>OX333076.1:28364552-28964552 GCA_946863875.1 Alloplasta piceator | reverse complement strand
TTAAGAGAATGTCAAAGTTCAAAAAAAAAAAAATAATAAATGAAATTGAAAGTGGTAATCATCGAAAAAATTTCAATGTTTTTAAAAAAAGTAGGACAAAAAATGGAAGATAGTTCTGAATGATTTTTTTTATTCAGAACTATTCAGACTTTTCGAAAGCGTCTACTTTATCATTGCACAATGATTTCCATGGTCCTTAATTTGACATTGCGATTTTCGCAATTATTAAGGGGTTATGGGCAAAAGAAATATTGAAGAAACAATAACAACCGTGTTTTACGGTATTCAGACTTTTCAAAAGCGTCCACTTTATCATTGCACAATAGTTTTCATCGTCCTTAATTTGGCATTGCGATTTCCGCAATTATTAAGGGGTTATGAGCAAAAGGAATATTAAAAAATCAATAACTACCGTGGTTCACGGTATTCAGACTTTTAAAAAGCGTCCACTTTATTATTGCACAATGATTTTCATCGTCCTTAATTTGGCATTGCGATTTTCACAATTATTAAGGGGTTATGGGCAAAAGAAATATTGAAAAGACAATAACTATCGTGTTTTACGGTATTCAGACTTTTCAAAAGCGTTCACTTTATCATTGCACAATGATTTTCATCGTCCTTAATTTCGCATTGCGATTTTTGCAATTATTAAGGGGTTATGGGCAAAAGAAATATTGAAAAATCAATAACTACCGTGGTTCACGGTATTCAGACTTTTCAAAAGCGTCCACTTTATCATTGCACAATGATTTCCATCGTCCTTAATGTAGCATTGCGATTTTTGCAATTATTGAGGGGTTATGGGCAAGAGAAATATTAAAAAATCATTAACCACCGTGATTCACGGTATTCAGACTTTTCAAAAGCGTCCACTTTATCAATGCACAATGATCATCATCGTCCTTAATTTGACATTGCAATTTTTGGAATAATTAAGGGGTTATGAGCAAAAGAAATATTGAAAAATCAATAACTACCGTGGTTCACGGTATTCATACTTTTCAAAAGCGTCCACTTTATCATTGCACAATGATTTTCATCGTCCTTAATTTGGCATTGCGATTTTCGCTATTATTAAGGGATTATGAGCAAAAGAAATATTGCGAAATCGATAACTACCGTGGTTCACGGTATTCAGACTTTTCAAAAGCGTCCGCTTTATCATTGCACAATGATTTTCATCGTCCTCAATTTGGCATTGCGATTTTCACAATTATTGAGGGGTTATGGGCAAAAGAAATATTGAAAAAACAATAACTATCGTGTTTTACCTTATTCAGACTTCTCAAAAGCGTCCCCTTTATCATTGCGTAATGATTTTTATCGTCGTTAATTTCGCATTGCCATTTTTGCAATTATTAAGGGGTTATGGGCATAAGAAATATTGAAAAATCAATAACTACTGTGGTTCACGGTATTTAGACTTTTCAAAAGCGTCTACTTTATTACTGTTCAATGATTTTCATCGTCCTTAATTTGGCATTGCGATTTTTGCAATTATTAAGGGGTTATATGCAAAAGAAATATTGAAAAATCAATAACGACCGTGTTCACGGTATTCAGAATTTTTGAATGCGTCCACTTTATCAATGCACAAAGATTTTTATCGTCCTCAATTTGGCATTGCAATTTTTGCAATTATTAAGGGGTTATAAGCAAAAGAAATATTGAAAAATCAATAACTACCGTGGTTCACGGTATTCAGACTTTTTAAAAGCGTCCACTTTATCATTGCACAATGATTTTCATCGTCCTCAATTTGGCATTGCGATTTTCGCTATAATTAAGGGGTGAGGAGCAAAAGAGATATTGAAAAATCAATAACTACCGTGGTTCACGGTATTTAGACTTTTCAAAAGCGTCCACTTTATCATTGCACAATGATTTTCATCGTCCTTAATTTGGCATTGCGAATTTCGCAATTATTAAGGGGTTATGGACAAAATAAATATTGAAAAATCAATAACTACCGTGTTTATCGGGATTCAGACATTTACAAACATATTGATGATGAACGTCATTATACAATAATGAAGTCGATACTATTAGAAAGTCTGAATCTCGATAAACACGGTAGTTATTGATTTTTCAATATTTATTTTGTCGATAACACCTGAATAATTGCGAAAATCGCAATGCCAAATTGAGGATGATGAAAATCAATGTGCAATGGTAAAGTGAACGCTTTTGAAGAGTCTGAATACCGTAAAACACGGTATTTATTGATTTTCAAATATTTCTTCTGTCGATAACACCTTAATAATTGCGAAAACCGCAATGCCGAATTGAGAATGACTGGAAACATTGTGCAATGATAAAGTGGAAGCTTTTGAAAAGTCTGAATACCGTGAACCACGGTAGTTATTGATTTTTTAATATTTCTTTTGCCCATGATCCCTTAATAATTGCAGAAATCGCAATGCTAAATTGAGCACGATGAGAATCATTATGCAATGATAAAGTGGAAACTTTTAAAAAGTCTGAATACTGGAAAACGCGGCAGTTATTGATTTTTCAATATTTCTTTTGTCGATAACTCCTCAATAATTACAAAAATCGCAATGCCAAATTAAGGACGATAAAAATCATTGTGCATTGATAAAGTGGACGCTTTTAAAAAGTCTGAATACCGTGAACCACGGTAGTTATTGATTTTTCAATATTTCTTTTGCCCATTACCCCTTAATAATTGCAAAAATCGCAATGCCAAATTAAGGACGATGAAAATCATTGTGCAATGATAAAGTGGACGCTTTTGAAAAGTCTGAATACCGTGAACCACGGTAGTTATTGATTTTTCAATATTTTTTTCGCCCATAACCCCTTAATAATTGCGGAAATCGCGATCCCAAATTAAGGACGATAAAAATCATTGTGCAATGATAAAGTGGACGCTTTTGAAAAGTCTGAATACCGTAAAACACGATAGTGATTGTTCTTTCAATATTTCTTTTGCCCATAATCCCTTAATAATTGTGAAAATCGCAATGTCAAATTAAGGACGATGAAAATCATTGTGCAATGATAAAGTGGACGCTTTTGAAAAGTCTAAATACCGTGAATCACGGTAGTTATTGATTTTTCAATATTTTTTTTTGCCCATAACCCCTTAATCATTGCGAAAATCGCAATGCCAAATTGGGGACGATGAAAATCATTGTGCAATGATAAAGTGGACGCTTTTGAAAAGTCTGAATACCGTGAACCACGGTAGTTATTGATTTTTCAATATTTCTTTTGCCCATTACCCCTTAATAATTGCAAAAATCGCAATGCCAAATTAAGGACGATGAAAATCATTGTGCAATGATAAAGTGGACGCTTTTGAAAAGTCTGAATACCGTGAACCACGGTAGTTATTGATTTTTCAATATTTTTTTCGCCCATAACCCCTTAATAATTGCGGAAATCGCGATCCCAAATTAAGGACGATAAAAATCATTGTGCAATGATAAAGTGGACGCTTTTGAAAAGTCTGAATACCGTAAAACACGATAGTGATTGTTCTTTCAATATTTCTTTTGCCCATAATCCCTTAATAATTGTGAAAATCGCAATGTCAAATTAAGGACGATGAAAATCATTGTGCAATGATAAAGTGGACGCTTTTGAAAAGTCTAAATACCGTGAATCACGGTAGTTATTGATTTTTCAATATTTTTTTTTGCCCATAACCCCTTAATCATTGCGAAAATCGCAATGCCAAATTGGGGACGATGAAAATCATTGTGCAATGATAAAGTGGACGCTTTTGAAAAGTCTGAATACCGTAAAACACGATAGTGATTGTTTTTTCAACATTTCTTTTGCCCATAACCCCTTAATAATTGTGAAAATCGCAATGCCAAATTGAGGACGATGAAAATCATTGTGCAATGATAAAGTGGACGCTTTTGAAAAGTCTGAATACCGTAAAACACGATAGTTATTGTTTTTTCAATATTTCTTTTGCCTATAACCCCTTAATAATTGTGGAAATCGCAATGCTAAATTGAGGACGATGAAAAGCATTGTGCATTGATAAAGTGGACGTTTTTGAAAAGTCTGAATACCGTGAACTGCGGTAGTTATTGATTTTTCAATATTTCTTTTGCTCATAACCCTCTAATAATTGTAAAAATCGCAATGCCAAATTAAGGGCGATGAAAATCATTGTGCATTGATAAAGTGGACGCTTTTGAAAAGTCTGAATACCGTGAACCACGGTAGTTATCGATCTTTCAATATTTCTTTTGCTCATAACCCCTTAATAAATGCAAAAATCGCAATGCCAAATTAAGGACGATGAAAATCATTGTGCAATGATAAAGTGGACGCTTTTGAAAAGTCTGAATACCGTGAACCACGGTAGTTATTGATTTTTCAATATTTCTTCTGCCCAAACCCCCTAATAATTGCAAAAATCGCAATGCCAAATTAAGGACGATGAAAATCATTGTGCAATGATAAAGTGGACACTTTTGAAAAGTCTGAATACCGTGAACCACGGTAGTTATTGATTTTTTAATATTCCTTTTGCTCATAACCCCTGAATAATTGCGAAAATCGCAATGCCAAATTAAGGACGATGAAAATTTTTGTCCAATGATAAAGTGGACGCTTTTGAAAAGTCTGAATACCGTAAAACACGGTAGTTATTGTTTTTTCAATATTTCTTTTGCCCATAACCCCTTAATAATGGCGAAAATCGCAATGTCAAATTAAGGACGATGAAAATCATTGTGCAATGATAAAGTGGACGCTTTTGAAAAGTCTGAATAGTTCTGAATAAAAAAAATTATTCAGAACTATCTTCCATTTTTTGTCCTACTTTTTCAAAAAACATTGAAATTTTTTCGATGATTACCACTTTCAATTTCATTTATTATTTTTTTTTTTCGAACTTTGACATTCTCTCAACATCCTAAAAAATTCCCAAAGTGATAATATAAGAAATAAGCTGAGTAAAAAAAAAAAATTTGAATTGAAAAAAAATCCTACTCCGAAAATTTAAGTGAATTTGCAGAAAATGGCAAAGTTTTTATAAAAAAAACGATAAGAAAAATTAAAAATGACAATAATCGAGAAATTTTTGTTTTTTTTTTGGAAAATTCGCAAAACAAACGTTGAAGATCGGCCCGAATATTTTTTTCCGTTTTTTTTCTGAAAGGTACATTGATAAACATAAATTTTCAAAAAAACAACGTCACGAAAAGTCAATTTTCAAAAAAGTTATAGATATTTGAAAAATTAATTTTTTTTTCGATGGATACCACTTTTGATTGCATTTATTATTATTTTTTTTTCAAAATTTAAGGTTCTTCCGACATCCTTAAAAATCCCCAGAGTGGTATTATAAGAAATAAGCTGAGTGAGAACAAAAATTTTGAATTGAAAAAAGAAATAGAAAACGAAAAAATCCTACTCTGAAAATTTCAGTGAATTTGCAGAAAATGGAAAAGTTTCTATAAAAAAAAGATAAGAAAAATTAAAAATGATAATAATCGAGAAATTTTTTTTTCTGGAAATTCGCAAAAAAAACGTTGAAGATCGGCCCGAATATTTGTTTCTATTTCGTTTCTCAAAAGTACATAGAGAAACACACATAAAAAAAAAACATCCAGATATGTCAATTTTTGAAAAAGTTATAGATATTTGAAAAATAAAAAGCTTATTTTTCCTAAAAAGTTCATAATTTTTTACCGGTTGGGTGACAAAATTTGAAAAAATGCTGTAAAAGGTTTTTGAAAGGGTAGAAAAAAAAAATGTTTTAGCCAAATCGAAAGGGGTTGGATTCTAAAGTGGTTGATTTGGCGTGGAATTCCCCTCTCATAATATGAATATCTGTTAGTATGATATGGTCTGATAGAATCACAACAGTGATATATGTACAAAAACAGTGCGTCTTTCATTTTATTCTTTTTACAAGAACATGAATGTTAATAATCACGGAGGGATTATTTCATGCGGTACAAAATATACTATGAGAATTCAGTTTAGAGAATCTACCGTGAATTATTCCGTGTATGAATACATCCGAGCGAGCGATTATTATCTGTGATTAATTAATATCATAATATTATTTCACATATTGATCTATAAAATTGGAAAAAACGGCTGCGACTTGAAGTGTTGGGATTCACTGAGGCAGTGCGGCGCGATGACATTTCGTGAGATGTTAACTGAACCACGTGGCCGTCCAGTTCGTCGTTGCCACGAACCGTATTATTAGTAATGGGGTATAGACAAAGCAGGTACACGGGCGATTTCAAAAAAAAGTTGCGAGGGTCGAGCTCGGAGCGAGTGGCGACCCTTTCGGATTATTAGGGAGAAGGGGGAAACGCCGGAAAATGAAGAACGGAGTTTGATACACACGGCATTTGACCACGGAGTTTGAGCAGCACGGCATTTGAAATAACGGAGAATGAGACCTTCTCAGCTATTCTACCCGCTACCGACATCATTTCCGAATTGTCCATATGTACACGATTTCGTGTTACAATCTCCCCCGCCAGAGTCGACCCGCCATCGAGCGGCTCGCGCTCGAACTCAAACGCAACGGGTAGAACAGACTGGGATTGTCTGAGGGGGGTATGAGGGATGAGAAGAGGTACTACAGGCATCGGCCTGAGGGAGGAGTGGGGGAGCTTAGCTATCAGAAAGGTGGGAGATGGATCTCAGGGATTTGGATTCTTTTTACACGGCAACCACGAAATTAATTTTCCGTGGTTATTCAGAGGCCATGTCCCATTGCCGGGCGCCACTTACAACGCTTTTTGCCTTATGGACAATTCAGAAAAAAATGCGGAGGGACGGAACCGGGATTCGAACCCAGGACCTCTTGATTGCCGGTCGAGTGCTCTTCTAACTGAGCTATCCAACCCGCTACCGACATCATTTCCGGATTGTCCATATGTACACGATTTCATGTTACACTGTATATCCCTGTATATACCAGTATATACCGTATATGCCTTCATATACCTGTATATACCAGTATATATAGCTAGATATATTTTCGCCGTGCATGACGTCAGCGGCCAAAATATGATACTCATAGCTATAGATATACATCCTGTGTATAAGCTTTTCAAAAATCTGGCCAATCAGGTGACGAAGAAATGTTGAAAATCTTTCACGTTGATAGAATTCGAGAAAAATTCACCCGAAATCATCATATCTCAGCATTATGTGGACGGATCAACATAAAAACGGTATCAATGGAAAGCTAATTTTTTTTAAGATGACCATAGTTTGTAAATGTTAAAAAAGTTGTCGTGTTTTTTAGTAATATTGAATTGAAATGTAAAAGGGGCGTGGTCTGAGGCATATTCGCGTATATAAGAGTGCGCGGCAGTCTCGACTGGGATTCTCTCAGTTTGTTTTAATACTTGGTGTCGAGACGCTGCCTCGCCTCTTGATAGAGGAAAATTGCAAATTGTTCACTAAAACAGCAGTTATCCTAGAAACTATCGATCCTACATGATGTGATATAGGGAACTTTTTTGTAGAGAATCAAATTTCCAATAAAATTAAGCCGGGGAAAAAAAATTTCAACACTTTGAACTTTAACGAACTTGGGCGAGGCTAGGATGTTGACTCAAAATTTTTTCCCTTCACACAGATTTTTTTCCTTGCATAATAAGCAATATTTTCGGTATTGCTAAAAGAATTTCGAAAAAGCGGATTTTCGGCCCTTCCCACACAACAATAATACGTCCCAGGTACGTCTTTCGGATATCACGTCAATTGTCCCGTGACGGTAATGGGATGGTCCCATGGGATTCCCATGGGCTCTAAAGTGTCCGCAGTGATTACCGGAATGGGATCGTCCCATTGTCGTCCCGGGATGTCTTCGGGACGTCTCTTGAACTGCAAATACAGCAGAGTGGAGATATCGATAAGATATTATCGAGACTTCTTCAAGACGTCACCGAGATATTCCAGAATTATCAGACACAGCAATAATATGTCCCAAGTACGTCTTTCGGACATCACGTCAATTGACTCAATTGTCCCGTGATGGTAATGGGATGGTCCCATGGGATTCCCATGGGCTCTGAAATGTGCGCAGTGATTACCGCAATAGGATAGCCCCACTGCCGGCCTGGGATGTCTTTGGGATGTCTTCGGGACGTCTCTTGGACTACCAACTCAGCAGTGTATAATTATTTTTATTTTGATTTAATATTAATTAATTTCAATCAATTAATTAAATTTCAATAAAATGGGTACAGTACAGAGGGAGACAACAAGTACTCCTTGTAATATGGCCTCTTTTGAGGTCTGACTCCTTTCGGTGTCAAATGTCCGTGTTCACGCTCGGCTTTATAAGCATTCTATTTGCATGATCCGTATGTGAGAGCCTTTGCCATCTCGCGGCGAGTCTGGAATTAACGCCGTGGAATGGCTGACCTCCTATAGACATCTCTAAGAGAGTTCGCTGGGATCGGCTACACACTGTTACGGCAGGATATCTCTAAGGAATCCCATATCAATCTCGCGTAGAACAATGTCTCACCGGTACCTCCCAGAGACATCTCTAAGAAAGTGCGCTGGGATCGTCAAAACACGGTTACGACAGGATATCCCAAAGACATCCTATATGAATCTCGCCTAAAACAATATCTTACCGGTACCTCCCAGAGACATCTCTAAGAGAATACGCTGGGATCGTCAAAACACGGTTACGATAGGATATCCTCAAGACATCCCATATTAATCTCGAGTAGACCAATGTCCTACTGGTACCTCCCACAGACATCTACAAGACAATGCAGACGATCGTCTACACACGGTGACGGTAGGATATCCACAAGACATCTCATATTAATCTCGGGTAGAACAGTGTCCTACCGATACCTCCCAGAGACATCTATAAGAGAGTGCACTGGGATCGTCTAAACACGGTGGCAACAGGATATCCTCAAGACATCCTATATTCATCTCGAGTGGACCAATGTCTTAATAGTACCTCCCACAGACATCTACAAGAGAGTGCGGTACGATCGTCTACACACGGTGATGGCAGGATATCCTCAAGACATCCAATATTAATCCCGGGTAGAACAATATCTTACTGGTTCCTCCCATAGACGTACATAAGACGTACTATCTTGGCAGGACACGAATGGGACTATCTCGGGATGGTCCCGGGATCAATTTTGCTGTGTGGGTTCCTAACTGACACGCTACCCAGTACGCTATCATCTACTTACGAGTCCGAAATGTTTATCTTACATTTGGGATACATGGCTCGATAAAATTCATTTTGACATATTAAACAAATTCTTTATAGGGGATTTTGAATTGATGAATCATTGACGAATGATTAATATTAAGGGGCCAGCCTACGCTGACGGCAAGAAGGCGATAGGGGCGGGGGAGGGTGTTATGCCAAAATAGTATCGAAAATCATAGTAGAAATTTATTCCAGCAGGTTTGGAGTCGAGTTCATAAAATTCGTCGCTCAGAGACAATTTTTGCCAGGGTGTTTTTTGCTCACATAATTACACTTATAGATCGTTTACATTTCTTTTATCTACATAACTTCAAAATGATTTAAGATATTGCTGTTCGTATATGTATATGTATATTATATATATTACGGATATGTTACAAGAAATTTCTTGTAACATTTATGTAACACCTTAAACGTATTTGCAACGTAGCCTATACTACGAGATTATAATGTCACTAATGTTCTATAATTGTTACAGCAATGTTCTGTAAAGCTTACGGATTTGTTACAAGAAATGTCCTGTTACATTTATGTTACACATTAAACGTATTTGCTATGAAGCCTATACTGCGCGATTATAATACCACCAATGTTCTATAACTGTTATGGATTTGTTACAAGAAATGTCTTGTAATATTTACGTAACGCATTATACGTATTTGTTACGTAGCCTATACTACGAGATCATGATATCACCAATGTTCTATAATTGTTACATCATCGACTCATAACAATTTTACAGGTTTACACTATACGTAAATATCTCATAACAGTGACGAGATCTTGACGTATCCATATTACATATTTGTGATGTCTATAGTTTTTCGTAATTCCTTCATCTTTCATTGACGTCTTTGCTACATATTGTCAGAACGTATTCTATACATCTCGCTTACGTCATCATGAAAAAGTTTCGAATTTGCGATGAACATTATATGATGTATTTATTACATTTCAATTATACGTAAGAGTTTCGTAAATTATCCAAGTGTGTTTACTGGCCCCTTATAACTCAATTCCCAAATTCCTGACCCCTTATAAATCAAGTGACCCCTCATAACTTAACTCCAGGAATCCTGACCCCTCATAAATTAAATGACCCGTCGTTACTTAATTCCAGGATTCTTGACCGCTCATAAGTTAAGTAACCCCTTATAACTTAATTTTGGGCCACTGAGCCCTCATAAGTTATGTAAATTTATATGACTTATGAGGCGTCACTTAACACAAGTAAAGTGACCCATCATAACTTAATTCCAGAGCCCCTGCCCCGTCATAAGTTATGTAAATTCACATAACTTATGAGGGGTCAGTGGCCCAGAAATTAAGTTATGAGAGGTCAATTAACTTATGAAGGATCGGAGGCTCTGAAATTAAGTTAGGAAGGGTCACTTTACTTATAAGGAGTCAGGAATCCTGCAATTAAATTTGCGGCGAATAAATACAGAAATCATTTGTATTTATTCTAAAAAAGAGACTTTCGAAAGACTTTTGAGAGACAAAATAAGATCGATTTATGAATTCTCATTCAATTGTGAAGTCCCGACCCAAGTCTATATTTATGTAAACTTATACTCATAAGTCGATATTCATGCTCAAAAAAATGATTTTTGAGAACCTAAATGAGAGCGGGTCATGAATTCATGTTCATAGAGATTTATTGCACTTCGTACGTAAAAGACGCCCTTTACGCCCTCGTGCAATAAAATTTTGTATGAGACTCGTACGAAAAACTTTTTCTGACTCGTGTGCTTGCAGCATTTGCCTTCGACTCATGCAAGCTCACACTCGTCAGAAAAAGTTTTATCGTACTCGTATCATAATGTACTATTATTGGTCTATATGAATATAGATTTATTAGTATAGAGACTTATGAGACACTTATTGTGGAATGTAAATTTCGTTGAAAAGTCTATATCCGAAGTCTATATTGTTCCATTAAAGAGACTTTTCGCAGACTACATGAGAGACTTAATATAGACTAATTTTTTTTGGTCGGGATGAAAACATGTTTTTTTTTCGAATCGACCCAAACGAAAATTCGACTGCTCGCTACGGTGGACTGAAGAAGACTAGAGACTTGTGACTGCGGCAGAGTCTCTGCCTGGGATTTCTACCAAAGAGTATAATTTTGCAGGTCGGGGTAAGCACTCGTCCCTTTGCTTTGTTCGACACTAGCAGAAGTTTAAAATTTTGGCCTGTGTCGAATCAACCCCCCCCCCCTCTGCACTGATAAGGTTAATTTAATTAATGAATAACCCGTGCGTGAAAATTCTAGGGAAGCCCTGACTTAAGTCGGGACCTCGTCGGGCTTGGACGTGGATGCCTTATCAGGAATTGCCCTGACACCGCCAGGATGGGCCCCGACAGGGCAATGCCAAGGCTGCCAGGCCTATTTACAATATGGCTGACGTAAGGCAACCCGTTGAGGACCTTGTCGGGCTTAAACGTGGATGCCCTGTTATGAATTGCCATAACACTGCCAGGTTGGGCCCCGACATGGCAGTGCCAAGGTTTCCAGGCTTACTTACAATATGGCTGATTCAAGGCAACCCGTTAAGGACCTTGTCGGAGTTAAATCTGGATGCCCTGTCATGAATTGCCAAAACACTGCCAGGTTGGGCCGTGACAGGGCATTGCCAAGGTTGTCAGGCTTACTTACAATATTGCTGACCCAAGGCAACCCGTTGAGGACCTTGTCGGGCTTCGATTGGGCAACTCACATTTAAAGAAGTCGGTATAATTACAACAGAACCAAATCAGGCCCAAATAGGTCGAAAGTATCGGAGGCCTAATTATTTCAAACATAGCACTGACGAGGCAACCCTTTGAGGGCTTAATCGGGCTTCAAGAGGGGTTAGTTCCGAGACTCGCCATGAGATGTCGCATACGGCGTGCGCTCTCTCGCATACGGAATATGCAAATAGTATGCTTATATAGCCGAAGTGGGAGCACGAGTTGTATTCGACACCGCAGAGTCAGGCCTCTCAGGAAGTCATGCTTCGAGGGAAGTCATACCCGCAAGATTTCTTCATAGAAATCCTCTGCTTTATACTGTTTTTTTGTAAAAATTCTCTTTGAGAATTATGAATAATATATTATTATCAATAATTATTAATAATAATGTATTATTATAAAACATAATAATATCGTATTATTATAATATATAATAATTATTATTAATAATAATCATAATATTGTTATTATTATTGAAATAATTCAATTTTATAATCCACACGTATAGCGATACTACGTACATACTAGGGCTCTGATAGGGCTTGACCATAGGCTTGTCGTGGATTCGACATGGCAGACGTGAGGTGGTTGTAGAGGCCCTCATTTTCAACCTTCTGAGGCCCTTGTCGGAAAAGCGTGACCGTTCATTCAGGGGCCCTATAGAACTTCCAGTCAAGGGCCCGAAGTAAGTTAGGGAAAACCGATCAGGGCCTAGTCGGGGCCTCAATCAAATTCACGCACGAGAATAAATAATTCAAAGTATTCATGATTTTCATTATCATTTCTTGATTCGATTAAATAATCCAATAATTGAATAAATTAATAAACTGCCTACAGTAATATTGTTAATTTCATGAAAAAAGTCACTCTTATCCGTGAGTGCCAAACGAGATGGGCGCTCGAGTCAAATGAGCGCTCACATTACGCTCGAGCAGCATCTTTTCAAGCTGAGCGTGCGAGCGCTTGAGCATGTAACGCTCATGCACGTCGCTACTGCCAATATCAAAAGGATATCCATTCATTCGTTAAACTGATTTGCGAGTCTCAGAAAGGCAATTTCGGAGAATTTACGAAAGTCAGAGTTCGAGAATTTAAGGGGCCATACCAGTGTGAACGCTCTAAATTTGGATGATTTTCGGAAATTTTTTGCAAGATAAGTACTCGATGAGATCTTTTGGAAAATGGAGAATATATTTGGCCATATTCGACGCGTGTTTCACAATTTTTTCACTTAAAAATACCGATGCATAATCTGTTAATGCGCTGTTTTGGAGGCGCAAAAAGAAACTCCTCCACTGCGGCCATAATTCCGGGGGATTGAGTAGCTGAAAGTGAAAAATAAAAAAAAGTCGTTAAACTAGAAGGTATTTCCTGTACGCTGAACTAGGATTTACGAAAAATATCAAAAAGTAACAAAATAGCGTAGTTATGAAAAAACAAGTCTGTTTTCTTGCTTCAAAAATGGTCGTATTTTCAATGCCAAATCGTCAATTTTCATCCAATAAAAAATATCCTAGATCATCGTACAGTAAATATATTCAAGAGTACTTAGTTCAAATTTCGAGTCAATCGGATAATTGTTCTTTGAGTTACAATACCAGCAAATTTTAAAAATGTCTTTTCGAGAAAAACGCGTTTAAGGGGAGACTGACAGCGTCAAAATGCCGATTTTTGAACATTAATATAAATGTTCATGGTATTTGTGGAAATTTCACAGATAGGCTACAATTTGATGTATCAAATGTAGCAACTTTTGACGCTAGTTAGAACCCTTACGGTGCAGCGGAACTCTCATAAATCAATTTTTGATTTCCACACGCTGCGCGCAGTTCTGACCAAACCGCTTGACGGATATTATCCTACGACGTCTCATTTTCATTGTAAAACTTTTTCGGACCGCTTGAGCGCGGCACATTTTTTTTTAGATCCTTATTTTGGAGTTACAGGCCACCTTTTGAATCTTTGACCCATTTTTGGTTATTAGAGCACTGCACACAAAACAATATTGATTATAATGAAAATGTGCCGCGCTCAAGCGGTCCGTAAAAGTGTTACAAAGAAAATGAGACGTCGTAGGATAAGATCCATGAAGCGGTTTGGTCAGGATTGCGCGCAGAGTATTTGAAGATCCAGGTTTCGGGAAACAGCCTACGAAGTTAAATGTATGGAAAAACGTTTCCTCAGTCCTTCGCTCCACCGATTACTGTACCTGTATAACAAACAATATTTTTGATGGTAATTGCATGCAGCCAAAAATTTTTTTAACACGCTTTTCACGGTTTTTTCATATTAGTGTTTTTAGTTATTTTTAATATTTACAAATCTTTGTACACCAAAAATGCTATACATTTTTTACAATATAACCGCCAATCCGTTGACAGTTCGGAGGTTATTTTGTTCATATAAGGCACGGAATTCAATTCACTGACCGAAAAAAGTGTAAATAAATATGAAAATCAACTCGATTATTTAGTAAAGACGACGAATACCATTGTCTTTACAAATAATTGAATATAATAAACGTATGAACTGACGTATCACTAACCACTGTGAAACTGCTCGTGTCGTTTGTCCTGATCGAAAAAGCACTTTCACGTAATTTCACGATCGGTATAGATATTTTATATTACTTTTGAACCAATAAATAAACACTCGATAAAAATAAGTGAATACAATAAAAAAATGATAAACCACGCGGGAACGTTTGTTTTCTGTTACACTTTCTGATCATTTGCGATAATTTTTTTGATTGGCCCGTAGTCACTTCTTTCAAGCGTTTTGATTGGTCCGCAGAGTTGTAAGCGCGCAATCGCGCGATATTCAAATTTCGATTCAACAGTAGAATAATAATTTTTTTACCAACTCTACAGGAATCTGAATGAATAATCAATTGTATATATATGTATGGAGCATTCCAAGTGAAATCGAGGAGTCATTTCCCTCGAGGAATCAGATCTCTTTTCGCATTGATTCTACTTCAAAAACAGCCTAATTTTTTTACAGAATTATTTCATCACTTCTTCAAGTGGCGCGACGACCGTTTGTGTGTAAAAAAGGAATAACTGAAAAAACACAATTTTTAAAATTCTGCAATTTTTTCCACAGATTCTGAGTTATAAATAAGTAATATCTATTATGATTAGAAAGTGGCATGCGGCTGCCTTATATTTTTTAAAATAATTTTTTTATTTTTAATTTCTAAAATAAAATAAAAAAATTAATTCCCAATATTTCTTATAGAAGTAAAAAATAAAATAAAAATAAAACATGTCCTGAAAAATTTTGATATTTTGCATGTTTTTCAAAATAAATGAGAATATTTTTTTTCAAAAAAAGATTTTTCTTATTTACTTTGGAAAATATGCAAAATATGGAAATTTTCCAAGACATGTTTTATTTTTGTCTATTTTTTTTCACTTTCTTAAGGAATATTAGAATTTTTTATTTTTATTTTAGAAACAAAAAAAAATTATAAAAAAAATTATAAAAAAAAATATAAGGCAGCTGCATCCCACTTTCTAATCATGATATAGATTACTTATCTATAATCCAGAATCTGTGAAAAAAATGCAGAATTTTGAAAATGGATTTCTAAATTTTCAAAAATCTTTGTTTACAGATTCGCTTGTAACTTTGCTATTTTTCAACGTAAGGGTCTATGACTTGTTAAATAAGTGCGAAAGAGTTTGTTAAACGTAAAAAAAACATTTTTTCTCGAATTCACGCTGACAGGACCCCCTTAAAGATTTATCGATCGATTTCATACCTGCGAGCGGTCGCTCTTTAGAAGGCTGCCATTCGGAGTATTAGAGATAGAGCCTTGAAATTTTCACAGAATTTTTTTGAAACTATAAACTGTCCAATAAGGCAAAAATAAAAAAATTGATTTTTTGAAAATTTCACACTGGCATGACCCCTTAAGTTTCTTTGCTTTGAATACTTTAAATACTTTTTACAATTTCATCACATAGTATATCATTAGAATATAAACATTACTTCGTATCACTCATTTTCAAAGCAAAACATTGCAAACTGTATTCAATACTTCCTATATTTTTAGGTATCTCATTCTATAATCAAGGCATATATTTTGACTAATCAATCGATAAATTAATCCGCTTTTTTTTTTCCTCGCAGAAAAATGAGGATGTGCAATATGTTTTTACTTGGCTATTCTCTAGATAACATCATTCTCGCAATATTTTTAAGCCTCTCTTTACATTCGACAAAAGTGAAACGTGCAATGAAAAAATTATTATTATATTATTGTTATCATTACACGCTATTATGTTATTAAATATGTTATATAATATTACCGACTCGGAAAATTCGGATTTCTTCGCTTATATACTAATTCGCATCGCACAACGGCTCTAATATCGTCTCTTAAACGCTTCTCTTTTATCGTTGACAAAAAAATTCGTATCCTGCCAGGAATAGTCAGCCTGTTTCATCCATAATTCACGAGTATACGAAATATCGGGTCTGCACGCAGTAAAATATGCGTGCAAAAACGTCTGAAAAATTGCGTATGAAAAGCGATATCAAATTACGCAAAGTAGTGTACGAAAAAAATGCGTGCAATATACATATAGGTGTTTACATCAATGTAATGGAAATAATACTGACGGGAAATATCCTTTGATACAAAAGATATAGCGAATGCCATCATCGGCAGACGTTGCGGTAAAACTGTTGCGAAAAAACTACGGCAACTCGATTCATTGTATTTCCCCACTACTTTTTTCTTCCCAGCTTTTTTTTAAATTTATGTTTAATTCATTCTTACTTTTTCTGATGTTCTTTGTCTCATCAGCTGCCTCACCATTGATGAATCGCCCTACGAATTATATATTTTACAAAAGGTCGAAAGTGTTCAACGAGAGAACGTGGGTCGTGCAACTGGATATTTCTTTTATGCCAGCGTTTTAAATTGATCGTGCACAATAAGAAGAAAATAAATAATGAAACCGTAAAAAAAAGTACCTGCGCGACCTGCACCGATTTGAGGGTGCGGTTATGCTACTCAAGAGTGCCCGTTATGAGTCAAAGGAGCGAAAGCATCGAGCTTACGGAGCAACATATTGTATGAGGAATATAAATAAGCTTTTATTCACGATAGCCTCGTTCCGTCAACGGCAACTATTATATACTTTTCTCGTGCTATTATATCATCGCTCAGTTGAAGGCGGTATTCACATCCCACCGGATTCCATGCGCACTATGTAAAAAACATGTGTAATTTTTTTGCTTAGTCTGAAATAAATTTTTCAAAACAGCCATACTTTGCAATACATTCGAGAAGCTTTATCGTTGGGGTGGATAAAAGATTAGTCAAAATGTCACAATGAAATTATGTTCAATCACATTTCACTTCAACAAAGAAATGGAACAATATTCAAATTATAACAATTCATTATGGCAAAAAAAAACTGATATCGATTTGGAAAATGTAGTTTCTGTTTAGAAACGGGAGAACAGATGATAAAGCGGTTATTGAGGTGCAAGGCCATGCTGCAGTTTCAATTGTAAATATATTAGGACGTTGAATAAGTTCTCGCTGTTTTTTGTGAAAATTAATATTTCATTTGAAAAGATTAGTAAAAAATATGTTAATGAAAGTATTATCTATCGCTAACCACTACTTTTTCCCATCTTTCCGGCGGCATTTTAATTAAACGTCGGAAAAACAACAGGTCTTTTGCGGCTATTCAAGAGTCGAGCCATCGTTCGGTATCTTATAAGAACGGAAATGTTGATCGACCAGGTCACGTGCTATCGATCGGAACAAGTGCTAATCGGAAGGAACAATGTCTGGTGAATACTATGATAGGTAGGATAGGATTTCCCAGGAAAACGTATCAATTTTGCTCGATAGCGATCTCCCGTGATAATTTCGCTCGGTTTGAGCAACTCATAATAAACTACGACCAGCTGATCACACCAAATGCAGAGCAGAAGGTTTGAACCATGGATATTTGGCTTTGCCGACGATGTTGATGCATGGCCAGGATTGAACCATGATTTTCTATGCTTAAGGTTATCGTAGTGTATTCATTTTTCATCGCCAGTCACGATAAGAGGCAAAAAACCTTTCTTTCTGCCGTTGAAGCAGCTGCTTACACGCGAAAACACGCCGTTCGGCGTCTCTCGGTATCAACTTGTACGGAACAGAATGTCCTTGCTTTTAAATCATCCCCAATGCTTTCAAAAGTTTCGAAACTGTTGTGTGAGCAGCACCGCATGATTCTGCAGGTTTGGCTCGAGTCTGACATGCGTCTTCATGAAGCAATGCCTCCAATTGTTCGTCTTCAAACTTTTTGGGCGCGCCAGAGCATTCGTATCTTCAACATCAAAATCATTATTTTCGAAGCGTCTAAACCAATCTCTGCATGTTGTTTCCGACAGAGCATGGGCTCCGTAAGTCTCAACAAGAATTCTGTGTGCTTCAGCTGCCGATTTTTTTTTTTACTCTTTTTTTGGCACCAAATTCAACATGTTGAACACGATGAAAAAAAAGTTGTTTACACTTTGGTGAAAGGACATACACTGAATTTCAAGGTTGCTTATATTACTTCTTTATAGGTATACATTACCAACTTTAACTACACACACGTAGTTCTGGTAACACCATCTATTTGGAAATAGCGAGAACTTATTGAACGTCCTAATAATTGTAGACAAGTTATAGTTCTTCAATATTTCAATTTTATAAGGTTCATCAAAAGTTGATCAAACATTTTATTCGACTGGAAATCGCAACGTCGTGATCATTGTTGATAAAAAATTTCTATTCAATTCCAAATATCCCATTAGTCCTACGCTCTAGTATTTCTAGTCTCGTGATCGAGAATTGAGAACGTCGTCACAATGAGCGGCAAAAAGGATTTTATTTGAGTTTTCAAAATCTTATAAAATTTGAACGTTTCTCTCGATCCTTTCTAAATTCGATAGCGAACAAAGCTTGATGATTTCTTTACGCTGAAAAATATTATCTTCCTCCTGACAAATTATAAACGCTAACGCGGAACAATTATTTTTTCTAAAAAATAAGACGAAAAACTTGACTCCATAATTTTGGTCTAATTATACAAGCCGCCCGAAAATGATAGAAGTCTGATACATGTCATGCAAATACTCCTTTCTAATCTTGTTTTTGCGATAATTACTTCATATTTCGAGCGGGCTCGCATGAAAAAAACATCACATAAATGTTTTCCAACTAAGAAAACATGAAAAAGCAAAATTCATAAAATAATTCAATTCATCCAGTCCAGTTATTACAAGTGTGCCACCGCGCGCGTCAAAGAGAAATCAAATGATAGAACGATTGCGGAAAACGTGGGTGATTCAGTGAACGCAAGAGCGAGAAAGGCTGAGCGTCACGGTCTTTTTCACCCCAATGTATATAACAAAAAGGGCATATCAAGTGTGTTAAACCTATCCTAACATGACCTTTTAAAAAGGAACCATCTATCCATCCATTTGGACATGCACGTGTGTATGCGATGACTATTCAAAGGCCGAGCAGTCATATCGAAAACTATTTGACACGCAGTGACGACATGAAGCATCGAGGCAATAATTGTTGTTCGAGAATACCGGCGAAGCTCCCGGCGATATTGCTATTGGGGTACATCGATGCTATCGTATACCCGGGTTTTGGGATGGCAATGCGGAGAAGTGGAAGAGTTGAAAGCGATGGTGTTGCGAACGAGCGAGCAACCGAGATGTATCGTTGATTTGACAGATTTCCCTCACTCTCTCTTTCTCTTCCTTCCACCTATTCGCTAATGTTGCACAATAGATGGTAAGCGCAGGGTGCAGCATCAACGTGCACAGCGACCTAAGCACAATAGCCAACGCAAGCATCTATACCTTATGCATGTGCGTGTGTTGGTATGAGTGTGTACGCCATATATGGCGACCATGCGAGAGTCCATCTCTTGTTACAGCGTCATGATTCAATAAATGTGGTATCACGCCGATTCGCCGCATAGACCTGTCGGCTCCCTATGAAATTTTAGTATATAGCCGTTGCATATGCAAAATATATTTTAATATTTTATTGCAAGCTCAAAATGATTGTTCACAGTAGAAGGTACCCTGGAATCAGAAAAATAGTCATATTTCGGAAATTTTGTTTCACGAGATAAAGTGACATTAAAAATTCTGTAGAGATCATTTTTTATATTATTAATGAATTACAACAAATACAAAATTTGAATAATAATAATAATAATAATAATAATAACTGCAGATACACAGCATTTCTCCATCGAGGCTTTTTTCCTAAGGAACCCACCACTGGACTATTCTCGGATGTAACTCATGCAAGTTTTCATCTGGAACAAAAGACCAAAATATTTTTGATTATGTATAATATAACAACAGAGACGTACATAAGATTTTTGAAAATGCAGATAAATTTTTAGATCGATTGGTGAAGATTTCTTTGAATTATGTTTGCGGGTAATTAAAAAAATGTGCTATCGAGAAAAACAAGTTTGAAATTTTTGTACTGTAAATACCAGAATGAAAAAAGCCGAGATAGAATTGACAATTTTGAGATGACACTTAGAAATTGGTGTCGTCAATAATCTTCTGCACAAATACATTTTTTTTTTAATTTCTGAAAATCCTACGATGGCCCAACTCTTTAAGGTGTCATCGTCACTGTGCACTTCAACCTTTTGACAGCATCGACACCTTAATGAATCAATATATAAATATTTACTAGAGGTTCGTGCGGCTCGGACTTTCGCATCGTCCAGATTATGCCACCTCCTGTCCCGCTAATATGAAAAAAAACCGTGCATGTCAGCTCCGACGCGCGATTGAGCTTACTCCTTAAGAACGATTGTCTTGAAATATAACTTTAGGCAAAGGAGGTAAATGAACGCGTCTCATAATACTGAAAAAATGTACATACTTTTATTCATATTTTACATGAATACATCGTTAGAAAGATTGATTTATTTAACTGTTAACATCATTGTTCCGTCCCGTAAGAAGCGACGGATTATTTTTCTATATATAATATTTTCATTTTTATTTTATTTTCAACTCGATGGTAGTATATAAGCCAAGTATTATTTTTACATTTTAAAACTTTATTATACGGCAGATGTTTCTCGAATAGAAACAGAAATTACCGGACTTTCCCTTAATCCTGCCAATCTCACGAAACGCTGCAATCAGCCATTTCCAATATTTTCCTATCGTAAACTATTTCCGTCCCTTGCCTAGGTTTTCAAAGGAACCAAAAATAAAGGCAACACATTTTTCATCATTCACAATTTTCTCTTTCGGCCTTTCCACGAGTGAAATTTCCCACTCTCTTAATCCATCTTTTTTCTTCCATTCAAAAAGAATTTGTATTTTTCTGAACATTCATTTTCTAATCCTCAATTTTAGCATCGCTCTGTCCTCTTCCTGTTTATTACCCATTCCATATTCCTCAACCCCACGAGACGGCGAACGAGCATTTTTAATTCTTTTTATTACCCTCTGACCCTTTTTTATCCGCGCTCCGCCGTCAGTCCTCGTCGTCCCTTGCGGTGGGCGTCATCGCGAAAAATCGTTTCCTTATTTTTTCTAATTTTTCACCATGCAAAAAACTCTTCCTTCCTTCTATTTTTCTTCCTACCCTTAATTTCCCTGACCAATCAGTCGTCTCGTCGATTTCAAACTCTACACATCCCACTTAAATAATTCGTCTACGCTCCGTTGATCTGCCTAAGATCCAACGGACTTAGAAAAAACTGCCTTGACTCTGCAACTCGCTCGATAGTTGGCAAGTCACTGCCGGTATTTTAAAGTGCGCGATTCATAACAAAACATTTCAATTTTCAAACATTCATTATTCAATTCGAAACTTTATATTATTTTGTATATTTTGTTATTAAATATATTATTCCTTTTTTAAAATAGATGTTTGCCATTAATTTGAAAAACAGCAGTCGCGAGTTTATTTTGGTGTCGTTTTTTATTTTATCAACGGTGCCGGGATTTACGACCCCGGCTGACTTTAATCCAAACGAGTCGCATCTTATAGTGCGCGCGACAATCATCATTAGAAATGTCGATATTAAATTCTGTGACGATGGGTTTATGGTAACTAAAATACGATACGTGCACGTCGGAAGTTACATGAGTTACGAATCGGGAAAACATCGCAACAATGGTTGTACGTTTCAGTTTTTTTCGAAGTCTGTACTCTCACTGCCGCTCGGCATTGGTTTTCGATTTCTTTGGAGCTGGTGTTAGCGGGTTAGTTTCAGCACTGCGAACAAACAAATTCGCATATTAAAATTCAAGAATATAAATGTCGATGTCAGGAATAAATGTTTCACAGCCAATGTTAGTAGACTTTAAAGGTGTCCGCAGGCTTTCGGAGACTCAGTGAAAGTCTTCGGAAGCTCTCCGAAAGCCTTCGGAGGCTTTGTGAAAGCCTTCGGAGACTCTCCGAAAGCGTTTCGAGACACTGCGAAGCATTCGGAGACTCTGTGAAAGCCTTTTGAGATTTCTATCAAAATAATCCTAATATCAGGAAACCAAAAAAAATTCAAGTTGAGCAGCCAATATAAGTATATTTCAAAGGCGTCCAGAGGCCTCCGGAGGAGACTCTTTGAAAGCCTTCGGAGGCCTTGCAAAAGCCTTCGGAAACTGTAAAAGCCTTCGAAGACCTTGCGAAAGCCCTTGGAGACTCCGAGAGAGCGTTTGGAGACTCTGGGAAAGCCTTCGAAGGCTCTTTGAAAGCCTTCGGAAACTCTGTGAAAGCCTTCGGGGACTCTGTGAAAGGCTTTGAAGATTTCTACAAAAATAATCCCAATAACAAATATTCACTGAGATTTCTACAAAAATAATCCCAATAAGAAGTATTCACTTTGGGCGCGGTGAAGTACGCACACCTAGATTTTCCCTCACCAATCGCACCATGCAGTTATTGCACATAACCCCAAAACCCACTAAATTTTGTTTCTTTCCTCGGCATTCTTAGGCAATTTCTGTTTTTGTTGAAGTCTGTATTCTCGTTGCCGATCTGCCTGAGTTTTCATGAATGAACATAAATCATATCACCTACCAACTAACCGCATCCACGTGCCCTTCAGATTTTTTTCATCGTCGTTTGAAACTGTTCCTTCCATTTTTGCTCCCTTGTTCACTTCATCGCTTATAAATATCGATATCAATAAATATACCTAAATAGAATAAGTTATACGGAACTTATATCCCTCACAGAAATTTATATATTTTTAATATACGCAAAATATATGTGGATATATTTCGAATATATGTACATATCTTTTGAATCCTGTTGAGAATTAATTGCTTTACCACCGATAGATAATAAGCACATGCGAATTAGTCCTAAGATGCACAAGAGGCAATTGTGAACAGGCCCTTATGATCATGCGATATCTTCGACATGCGCAATTAGTCTACAGTTGACGAAAGAGTCACGAAAGAACGTGTCCAGCGAAAAGTACAATGTAAAACATAAAATCTAGAAATATCATCGGGCAAAAGGACCCATCGATATAAAGACTGTTAAAATAAAAAAGAACAAGTCAACTAGTGAAGTTAAATCTAAATATAACAAAAGAAGGCGCCTTTTTGTAATCATTCTTTCAACTACAACTATTCACCTCGGTGATGGTATAATAAAGGAATTATTCTTCGGACGTCAAGCGTGTTCATTTCTCATGCTTCCAAAATCACAACAGGTTATGGGCCCAGGCATAACCCAGGCATAACTGAGGCATAACTGAGGCATAAACCAGAACATAACCCAAGTTATATGAGAAACTGAAACATAAATTAACAAGACATCACAGATATAACATCGAACAATGGATACAGTGAGATCGTAATTGGAAACTCTCGCTGAAGATAATCAAGGCGGAGTGAACTACGAGTCATGGAGATTCAAGCTCAACCTAACCTTGAAAACGAACTCTTTCAAGTCGCAACCGCCGTCGTGGTCAGACCGGATGGAGCAGAGACGCAAGCAGCCGTCAAGGCTTGGCTGAAAAAGGACATCGAAGCACAAACGCTCATAGGGCTAAACGTGAGTGGAAACATAGCAAAGAAAATTTGCAATTGTACGACAGCGAACTCGATGCTCGATAAATTAGAAACTCTATACGGGAAAAAGTCAGATATTAGCATTGAAAATTTGCAACGACTGTTCTTTAGCTATAAATACGATGAAAGTGAATCCGTCATTGAAAATTGTATGCAAATTCAACAATATTCTGATAAATTAACTGCTCAAGGCGAGGAAATCAAAGAAAGTTGGATCGTGTCAAGAATCTTAAACATGCTGCCGCTAAAATTATATCATTTCCAAACTTCTTGGGATTGCATGAACAGCGTCGATGAAAATTTGAATGAACTATTTGAGTTTTTACATTTGGAAGAAGACAGATTAAACGAAAGTAAAGTCGAAAGTCAAAGTTGTCGAAATGCTCTACTATCAAAACAGACAGAAAAATATTATAAAGCGCAAAGTCAGAAGATCGAATGCCACAAATGCGGAAAAACAGGCTATATAAAGAAAGACTGTAGAAGTAAACTATGCGCTAAGTGTTTAGAGTATTGTAAGAAAAACTATGGCTGCAATATATGTAAGAAAAAGGGTCATTTCGCGAAAGGCTGTTGGAATAACAAAAAGAAGAGTGAAAAGTCTGATAACAATGAATCTGTTGATTATATGTTAGATTTCATGAATCTCTTTATTAGTAAGTGAGTTTTTATGAAATTGGCGCGCGTGACTTCTCCTTGTAAATCGAACCACTGCGATAATCGAACGATTGTGATATCGAACTCGAAGACTTTTTTAGATATATACCTTTCTTCCGTCGCCGTTCGCTTACTTTCAGAAAACGTGTGTTAACAAGATCTCTGATAATCGCAATAAATCTTCTACATCATTACGTCTGGACTCTTATTTTCTAATAAAAACAACAGGTTATGGGCCCAGGCCACGCCTGAAAAGTTTTTTTTGAGTAGAAAAGTTTTATTGCCTTTTTTTTCTCGAGGACGTTTGTGAGGTTATCCCGGCCACGTGCAAAAGTGAAAAATAACCGAAATGGAGTCAGAGATAACGAGAATAACAAAATTAAAAAACGCGGAGAACTGGTCACAATGGAAATTTCAAGTCTCAGTTTTATTAAGAGACAAAAGTGCTTTAGAAGTGACGAATGGCGAACTTCTCAAGCCCGAATTAGCTGCAGAAGCCACAGCAGCCCAGAGAAAGGAGCTCAGTGACTGGCTAAAAGCAGAAAATTCTGCTCAAAAGATTATTGCAACAAGTGTGGTTGACTCACAGTTAGTGCATATCATGAATTGCACCAGCGCCAGGGAAATGTGGAGAGCGCTACCCAATCTTTATGAGCAAAAATCTGAAACGAGTGTTCACATGCTCCAGCAGCGGTGGTATAAGATGTCGAAGGAACCCAAGGAAAGCATGGCACCTTATATTGCGAGATTAAAGAATCTCTCACATCGATTACAAGCTTTAGGTGAGCCCATAGCGGATTCAATGATAATCACTAAGATTCTCATGACGCTGCCAGAAATTTATAACCATTTCATCTCTGCGTGGGAGTCAACGCCGCAAGCACAGCGTACGCTGGAAAACTTAGTCGAGAGGCTTCTCGCAGAAGAAACAAGACATTCTACGCAGGAAAAAAATGTGAACGAGGCATTTGCAGTGATGAAACTAGGAAAGAAAAGAAATGAAAAGGGCAAAAGCAACTATAAAACGGCGAGGGAAAAAGAACCAACCGAGAACAGCACTGAATCGGTGGATGCCTGCTACAAATGTAGGAAGCTCGGACACTGGGCACGTGGATGTCGATCTACAAAAGGACATTCGCAAGCCAGCGACAAGAAAGCGAAGGGTCAAGCTTTGGTTGCGCAAGCATCAGTGTGCCTTTATCCCTCTTCGAGCAACTCGGAGACTTGGTATGTGGATTCTGGAGCTACCGATCACATGTCCAATCACGAAAGTTGGTTCGTAAATTTTAAATATTTTGAGAAACCTAATCCAGTTAATGTTGGAAAAAAGGGAGAGTCGGTGCAAGCCTTAGGTAAAGGAGACATAAATATCCTAGCCTATAATGGAATTGAGTGGGCAGAAAAACATTTATCTCAAGTCCTATTCGTACCTAACCTCAGGTGCAACCTCTTCTCAGCAGGCTCAGCATTGGACAAGGAATTATTGCAAATATCGACTGCTAAAGGTTGTCACTTTAAAAAGGACGGCACTATCGTTGCAGTGGGAGTGCGTAAACACAAACTTTGCGAAATGCAAATCAAGGTCCTTCCACCCGAAAATAGAGGAGCGGAAGCGAATCTGGCTGTCAAGGAATCGCTTAAATCTTGGCACGAGAAACTCGGGCACCAGAATAAGTATCAAGTTTTAAGATACCTGAAAGCCCGAGGAATTCAGGCAGATGAAAACGAAGATTTCTTTCGCGAGGGATGCGTTCTCGGTAAATCTCACCGTTTACCGTTTCCAAAGCACAAACAAGGAGACTACAAGTCGCAAGCTCCCGGAGAACTTGTTCATTCGGACCTTTGCGGCCCGTTTAAAGAAAATTCCATAAATGGATCCCGCTATTTCTTGTTATTTAAAGATGACTTTTCTCACTACAGAACCGTGTTTTTCCTTAAACACAAAAATGAGACGGCGGAACGGATCAAGGATTTCATCAGTATGCCGAGAAATCACGTAAGAGGCAACATAAGAACCCTACGCACAGACAACGGTTTAGAATTCGTAAATCAACAAGTCAAGGAAACGTTGAGGCAATATGGAATTCAGCATAAAAAAACTGTGGCCTTCACTCCTGAACAGAACGGTTCTGCTGAGAGAGAAAATCGTACGATTGTCGAGGCCATGAGGGATATGATACATGCCAAGAAACTTCCGTTGGAGCTATGGGCCGAGGCAGTGAACACATCCGTTTTTATTCTCAACAGAACAGGTACGAGTTCCCAAAGTGGAAAAACTCCGTATGAACTCTGGTTTGGACGAGATGCTGAACTGCTAAAATGGATTACCTTTGGAGCAGCTGCCTATGCACATATTCCAAAAGGAAAACGTAAAAAACTAGACAGCAAAGCTGAAAAAGGTCTTTTTGTGGGATACAATGAAGACGTGAAAGGATTCAGGATTTGGTTTCCAGAAACTGATAAAGTGGAAACAAGAAGAGATGTGGTCTTCAGAGAAAACGATCGTCACGTGGAAGTCGCAATAGAGACTGCGCAGGATGATCAATCACAGTTTTTCGATCACGAACAAGAGCAAGAAATCGAGATCGAAATCGAGCCGCATAATCGTCAATTGCCGTTGCAGCCAGCGCCGAATCCAGCGATTGACGAAGAAGAATCGGAGAATGGCGAAGAATTCGACTCTGCAGACGAATCGTTCGAGCCTGATGTTCAAGATGATCTTCAAATACGCAAGCCAGAAAGAAGACAGGAAGAAGAAAGAGTCCTACAAAACAGAGATAGGATAAGAAGACCAAGCAGGTACGAGGATGGGATCGACCCCGATTCCATTTTCTTAATGGAGACTGAAGAATCTCAGAATTACCAGGAAGCAATCACCAGTCCATATGCTGTTCAGTGGAAAAGAGCAATGAACGAAGAAATCGAGTCAATGAAGAAAAACGACACTTGGAGCATTGTGAATCAGCCGGACCAAAAAGCAACAGTTCAGAATCGATGGGTGTATAAGCTGAAGAGAAAACCTGATGGGACTATCGACAGATTCAAGGCCAGGCTGGTAGCGAAAGGTTACTCACAGAAGCGTGGAATTGACTATCACGAAACCTTCCGTCCAGTCGTGAAATTTGACTCTGTTTGCGTAATCCTGGCTATGGCAGCTGCAAGAAACATGGTTTTGCACCAATTCGACATAAAAACTGCGTTTCTTAATGGAAAACTGCAAGAAACTATATATATGAACCAGCCTGAAGGTTACGAAGAAGGAACAAGGAATGTTTGCAAGCTAGAGCGAAGCCTTTATGGACTGAAGCAAGCTTCAAGATGTTGGCACGAGCGCTTCACAGTCTTTCTAAAGAACTTCAAGTTGAAATCTACGCATTCGGACCCGTGCGTTTTCACTAACGGTGATCAGAAAAACGAACTGATACTGGCAATCTACATAGATGACGGGTTAATAGCAGCAACGAGTCATGCAGCCGCGGAGGTGTTGTTAAGTGAATTGAAAACGGAATTCGAGATAACCACTGGAGATTTGAGTCTGTTTCTAGGGTTTCAAATCGAACGACGTTTAGATGGCGGCATCTTTCTGCACCAATCTGGGTACGCTCAGAAGGTATTGGAACGTTTTAACATGGGCGATGCAAATTCCGTGACTGTTCCCATGGACAAGCATCAAGAGCTGAGTGTCATGGCACATGGCAAGGAAAAATCAGGTGGCGTACGTGCACCTTACAGAGAGGCTGTGGGATCGTTAATGTATCTGGGAATAGGTACAAGACCGGATATCGCCTTCGCATTAAGCACCGTGAGTCAGTATCTGGAAGAGCCCGATAAAAACCATTGGAATGCCGTGAAACGAATTCTCAAGTATCTAAAAGGGACAGTAAACTACGGCTTAATCTTTAAAGCCAACACAAATCTCAATTTGTCAGCCTTCAGCGACAGCGACTACGCCGGCGATGTTGAAACTCGAAGATCGACTTCCGGCTATGTTTTCAAGTTGAACGACAGTACCATCTCTTGGTGCTCGCAAAAGCAAAAGGTAGTCTCGCTATCTACCACTGAATTCGAGTTCATAGCTGCAGCACAAGCGATTAAAGAATTAATTTGGTTGAGCCGATTAATGAACGAAATCACAGAACAAAAGAATTTAGCGAAACCGAAACTGTTCATTGACAATCAGAGTGCTATAAAGGTTCTGAAAAATCCCGAGTTCCATAAGCGAACCAAGCACATTGATATTAAATACCATTTTGCGCGTGAAAAAATTCGAGAAGGCTTATTTGATCTGGAGTATATCTCTACCAAAGCGCAACAAGCCGATATATTAACTAAACCGTTAGCTAAAGAGCAATTTTGTTATATCAGAGAACTACTAAATGTTAAACAAAACCTGTGATCTAAAAAAAAGGAAAAAGACAGCCCATGAAAAGTGGGAGTGTTGATTATATGTTAGATATCATGAATCTCTTTATTAGTAAGTAAGTTTTTTTGAAATTGGCGCGCGTGACTTCTCCTTGTAAATCGAACCACTGCGATAATCGAACGACTGTGATATCGAACTTGAAGACTTTTTTAGATATATACCGTTCTTCCGTCGCCGTTCGCTTACTTTCAGAAAACGTGTGTTAACAAGATCTCTAATAATCGTAATAAATCTTCTACATCATTACGTCTGGACTATTATTTTCTAATAAAAACAACAGAATCGAAAAACGATAAAGGCGATAGACGAGCATTTATAACGCTCAGATTATCAGCAGCAAATGTTAATTATATAAACTCAAAGCAAAACTGCAATGAATTATGGTACCAAGACTGTGACACAGCATATGACTTCTCATGTCGAGTGGATGACCGAATACGTTAAACTCAAAAAGCCTGTAATGGTCGTAATTGGTGATGCAACCAGAATCGAAGGCATTGGTATAGGCAATGTTAAACTAGAGGCGTTTAATGGAAAAGAATGGTGTAAAATTGAATTGAAAAACGTGCTTCACACACCAAAGATGCCTTTCAATCAATTCTCAGTAACGAAAATACTGGACAAAGGTTATACTCAGACTGCTGATTCGGAAAATTCTGTTTTCATGACCAAAGACGAACGTGAGATCGTAGCCTTAGCAAGTAGAGATGGAAGCTTATTTAAAATGTTGTTTCGCATGGAAAAGTCTGAAAGTCCGAAAAATGAGTCAGTCTCGTCAGAACGTTGTCTAGTCAACGTATCGATCAAACAGTGGCACGATCGCATGACCCACCAAAATATCAAGTATATCAAAAAGTTATTAGATAAGCAAGGGGTAAAATACATTGATGATTGGGAAGATAACGTTTGTCAGGGATGCGTTTATGGAAAACAGCACAGAGTGTCTCACCTGATAAATACCAAAGTAGCTTCGAGGCCGCTAGATCTCATACATGTAGACCTAGGGGAAATAGACATCAGATCTCTAGAAGGAGCTAAATATTTCTTGCTATGAAAAGATGATTTCACACATTATCGAACGGTGTACTTTCTCAAAACTAAAGATGAGGCAGCCGCCAAACTGGACACATTTCTAAAAATGGTCGAGAATCAATTCGAGAAAAAGGTTAAAAGCTTAAGGTCAGACAATGGCACAGAAATTAAAAATTCAGACACGAAGAAACTACTAGAAAATCTAGGAGTCTTTCACAGTAAATCAAACGCATATACTCCGGAACAAAATGGGAGAATGAAAACTTATGGGCAGGAGCAATCAACTATGCAGTCTTTACAATAAATCAAACTGGCACAAGTTCGCAAAAGGGAAAAACACCATCTGAATTGTGGTTCGGGTGCACAATCGATATAAATAAATTAAGAACATTTGGATGCGAATGTTATACCTTGTTGCCGAATCGTAAGCGCACAAAAATCAGCAAGAAATCGATAAAGGGAATCTTTGTTGGTAATGATCTAGACTCACCGAGTTATAGAATCTATATGGATGAGAAAAATGATGTAATAAGTTCTGGAAATGTAATTTTTGATGAAACATGTCGATCGAACAAAAGCTCTATTGAACTTCAGGTACAGTTAAGCGAAAATGCAACTGAAAATGAACTCCCTGAAAATGAGCCAGTAGATTCGAAATACGAGTCACTTGAATCGGATAACTCGGACGAAAGTCAAGACTCCGAAATAGTCGAAAATGTTGACGTTACAAATCGAACTGAGGGGATAAATCTGCGAAGCCGTCGCGAGCTGAGGAAGCCAAAAAGATTCGCAGATTATGAAACAAACTGGATAACGAAAACAGAGAATTTTGCCATGCTGGATGAAGTAGAAGATATATCCGTGTCAGAGGCTCTAAAATACGAAAATTGGTACCAAGCGATGTACGATGAATATAAATCTTTAATCGAGATAAATACATGGAAATTAGTAGATTCACCGAAAAACGTTAAACCGTTAACTTGTCGTTGGGTGTTACGTCAAAAGTCCGACGGAACTTTGAAGGCCAGATTAGTAGCGCGAGGATTCGAGCAAGAAAAGGGTATAGACTATTTCGAAACCTTTAGTCCCGTTGCTCGACACGCATCTATTCGACTTTTGCTGAGTCTTGCTGCCTCAAATAAAATGAAATTGATGACTTTTAATGTAAAGACAGCCTTTTTATACGGAGAATTGGAAGAAAATATATACATGTATCAACCAGAAGGATTCAACGATAAGTCAGGACGCGTTTGTAAATTAATAAAAAGCTTGTACGGTCTGAAACAATCACCTAAAAATTGGAACGAAACAATATCAACATATTTGAAAACTCTCGGATTTGAAAACACTGATGACGATCCGTGCGTCCACTATAATGAGAATGATGGCATAGTTGCCGGGAACAGTGAACTAAAAATGATCGAAATTCTCAGAAAAATAAATAAAAAGTTCGAGATCAAGTTCGACACTGCAACGAGTAATCAATTGTCTTATCTAGGCATGAACATTGAAATAAAATCGGACGGCATCTTCATAAACCAATGGCAGTACACTGAGAAAATTTTTAAACGTTTTCAACTCGAAAACTCTAATCCTGCAGCTAACCCGATGGAACGCGGCATGATTATCGATGAGGAAAGACTTGTAAATGACAGACCTCTCGGAAAACTGAACCTCTATCGTGAAGCTATAGGCAGCTTGCTCTATCTTGCCACAATAACTCGTCCAGATATCAGTTTCGCAGTAAATTATCTAAGTCGACAGATGAGCAAACCAATGATCAGTCACTGGAAAATGATCAAACGTGTTCTCCAAGATTTAAGAGGTACTGCAAGCTTCGGAATTTCCTTTAACAGAGATGACAAACTCGTAGCCTATACTGACTCCAATTATGGAGGAGATATAGCGACTGGACAGTCAGCAAGCGGAGTACTTATCCTAAGAGGAGGTCCCATCGTATGGTATACTCAAAAGCAACGGCACGTAGCGAATTCTACAGCTGAAGCTGAATATCGAGCAGCGGTTTCCTCCATCGATGGAATATGCTGGATAAGACGACTGGGAAACGAGCTAGGAATCATAAACCTAAGTAAACCGACAGTATTATATGTCGACATCAGATCTGCGATCTGTATGTTGCGAAACGCCCACGAAGGGAAAATTACCAAAGGAAAGAAACATATTGACATTCCACGAAAATGTATACAGGAACATTGAGAAACTACGATTACTCTAAAACATGTCAAAAGCTCTGAACGAATAGCCGATATCCAAACAAAACCATTGTCCGGCATAATCTTTAAACGGTTAAGAAGTAAAGTAATTAAGGACGAGTGTTGAGAATTAATTGCTTTACCACCGACAGGTAATAACCACCGATAGATAATAAGCACATGCGGATTAGTCCTATGATGCACAAGAGGCAATTGTGAACAGGCCCTTATGATCATGCGATATCTTCGACATGCGCAATTAGTCTACAGTTGAGGAAAGAGTCACGAAAGAACGTGTCAAGCGAAAAGTACAATGTAAAACATAAAATCTAGAAATATCATCGGGCAAAAGGATCCATCGATATAAAGACTGTTAAAATAAGAAAGAACAAGTCAACTAGTGAAGTTAAATCCAAATATAACAAAAGAAGGCGCCTTTTTGTTATCATTCTTTCAACTACGACTATTCACCTCGGTGATGAAGAAGGTCTCATTCTCCGTTATTTCAAATGCCGTGCTGCTCAAACTCCGTGGTCAAATGCCGTGTGTATCAAACTCCGTTCTTCGTTTTCCGGCGTTTCCCCCTTCTCCCTAATAATCCGAAAGGGTCGCCACTCGTTCCAAGCTCGACCGTCGCACCTTTTTTTTAAATCGCCCGTGTACCTGCTTTGTCTATACCCCATTACTAATAATACGGTTCGTGGCAACGACGAACTGGACGGCAACGTGGTTCAGTTAACATCTCACGAAATGTAATCGCACCGCACTGCCTCAGTGATTCTCAACACTTCGAGTCGCCGCCGTTTTTTCCAATTTTATAGATTAATATGTAAAATGATATTATGATATTGATTATTCACAGATAATAATCGCTCGCTCGGATGTATTCATACACGGAATAATTCACGGTAGATTCTCTAAACTGAATTCTCGTAGTATATTTTGTACCGCATGAAATAATCCCTCCGTGATTATTAACATTCATGTTCTTGTAAAAAGAATAGAATGAAAGACGCACTGTTTTTGTACATATATCACTGTTATAATTCTATCAGACCATACCATACTAACAGATATTCATATTATATGAGGGGCAATCCTAGCCGAATCAACCACTTTAGAATCCAACCCCTTTCGATTTGGCTAAAACATTTTTATTTTTTCCTACCCTTTCAAAAACATTTTACAGAATTTTTTCAAATTTTTTCACCCAACCGGTAAAAAATTATGAACTTTTCAGCAAAAATAAGCTTTTTATTTTTCAAATATCTATAACTTTTTCAAAAATTGACATATCTGGATGTTTTTTTTATGTGTGTTTTTCTATGTACTTTTTAGGAACAAAATAGAAAAAAATATTCGGGCCGATCTTCAACGTTTTTTTTTGCAAATTTTCGGAAAAAAAAAAATTTCTCGATTATTATCATTTTTAATTTTTCTAATCTTTTTTTTTATATAAACTTTTCCATTTTCTCCAAATTCACTGAAATTTTCAGAGTGGGATTTTTTCGTTTTCTATTTCTTTTTTCAATTCAAAATTTTTTTTTCACTCAGCTTATTTCTTATAATACCACTCTGGGGATTTTTGAGGATGTCGGAAGGACCTCAAATTAAAAAAAAAAAAAATAATAATAAATGCAATCGAAAGTGGTATCCATCGAAAAGAAAATTTATTTTTCAAATATCTATAACTTTTTTGAAAGATGACTTTTCGTGACGTTGTTTTTTTGAAAATTTGTGTTTATCAATGTACTTTTCAGAAAAAAAACGGAAAAAAATATTCGGGCCGATCTTCAACGTTTGTTTTGCGAATTTTCCAAAAAAAAAACAAAAATTTCTCAATTATTGGTATTTTTAATTTTTCTTATCGTTTTTTTTATAAAAACCTTGCCATTTTCTGCAAATTCACTGGAATTTTCAGAGTAGGATTTTTTTTTTTTACTCAGCTTATTTCTTATATTATCACTTTGGGAATTTTTGAGGATGTTGAGAGAATGTCAAAGTTCGAAAAAAAATAATAATAAATGAAATTAAAAGTGGTAATCATCGAAAAAATTTCAATGTTTTTTGAAAAAGTAGGACAAAAAATGGAAGATGATTCTGAATAATTTTCTTATTCAGAACTATTCAGACTTTTCAAAAGCGTCCACTTTATCATTGCACAATGATTTTCATCGTCCTTAATTTCGCATTGCGATGTTTGCAATTATTAAGGGGTAATGGGCAAAAGAAGTATTGAAAAATCAATAACGACCGTGGTTCACGGTATTCTGACTTTTCAAAAGCGTCCACTTTATCAATGCACAATGATTTTAATCGTCCTTAATTTGGCATTGCGATTTTCACAATTGGTAAGAGGTTATGGGCAAAAGAAATATTGAAAAATCAATAACTACCGTGATCCACGGTATTCAGACTTTTCAAAAGCGTCCACTTTATCATTGCACAATAATTTTCATCGTCCTTAATTTGGCATTGCGATTTTCACAATCATTAAGGCGTTATGGGCAAAAGAAATATTGAAAAAACAATAACTATCCTGTTTTACGGTATCCAGACTTTTCAAGAAAGTCCACTTTATCATTGCACAATGATTTTCATCGTCCTTAATTTGGCATTGTGATTTTCGCAATTATTAAGGGGTAATGAGCAAAAAAAATATCGAAAAATCAATAACTACCGTGGTTCACGGTATTCAGACTTTTCAAAAAACTCCACTTTATCAATGCACAATGATTTTCATCGTCCTTAATTTGGCAGTGCGATTTTCACAATTATTGACGGGTTATCGGCAAAAAAAATATTGAAAAATCAATAACAACCGTGGTTCACGGTATTCAGACTTTTCAAAAGCGTCCACTTTATCATTGCACAATGATTTTCATCGTCCTTAATTTGACATTACGATTTTCGCAATTATTAAGGGGTTATGAGCGGAAGAAATATTGAAAAATCGATAACTACCGTGGTTCACGGTATTTAGACTTTTCAAAAGCGTTCACTTTATCATTGCACAATGATTTTTATCGTCCTTAATTTGACATTGCGATTTTTGCAAATATTAAGGGGTTATGGGCAAAAGAAATATTGAAAAATCAATAACTACCGTGGTTCACGATATTCAGACTTTTCAAAAGCGTCCACTTTATCAATGCACAATAATTTTCATCGTCCTCAATTTAACATGGCGATTTTTGCAATTACTAAGGGGTTATGGGCAAGAGGAATATTGAAAAATCAATAACTACCGTGATTCACGGTATTCAGACTTTTCAAAAACGTCCACTCTATCATTGCACAATGATTTTTATCGTCCTTAATTTGGCATTGCGATTTTTGCAATTATTAAAGGGTTATGGGCAAAAGAGATATTGAAAAATCAATAACTACCGTGGTTCACGGTATTTAGACTTCTCAAAAGCGTCCACATCATGACTGCATAATACTTTTCATCATCCTCAATTTGGCATTGCGATTTTCGTAATTATTAAGGGGTTATGGGCAAAAGAAATATTGAAAAATCAATAACTACCATGGTTCACGGTATTCAGACTTTTCAAAAGCTTCTACTTTATCATTGCACAATGTTTTCAGTCATCCGTAATTTGGCATTGTGATTTTTGCAATTGATAAGGGGTTATCGACAAAAGAAATATTGAAAAATCAATAACTACCGCGTTTTACGGCATTCAGACTTTTCAAAAGCGTCCACTTTATCATTGCACAATGATTTCCATCTTTCTCAATTTAGCATTGCGAGTTTTGCAATTATTAAGGGGTCATGAGAAAAAGAAATATTGAAAAATCAATAATCACCGTGATTCATGGTATTCAGACTTTTCGAAAGCGTCCACTTCATCATTGCACAATGGCTTTTATCGTCCTAAATTTGGCATTGCGATTTTTGCAATTATTAAGGGGTTATGGGCAAAAGAAATATTGAAAAATCAATAACCACCGTGGTTCACGGTATTCAGACTTTTTGAAAGCTTCCACTTCATCATTGCACAATGTTTTCAGTCATTTTTAATTTGGCTTTGCGATTTTCGCAATTATTAAGGTGTTATCGACAAAAGGAATATTTGAAAATCAATAACTACCGTGTTTCACGGTATTCGGACTCTTCAAAAGCGTTTACTTTACCATTGCACAATGATTCTCATCATCCTTAATTTGGCATTGCGATTTTCGCAATTATTAAGGTGTTATCGACAAAATGAATATTAAAAAATCAATAACTACCGTGTTTATCGGGATTCAGACTTTTTAAAAGCGTTCACTTCATCATTGTACAATGATTTTCATAATTTATATGTTTGCAAATGTCTGAATCCCGATAAACACGGTAGTTATTGATTTTTCAATATTTATTTTGTCCATAACCCCTTAACAAATCCAAAAATTGCAATGCCAAATAAAGGAAGATGAAGATCATTGTGCATTGATAAAGTGGACGCTTTTGAAAAGTCTGAATACCGTGAACCACGGTAGTTATTGATTTTTCAATATTTCTTTCGCCCATAACCCCTTAATCATTGCGAAAATCTCAATGCCAAATTAAAGACGATAAAAATCATTGTGCAATGATAAAGTCGACGCTTTTGAAAAGTCTGAATACCGTAAACCACGGTAGTTATTGATTTTTCAATATCTCTTTTGCCCATAACCTCTTAATGATTGTGAAAATCGCAATGCCAAATTAAAGTCGATGATAATCATTGTGCAATGATGAAGTGGATGCTTTCGAAAAGTCTGAATACCGTGAACCACGGTAGTTATTGATTTTTCAATATTTCTTTCGTTTATAACCCCTTAATAATTGCAAAAATCGCAATGCCAAACTGAGGAGGATGAGAATCATTGTGCATTGATAAAGTGAAAGCTTTTGAAAAGTCTGAATGCCGTGAACCACGGTAGTTATCGATTTTTCAATATTTCTTTTGCCCATAACCCCTTAATAATTGCAACGATCGCAGTGACAAAATAAGGACGATAAAAATCATTGTGCAATGATAAAGTGGACGCTTTTGAAAAGTCTGAATACCGTAAACCACGGTAGTTATCGTTTTTTTAATATTTCTTTTGCTCATAGCCCCTTAATATATGCGGAAATCGCAATTCCAAATAAAGGACGATGAAAATCATTGTGCAATGATAAAGTGGACGCTTTTGAAAAGTCTGAATACCGTGGACCACGGTAGTTATTGATTTTTCAATATTTCTTTTGCTCATAACCACTCAATTATTGTAAAAATCGCAATGCTAAATTAGGGACGATGAAAATCATTGTGCATTGATAAAGTGGACGCTTTTGAAAAGTCTAAATACTGTGAACCACGGTAGTTATCGATTTTTCAATATTTCTTTTGCTCATAACCCCTTATTAATTGCGAAAATCGCAATGCCAAATTAAGGAAGATGAAAATCATTGTGCAATGATAAAGTGGACGCTTTTTCAAAGTCTGAATACCGTGAACCACGGTAGTTATTGATTTTTCAATATTCCTTTTGCCCATAACCCCTTAATAATTGTAAAAATCGCAATGTCAAAGTAGGGACGATACAACCCATTGTGCAATGATGAAGTGGACGCTTTTGAAAAGTCTAAATACCGTAAAACACAATAGTTATCGTTTTTTCAATATTTCTTCTGCATATAACCCCTTATCAATTATGAAAATCGCAATGCCAAATTAGGCACGATGAAAATAATTGTGCAATGATAAAGTAAACGCTTTTGAAAAGTCTGAATACCGTAAATCACGGTAGTAATGGATTTTTCAATATTCCTTTCACCCATAACCCCTTAATAATTGCAAAAATCGCAATGCTAAATTGAGGACGATAAAAATCATTGTGCAATGATGAAGTGGACACTTTTGGAAAGTCTGAATATCGTAAACCAGGGTAGTTATGGATTTTTCAATATTCCTTTTGCTCATAACCCCTTAATTCATGCGAACATCGCAATGTTAAATTGAGGACGATGAAAATCATTGTGCAATGATAAAGTGGACGCTTTTGAAAAGTCTGAATACCGTGAACCGCGGTAGTTATTGATTTTTCAATATTTCTTTTGCTCATAACCCATTAATAATCGCAAAAATCGCAATGTTAAATTGGGGACGATAAAAATCATTGTGCATTGATAAAGTGGTCGCTTTTGAAAAGTCTGGATACCGTGAACCACGGTAGTTATCGATTTTTCAATATTTTTTTTGCCCATAACCCCTTAATAATTGCAAAAATCGCAATGACAAATCGAGGACGATAAAAATCATTGAGCTATGATGAAGTAGACGCTTTTGAAAAGTCTGAATACCGTGAACCACGGTAGTTATCGATTTTTCAATATTTCTTTTCCTCATAACCCCTTAATAATTGCGAAAATCGCAATGCCAAATAAAGGACGATGAAAATCATTGTGCAATGATAAAGTGGACGCTTTTGAAAAGTCTGAATACCGTGAACCACGGTAGTTATTGATTTTTCAATATTCCTTTTGCCCATAACCCCTTAATTATTGCAAAAGTCGCAATGCCAAATCGAGGACGATGAAAATCATTGTGCATTGATGAAGTGGACGCTTTTGAAAAGTCTGAACACCGTGAACCACGGTAGTTATTGATTTTTCAATATTTCTTTTGCTCATAACCCCTTATTAATTGCGAAAATCGCAATGCCAAATTAAGGAAGATGAAAATCATTGTGCAATGATAAAGTGGACGCTTTTTCAAAGTCTGAATACCGTGAACCACGGTAGTTATTGATTTTTCAATATTTCTTTTGCCCATAACCCCTTAATTATTGCAAAAATCGCAATGCTAAATTAAGGATGATTAAAATCATTGTGCATTAATAAAGTGGACGCTTTTGAAGTCTCAATACCGTGAACCACGGTAGTTATCGATTTTTCAATATTTATTTTGCTCATAACCCCTTAATAATTGCGAAAATCGCAATGCCAAATTAAGGACGATGAAAATCATTGTGCAATGATAAACTGGACGCTTTTGAAAAGTCTGAATACCGTGAACCGCGGTAGTTATTGATTTTTCAATATTTCTTTTGCTCATAACCCCTCAATAATTGCAAAATTCGCAATGTTATATTGATGACGATGAAAATCATTGTGCATTGATAAAGTGGACGCTTTTTAAAAGTCTGAATACCGTGAACCACGGTAGTTATTGATTTTTCAATATTTTTTTTGCCCATAACCCCTCAATAATTGCAAAAATCGCAATGCCAAATTAAGGACGATGAAAATCATTGTGTAATGATAAAGTGGACGCTTTTGAAAAGTCTGAATAGTTCCGAATAAAAAAATTATTCAGAACTATCTTCCATTTTTTGTCCCACTTTTTCAAAAAACATTGAAATTTTTTCGATGATTATCACTTTTAATTTCATTTTATATTATTTTTTTTCGAACTTTGACATTCTCTCAACGTCCTCAAAAATTCCCGAAGTGATAATATAAGAAATATGCTGAGTAAAAAAAAAATTTTTTGAATTGAAAAAAAATCCTTCTCTGAAAATTTCAGTTAATTTGCAGAAAAAGGCAAAGTTTTTATAAAAAAAACGACAAGGAAAATTAAAAATGACAATAACCAAGAAATTTTTGTTTTTTTTTTTTGAAAATTCGCAAAACAAACGTTGAAGATCGGCCCGAATTTTTTTTTCGTTTTTTTCCTGAAAAAAACATTGATGAACATAAATTTTCAAAAAAACAACGTCACGAAAAGTCAATTTTCAAAAAAGTTATAGATATTTGAAAAATAAATTTTCTTTTCGATGGATACCACTTTCGATTGCATTTATTATTTTTTTTTTTTCAAAATTTAAGGTTCTTTTGACATCCTCAAAAATCCCCAGAGTGGTATTATAAGAAATAAGCTGAGTGAAAAAAAAATTTTGAATTGAAAAAATAAATAAAAAACGAAAAAATCCTACTCTGAAAATTTCAGTGAATTTACAGAAAATGAAAAAGTTTCTATCAAAAAGAAGATAAGAAAAATTAAAAATGATAATAATCGAGAAATTTTTTTTTTCTGAAAATTCGCAAAAAAAACGTTGAAGATCGGCCCGAATATTTTTTTCTATTTTGTTTCTAAAAAGTACATAGAAAAACACACATAACAAAAACATCCAGATATGTCAATTTTTGAAAAAGTTATAGATATTTGAAAAATAAAAAGCTTATTTTTCCTGAAAAGTTCATAATTTTCTACCGGTTGGGTGAAAAAATTTGAAAAAATTCTGTAAAATGTTTTCAAAAGGGTAGAAAAAAATAAAAATGTTTTAGCCAAATCGAAAGTGGTTGGATTCTAAAGTGGTTGATTTGGCGTGGAATGCCCCTCATATAATATGAATATCTGTTAGTATGGTGTGGTCTGATAGAATCATAACAGTGATATATGTACAAAAACAGTGCGTCTTTTATTCTATTCTCTTTACAATCACGGAGGGATTATTTCATGCGATACAAAATATACTACGGGAATTCAGTTTAGAGAATCTATTGTGAATTATCCCGTGTATGAATACATCCGAGCGACCGATTATTATCTGTGAATAATTAATATCATAATTATATTTCACATATGAATCTATGAAATAGGAAAAAACGGCTGCTACTTGAAGTGTTGAGAATCACTGAGGCAGTGCGGCGCGATGACATTTCGTGAGATGTTAACTAAACCACTTGGCCGTCCAGTTCGTCGTTGCCACGAACCGTATTATTAGTAATGGGGTATAGACAAAGCAGGTACACGGGCGATTTAAAAAAAAAGGTGCGAGGGTCGAGCTCGGAGCGAGTGGCGACTCTTTTGGATTATTAGGGAGAAGGGGGAAACGCCGGAAAATGAAGAACGGAGTTTGATACACACGGCATTTGACCACGGAGTTTGAGCAGCACGGCATTTGAAATAACGGAGAATGAGACCTTCTCCAATTTTTTTGTTCTTTTTTTCAAAAAATTACATAAAATTTTAAAATAATGAAAAAAAGCCATTTGGTCCATTTTTGACCAAGCCACAGGCTTTTCAAAAAGACATCCAACGCATAATCATCTTGAATCCGCCTTTTTTTTTATTTTAGGCGTACTTATTACAACGTACAATTTTGATTCGACGGCGGTCAATTTGACATAAGAAGTATTTAATTTTGCCACAAGAATAACATCGGTAAGCTAGAGTATGATAGTCGTTGACTTACCAACCGTCGATTCACTCATTCTCAGCGCCATCTAGATTAAGAATCTCGGTACTACGGAGACTACACACGGTCGGCGCTCTCGATACTTTTCGATACTAACCTTGTTTCAGTCAGTTCCAGTGTTTACGAAAAGTTTTGAGTGACATTTTTGTTGGAAATTAGCAATCGCCTTTTTATTATTCGACCCACAATTGCGATTCAAACGTTCATTGTTTCGTTTATTACACTTCAGAATTTATGTAATAATTTATAATCATATTTTTGATAACATGGCATCGAAAGAATATTTTGATCGATGCTGCAATCCTTTTGGGTTAGAAAATCACACGAAAAAAACTGGCTTACGTCACGCCACTGCCGATATAAAAATGATATTAAATCATCGTGAAAATGATTTACTGTGCACTGAGTGCCGAAAAAGAGCATCGTTGTTACGTAATCAACAACCTGATAGTGACAGTGACACGGATGAAACAGATCTTCATCAAGTCTTACGTAAGATCATCAATTTATTTAACAGTTTGCGACTATCTAAAGTAAACAAGTTTTTGACGATTATACTGACCAGAACATTCTTGTTTTTTCAAGGTTCCTTATCGTTTGATAGTGAACCAATAAATTCGCAGTCAAGTTGTGCATCGCAAGTCAGCATTGCCACACAATTGCCAATAATCAATAAAGCATTACAATTATTGCATCAATCACCAATTCCATCAAAAAAATTGAATGACAATCAGTTTTTAAATAACAAGATAAATCAGATTTCTGATAGTTTGAAAAAGCTTCTTCTTTCTCCTACTGATGAGGAGTCAAATTTTGATGATGACGGTGAGAATTTTCGTTCTTTGATTGAAATGTTGCACGCTAAATTTAATGACAAGACAACAGAAAATTCAGTTAAGATACAGATTTTAACTTTATTACCGGCAAAGTGGAGTGAAAGACGTATTTGTGAAACCATGAATACTTCGAGGCATATGGTAAGAGTGGCGAGGCAATTGACTGAAGAAAAAGGCATACTTTCAACACCGGAATCAAAAATGGGTACATATAATGTGAAATCCCTATTTCAAATAACATTAAAACATAAATTTCTAAACGGTTTGTTCTTCAACAGGCAAAAAACTTTCAGATCAACTGAAATCAAAAATTTTGAATTTTTATAACGATGATGAGTATAGCGCTCCAATGCCAGGCAAAAAAGATTTTGTTTCGATCCGAAATGATGATGGTGATCGTGTACATATGCAAAAAAGACTTATCCTTTGCAACTTGAAAGAATTGTACCAATGTTTCCGTGAAATATGCCCCAGCGAGAAAGTTGGGTTTTCAAAATTTGCCTCTTTGCGCCCAAAACACTGCGTCTTAGCAGGAGCTAGTGGAACGCATACCATTTGTGTTTGTACGATCCATCAGAATATCAAGTTGATGATGCTTGGTAATTATCGAGTTGATAGTTCATGAAAATTCATATTCATAAATAAATTTTCTATCCATTAAAATACTTTCATTTCAGGTGGCAACTTTCATTTATTAACAAAAAATGATGAAGTAGCTATGAATCATTACAACGATTGTTTGAACGTAATTATATGTGATCCTCCGTCACCTAAATGCTACATGAGTGCGTGTGAAAATTGTCCAGGCATAGATGACTTGAGTAACACTTTGATGACAGTTTTTGATGACAATGAGATAGAGGATATAACTTACAAGCATTGGATTTCAACACCAAGAACGAGCTTAGAAACTGTCATTAAGCCAGTGGGTGAATTTGTGGAAGAATTTTGTCGTGAACTGAAGACTTTATTACCGCATTCATTCATCTCAAAAGAGCAAGCCAAGTTTTTAAAAACATTGAAAGAATCGTTGAAAACAGATGGATTTGTCATTATTTGTGATTTTGCAGAGAACTATGCGTTCGTAGTGCAAAATGCGGCATCTGGTTTTCACTGGAATAATGACGCGGCGACCATTTTTCCTGTTGTTATTTATTTTAAAGTGAATAACGAACTTCAACACAGACGTCTTGTAATTGTATCAGACAGCAATAACCATGATGCGGTTGCTGTACATGTTTTTATCAAAATTATTACGGATTTTGTAAAAAGCATTTCTGAAACTGTAAACAAAATTTATTATTTTTCGGACGGGGCTCCCCAACAATTCAAAAATTTAAAAAATTTTGTCAATTTATATTACCACGAGAATGATTTTGGTATACCTGCCGAATGGCATTTTTTCGCAACTGCCCATGGAAAAGGGCCGTGTGACGGTATTGGTGGGACAGTCAAACGACTAGCAGCAAGAGCTAGTCTTCAACTAGCGGTTGACAAGCAAATTACCACACCTCGAGAATTATTTGCCTGGGATTCTGCACCGGATAATCTTCCCAATATAACGGTCAAGTTTGCGTCAGAAGAAGATTACAATAAAGCTGTAAATGATTTGACTGAACGATTCGCAAAAACCAAACCAATTACAGGAGCTCAGAAATTCCATAGTATAATTCCTGACAAAGATGGATCCCTTTACGTCCGAAATTATTCAAATTCTGAATAATATAGAACATGTAAAATATTTAAACGCCAAAGGAAAATAAAATAGTTTTTGAATTGGTATTAAATGAATGTTTACTAATCGTATTATATAACCAGAAATTCCCTAGTAGAAATCATTAAGCTAGACCATAAGTTCCGTCGTAAACACCGTTAAAAAATTTTCTCGCATTCAATTTATAATTTTTTTAAAAATCGTTAAAAGCGTCAAAAATATAGAATAAATGATAAGAATTTTTTTTCAATCAAAGAAGAAATATAAAAAGCAAAGACGGGCCAAAATAAAAAAAATAGTGGATTCAAGATGCTATGCGTTGGAAATTTCTTTGAAAAGCCAGTGGCTTGGTCACAAATGGACTAAATGGCTAATTTTATACATTATTTTTGTTTTTGGATGTAATTTTTTGAAAAAAATACAAAAAAATTGTTTATAGGTGTTTTATATTTTTTATTTCACTTTTTTGGAAAAAATCAAAATTTTTTCGGCGATTACCACTTTCGATTTCTTTTCCTTCCCAATTATTCAAACTCTGAGGTCTTTTATAAATCCTCAAAAATTTACAGAGCGTTGTGTTTTGTGAAATAAGGCCACTTGCAAAAAAAAAAATTTTTTCAATGAATAAAATAAAATCGAAGAAAAATTCCACTCACTTCAGTTTTGGCGGCATTCTTCCTGGAATTGAACGAAGTTTCTTTTTAGTAAATTTTTTTTTTTTTTTTTTAATGCGGTTCTGAGAAAACGATGATTTTTCTCGAAACAGTGAAAAATTCCACAGATATTAATATCTTAGATTTTTTTTGTATTTTTTTTCGAAAAGTGCATTTAAAGACAAAAATTTTCGAAAAAAAATCGTCCTGATTAATCAATTTTTGAAGAAGTTATAGCTATTTGAAAAAAAAAGTTTTTTTTTTTGAAAAAATCATAACTTTTTATGGGTTTGGTAAAAAAATTCGAAAATTACACGAAAAATGTTTTTAATGGGGTAGAAAAGAAACAAAAATTTTCAGTCAAATCAAAAGGGGTCGGGTTCAAAAGTGGTCGATTTGACATGGAATGACCCATATATATATGGAGCATTCCAAGTGAAATCGAGGAGTCGTTTCCCTCGAGGAATCAGATCCCTTTTCGCATTGATTCCACTTCAAAAACAGCCTAATTTTTTTACAGAATTATTTCATCACTCCTTCAAGTGGCGCGACGACCGTTTGTGTGTAAAAAAGGAATAACTGAAAAAACACAATTTTTTTAATTCTGCAATTTTTTCCACATATTCTGAGTTATAAATAAGTAATATCTATCATGATTAGAAAGTTGCATGCGGCTGCCTTATATTTTTTAAAATAATATTTTTATTTTTAGTTTCTAAAATGAAATAAAAAATTAATTCCTAATATACCTTATAGAAGTAAAAAATAAAATAAAAATAAAACATATTCTGAAAAATTTTGATATTTTGCATATTTTCCAAAATAAATGAGAATATTTTTTTTTTTTTTTTAAAGATTTTTCTCATTTACTTTGGAAAATATGCAAAATATCGAAATTTTCCAAGATATGTTTTATTTTTGTCTATTTTTTTTTCACTTCCATAAGGAATATTAGAATTTTTTATTTTCCTTTTAGAAACAAGAAAAAATTTAAAAAAAAAACTATAAAAAAAATATAAGGCAGCCGCATCCCACTTTCTAATCATGATATAGATTACTTATTTATGATCCAGAATCTGTGAAAAAAAATGCAGAATTTTGAAAATGGAATTCTAAGTTTTCAAAATTCTTTGTTTACAGATTCGCTTGTAACTTTGCCATTTTTCAACGTAAGGGTCTATGACTTGGTAAATAAGTGCAAAAGAGTTTGTAAAACGTAAAAAAAAAACTATCCTTTCCCGATTTCACGCTGCCAGGACCCCCTTTATTTTATATAAAAATCCGTAGTTCTTATTACTGTACAGTGATTCGTTTTTTAGTAATAAAATTCCGAAGTGCAGAAATTTTTTTCCCATGTTATTTAAATAGGAAAAGAAAATTTGAAACAGACAGGGTGTTTGCTTAGGGATACTTTGACGATTCATCAATGTTCTTTAAAAATCTAAAAATCGCTATTTTATTTGAAACAGTCTAATATACGGGTATACACAGTCATATAAAGGCATATACAGGTATATATAGGTATATACATGTATATAAAGGCATATACACAGGCAGAGATGGGCGTAATCGTAATCCCGGATTACAAATTACAAATTACAAATGTAATCTGTAATCCAATTATTCAGATTAAAGATTACAAATGTAATCCGTAATCCAATTATTCGGATTACAGATTGCAAATGTAATCCGTAATCCAATTATTCGGATTACAGATTACAAATGTAATCGGTAATCCAATTATTCGGATTACAGATTACAAATGTAATTCGTAATCCAATTTTCGGATTGGATTACAGATTTGATTAGATTACAGATTACAAATATAATCCGTAATCCAATTATTCGGATTACAGATTAAAAATGTAATCCTTCATCCAAAAGTCGGATTACTGATTATAAATGTAATCCATAATCCGTACGTTTGTTGAAAACGAAAATCTGCGTCTTTTCATGGCCTTCCAGAAAGAACTCAATTTAGGTTTTATTGAGCAAGTCGAGCAAGTTGAACGCGAATCGTTTCAGGACAAAATAAGCAAAAATATCTTTGTAACGTTGAGTAACAGCTATTTTTTATATTTTCTATTAATATATTAATATTAAATTCGTTTTTCGTATTTACAAATCGGGGAAATTAAAAAAAATAAAATAAGGAGTGTCTTTCCTTAAGAAATTTTTTTTGCATGTTTTATAATCCGACTGATTGGATTACGGATTACATTTATAATCTGTAATCTTCGGATCACGAATTAAATTTTTAATCTGTAATCTGAATAATTGGATTGCGGATCACATTTGTAATCTTCAATCCAAAAATTGGATTACGGATTACATTTGTAATCTCTAATCCGAATAATTGGATTTCGGATTACATTTGTAATCTGTAATCCGACTTATTGGATTACGGATTACATTTACAATCTGTAATCCGGATAATTGGATTACGAATTAAATTTGTAATCTGTAATCCGAATAATTGGATTACAGATTACATTTGTAATCTTTAATCCGATAATTGGATTACCGATTACATCTTTAATCTGTAATCTGAATAACTGGATTACGGATTATATTTCTGATCTGTAATCCGAATAATTGGATTACGGATTACAGTTGTAATCTGTAATCCGAATAATTGGATTACGGATTACACTTGTAATCTGTAATCCGAATAATTCGATTACGGATTACATTTGTAATCTGTAATCCGAATAATTGGATTACAGATTACATTTGTAATCTGTAATCCGAATAATTGGATTACGGATTACATTTGAAATCTGTAATCCGAATAATTGGATTACGGATTACATTTGTAATCTGTAATCCGAATAATTGGATCACGGATTACATTTGTAATCTGTAATCCGAATAATTGGATTACGGATTACATTTGTAATCCGTAGTCGGAAGTAATCGATTACGAAAGTAATCGATTACTGCCCATCTCTGTATACAGGTATATACAGGTATGTACAGGTTTATACAAGTATATACTGGTATATACTGGTATATACAGGTATATACAGGTATATATAGGTATATACGAGTATGCAATGGTGAATACAAGTATATACTGGTGCATACAGGTATACAAAGGTACATATAGGTTTATATAGGTTTATACAAGTATATGCGGGTATATACAGGTATATAAAGGCAAATACGGTATGTACTGGTATTTACAGTAGACTGTTTAAAATAAAATGACTATTTTTGTTCCTTCAAAGAACATTGATCAATTGTCAGAGGATCCCTAAACAAACACCCTGTCCAAATATGAGCGCTTAATATTAATATTGAGTGGTGATGGTTTTTAATTTTTTTTTCCATTTAAATAACATGGGAAAAAAAAATTCTGAACTTTGGAATTTTATTACTTAAAAATGAATCTCTGTACGGTACTAAGAACTATAGATTTTTGTAGAAAATTGAATTCTCTATAAAAAAAGGTCAGAATAAAGATTCGCGTGAGGCGAACCGTTTCGGAGTTATGAAGCCTTAACCATTGAACTGTTCAAAATAATGATGTTATTTACTTATAAACGCGACAAAATCGACTCATATCACTCAAGTACCCAATATTATCATCTTTAAAACAACTATCTGCCAATTTTCAATAGAACTTTGATCAAAAAAATTAAATTGATCAACGATCAATGATTAATTTTATTGTTCATTAAAAAAATGTACGAGTATATCACAAATATATGATGAAATTTCATCATTAATTTAATACATTATAAATCAATTCTCGATGAAAAATCGATTTAACAGTGAAAAATTTATGATGAAATTTTATCATATATTTGTGATATACTCGTATATTTTATTAATGAACAATGCAATTAATCGTTCGTCGTTTATTAATTTAATTTTTTTGATCAACATTCTATTGAAAATTTGCCGATAGTTATTCGAAAGATGATAATATTGTGTATTTAAATGATATAAGTCGATTTTGTCGCGTTTATAAGTAAATAACATCATGATTCTAAACAGTTCAATGGTTAAGGCTTGATAACTTCGAAACGGCTCGCCTCACAGGAATTTTCATTGAAACATTTTTTATAGACCGTTCAATTTCCTACAAAAATTCATAGTTCTTATTACTGTGCAGTGATTCGTTTTGAAGTTATAAAATTCCAAAGTTCAAAAAAAAATGTTCTCATGTTATTTAAATGGTAAAAGAAAATTGAAAACCGGCATCTCTAAATATTAATATTAAGGGCTCATCTTCAGATAGGGTGTTTGTTTAGGAATACTCTGACAATTTATCAATGTTCTTTGAAAAAACAAAATCACACTGAGAGAAAATATTACTATAACCAATGAAATGAAGTTTTGAAGGCAAAAATCATTTTTTTCATTATTTGCCAAAATATATTAGATTGGTTCCCTTAAATATTTACTTGGTTCATTTTCTTCAGTCAATTTCATAAATTTCTGTTTCAATAAACGAATTTACTTGAATCTAACAATGTGTTATCAATTATATGTAATATGTTGTTTGAATCAAGAACACATTTTATTATTCAAAACATGCATGTCTTTTAATACAGGAAGCACTGAGAAAAAGAAATTATTGAACCAACGAATTAATTAGTCCAATCAACAGGAAAAATGATTGGTTCAATCAAATGCGTGTTTATTAATTGTTGCTAAACATTTTATAAAAAATATATAGCCTTTGCCAAATAATTTAATATGCATAGTTTAGTGACCCCAAAAAGAGATAAATAGAAAAAAAAGACAAATTCGCGCCAATTCTCCGATCTTATTTCTCTGTCCGACCGAGATTCGAACCCTCGATCCTACCTACCATCATTCCTATCCTACCTTACTACCTAACATACTACCTATTACGCTATTGACTACTTTGAATAACCGTTTTCGAATACTTGAATTATATGCTCTTTAGATATCTTAAATACAATTTTTATGCTGCATTCCTTTTGATAAAAAACTACCCTTACCACTCAAAGGCTTAAGAGAGAACGTATCGAAATAAACGGCATAATCGAATTTTAATAATCGTTTTCGAATACTCGAATTATATGCTCTTTAGATATTTCGTATTCAATTTTGATGCTGCATCCCTTCAAATAAAAAAACTACTCTTATCGCTGAAAGGCTCAAGAGAGAATGTATCGAAATAAACAGCACAATCAGATTCAAATAATCGTTTTACAATACTCGAAGTATATGCTCTTGAGATATGATGTGTCCAATTCTTGTGCTGCATCCCTTCTGATAAAAAGCTACCCTTATCGCTGAAAGGCTCAAGAGAGAACGTATCGAAATTAACAGCACAATCAAATTTAAATAATCGTTTTCGAATACTCGAAGTATATGCTCTTGAGATATCTTGTGTCCAATTTTTATGCTGCATCCCTTCTGTTAAAAAACTACCCTTATCGATCAAAGGCTCAAGAGAGCACGTATCGAAATAAACAGCAAAATCATATTTGAATAATCGTTTTCGAATATTCGAAGTATATACTCTTGAGATATCATGTGTCCCATTTCTATGCTGCATCCCTTCTGTTAAAAAACTACCCTCATCGATCAAAGGCTCAAGAAAGAACGTATCGAAATTAACAGCACAATTAAATTCGAATGATCGTTTTCGAATACGCGAATTATATGCTTTTCGGACACCATGTGTCCAAATTTATTGCTGCATCTCTTTTGATGAAAGAACTACCCTTATCGCTCAAACGCTCAAGAGAGAACGTATTGAAATAAACAGCACAATCAGATTTGAATAAACGTTTTCGGATACTCGAATTATATCCTTTTTAGATATCATGTGTCTAATTTTATTGCTGCATCTCTTCTGTTAAAAAACTAACCTCATCTTTCGCAGGCTCATGAGAGAACGTATCGAAATAAACAGCCCAATCGGATTTAAATAACCGTTTTCGAATACTCGAATTATATGCTCTTTAGATATCTTAAATTTGATTTTTATGCTGCATTCCTTTCGATAAAAAACTACCCTTATCACTCAAGGCTCAAGAGAGAACCTATCGAAATGAACAGCACAATCGAACTTAAATAATCGTTTTCGAATACTTGAAGTATATGCTCTCTAGATATCCTGTATTCAGTTTTTAGGCTGCATCCCTTCATAGAGCATACAGCATAAAATTTTCATTATGGCTAGAAGCATGCTCCTTTTTGCTAATTATTTGCTCTATTCCCAATTTTTATGCTCTTACTGTTTTCAAGAAAACCGTGGCTGTGCCACCTTTAACAAAAACTAGCAGAGCCACATGTGAAAAAAAATTATTTATTTGTTTTGAATTACACAGTAAATTTATGCTCTTTTTATGCTTTCCGAATAAGTAATTGGAAATTACAACGGAACAACCCTTCATCAAAAAACCACCTTTATCAATCGGCGTGTTAAGAAAGAAGTCAGAATTAGCAGTACAATCAGATTTGAATAACCGTTTTCGGTTGCTCAAATTATATGCTCTTCATATATCCCCAGTCCAATTTGATTGCTGCATCCCTTGCGTTAGAAAACTACACTTATTGATCAAAGGCTCAAGAGAGAACGTATCGAAATTACCGGCACCATCAGATTTAAATAATCGTTTTCGAATAATCGAAGTATATGCTTTTCGGATACCATTTGTCCAATTTTATTGCTGCATCCCTTCGGATAAAAACTACCTTTATCGCTAAAAGGGTCAAGAGGCAACGTATCGAAATAAACAGCACAATCAGATTTGAATAAGCGTTTTCGAATACTCGAATTATATGCTTTCTAGATACTATGTGTTCATTTTTATTGCTGCATCCCTTCTGATAAAAACGACCCTTATCTATCAAAGGCTTAGGAGAGTAAGTAACGAAATAAACAGCAAAATCAGATATAAATAACGGTTTCCATCAGAAGGGATGCAGCATAAAAATTGGACACATGATATTTCAAGAGTATGTACTTCGAGTATTCGAAAACGATTATTTAAATCTGATTCTGCTGTTTATTTCGATACTTTCTCTCTTGAGCCTTTTATCGATAAGGGTAGTTTTTCAACAGAAGGGATGCAGCATAAAAATTGGACACAAAATATCTCAAGAGCATATACTTCGAATATTTGAAAACGATTATTTAAATCGGATTGTGCTGTTAATTTCTATACGTTCTCTCCTGAGCTTTTCAGCGATAAGGGTAGTTTTTTATCAGAAGGCATGCAGCATAAAAACTGAATCCAGGATATCTAGAGAGCATATATCTCAAGTATTCGAAAACGATTATTTAAGTTCGATTGTGCTGTTCATTTCGATACGTTCTCTCTTGAGCCTCTGAGTGATAAGGGTAGTTTTTTATCAAAAGGATTGCAGCATAAAAATCGAATTTAAGATATCTAAAGAGCATATAATTCAAGTATTTGAAAACGATTATTCAAGTTCGATACTGCTGTTCATTTCGATACGTTCTCTCTTGAGCCTTTGAGTGGTAAGGGTAGTTTTTTATCAGAACGAATGCTGCAGTAAAATTGAATTTGAAATATCTAAAGAGCGTATAATTCGAGTATTCGAAAATGGTTATTCAAATCCGATTGTGCTGTTTATTTCGATACGTTCTCTCTTGAACCTTTGAACGATAAGGGTAGTTTCTCAACAGAAAGGATGCAGCAATAGAATTGGACGTTTATTTAAATCTGATTGCATGTGCTGTTTATTTCGATACGTTCTTTCTCGAGCCTTTGATCGATAAGGGTAGTTTTTTAACAGAAGGAATGCAGCATAAAAATTAAACACATAATATCTCAAGAGTATATACTTCGAATATCCGAAAACGATTATTCAAATCTGATTGTGCTGTTTATTTCGATACGTTCCGTCTTGAGCCTTTAATCGATAAGGGTAGTTTTTTATCAGACGGGATGCAGCATAAAAATTGGACAGAAGATATCTAAAGAGCATATAATTCAAGTATTCGAAAACGATTATTTAAATTCGATTGTGCTGTTTATTTCGATACGTTCTTTCTTGAGCCTTTGAGCGATAAGGGTAGTTTTTATCAGAAGGGGTGCAGCATAAAAATTAAATACAAGATATCTGAAGAGCATATAATTCGAGTCTTCGAAAACGATTATTTAATTTTGATTGTGTTGTTTATTTCGATACGTTCTCTCTCGATTTTTTGAGCGATAAGGGTAGTTTTTTATCAGAAGCGATGCAGCATAAAAATTGAAAACAGGATATCTAAAAAGCATATAATTAGAGTATTCGGAAACGATTATTCAAATCCGATTCTGCTGTTTATTCCGATACGTTCTCTCTTGAGCTTTTGAACGATAAGGGTAGTTTTTCGACGGAAGGGATGCAGCAATAAAATTGGACACACGATATCTTAAGAGCATATAATTCGAGTATCTGAAAACGGTTATTCAAATCTGATTGTATCGCTAATTTTGACTTCTTTCTTGACGCTCCGATTGATAAGGGTGGTTTTTTATGAAGGGTTGTTCGAATGGAATTCTCAATTACATATTCGGAAAGCATAAAAAGAGCATAAAATTCCCGTGCAATTGAAAAAAAAAATAATAAAAAAAATTTCACATGTGGCTGTGCTAGCTTTTGTTAAAGCTGGCACAGCCACAGTTTTCTCAAAAACGGTGAGAGCATAAAAATCGGGAATAAAGCAAATAATTAGCATAAAAAGAGCATAAAATTCCCATCATGGTTAGAAGCGATTATGCTCATGTGGCAGTGCTAACTTTAGGGACGTAATCTTACGAGCCAAGCCAAAAACTTGGCGTGCGTAAATTTGTAAAGACCAAGCCAAACTAAAAAACTTGGCGTGCAGGGTTAAGAACTCATACGCTCGGCGATGAAAAACTAAGTCCAGCTGCTCTTACCATTTGACGGAGAAGTGAACACATGAGGGAATGAAAAAGAAAACAATTGCACAAGTGCACTAATAAGCAATCATGAGAATAAACACGAGAGGTAACGGCCGAGTAAGCTAGTGAGTAAGGATAAGAAAAGTACTGAGAAAAGTCTTGTACAGTTAATATTTAAATAAACGAACAATGATATTACCATCATTTCTCGAATGGTTGAGAATCTTTTATTGACCTTTTGTTATGTCCGAATTCGATAATAAATCATAGTAGCATTCCTGCACTGTAGGCTCTACAGTTATAGATTTAGGTTTCACGGGAAAAGTGTGTACATAGCGTGTATGTAAAAATATATTGTGGTCTATATACGTGAGGCTTCCCTATTCGTGCACGTGTGTGCGAGAGGCGATGAGGATTAACGTAACGGAAATCGGAAGTTTGATTCACGATCCCGAATAGATAAGACGCGTGACAATAAAGACAAACGAAATATACATTAAATATCATCGTCATTCGTTATTTCGCCCTATTTCATCCTGAAATACGATACCGGCTTTATAGCACATAATGGTTGCAATAATCATAAATATCGTTGCTGCTTCTTTTATCATAAATTTTCTCGGTGTAACATATGTTTTTTTATTTTCCCCTTTTAACGGTCAATCGTTTAAATATTGAATACTCATCTTGAATATTGAATGGCGATGACATCCACGACGTACGCAGGAATGCGACCAGGCCTGGATTTACGATGATTGTCGTGGATGCAAGTGACGATTGAGCGAGTGTATTAGAATATTCAAGATTCTAATTGACAATATAAAAAGCGTTGCTCGAATTACGGTTGAATTCGAAAATCTCATAACGATCATTGCACATAATGCGTTAGTACTACGCGAGCAAACCACATATTTGACAGTAAAATATACTTGAGATAATCTGTGTTATCACTATATAAGTAGGTATAATAATTTTCCATCTCATCTCGTGGAAATCCTGCTGCACCTCCCGGGCTTATTTTTTTCAACCCTGCCCGCCAAATTTTTTAGTTTGGCTTGGTCTTTGAAAATTTACGCACGCCAAATTTTTGGCTTGACTTGTGTGATTTGTTTTTTTTTTCAAATTTCAAATTTTTAGGATTTTCTTTAAATTTTTAATTTTTGTGATCTTTTTTAATTTGACTTTTTGGGTTTATTTATACTTTCTATGAGTAAAAAAATATTTGATAATAAAAATATTTATAGGAAATTCGGTTCTCTACAAAAATGGTCTCCATATAAAATCATGTAGGATTGATGGTTTCTAAGATAATTGTAAATTTACTTAAAAATAGCCATTTTTCTTTCTATAAATATTTTTCCTATGAAAAGAAATGTCCTTCCTTTTTTTTATTATTATTTTTTTAGTACTGACGATGTGACGTCAGTACTCGCAGTAAATTCGAAACACAGCCTGATCGTAAGTCGAAACAAATGATGGATACCATAGATCCTAGATGAATTCATATAAGGACATAACAAGTATAAATATACAGGAAAATGACAAATTTTTCACTAGAACAGCAATTATATCTTAGAAACTATCGATAAAAATAAGCTGAAAATTTTTTTTTTTCAACACTTTGAACTTTAATGAACTTGGGCGAGCCTAGGATGTTGACTTAAAACTTTTTCCCTGCACACAGATTTTTTTTGTAGCATAATGATCAATATTTTCGGGATTACTAAAAGAATTTTACAAAAAGCGAATTTTTGGCCCACCCTAGTGTCAGTGTTAGATCGTTAGGAAGGTTCAGTACTCAGGCAGGTCTCAATCCCCCACAATCGGCAAATGAACATTTTCGGATCTGCGCAAAGTTGAGAAACATATGTCAGAAAAAAGATATAGCTAATAAGTTAAATTGGAAAAGATATATTTTATTTTTTTTTAAATTCCTTCTATTTTTAGATATAACCATGAAACTGGTCGTCGGGAGTTCAAACCCTGGTGGCGGCGTCTATTTTTTTTTTTTTTCATTTCCTAATATTATATAATGTTTAAAAATTACAAAAAAAATCATAAAAAAACTTAATTTTATCGGAATTATAAAGAAATATATATTACAAATAAAATTAAAATTACATGTTTCCTTACGTAACAGTTATATAAATGAGCTGAGGGTGTTATAGCCAAGCTAATCCACCTCCCCCCGCGCCTTACCACTCTCGTGAGATCGAGAGAGATAGAGCTAAAACTTTTAATACACATTTCACCAAAACGACTTAATGGAATGAAAAAAGAATAGTGAGACCACCTGTGCAAATTGATTACGCAGGTGGCCCCACTCTTTTTTTTATTCTATCAAGCTATCTTCTAGAAACATATGTTAAAAATTTTTTGAGGTTATGTTGACCTTTAAGGCTATGAAATGAGTTTTTTATATTAATGTGCTGACTGTGTTACATCTAAATGAGCTGAGGGTGTTACATATTTGTCCTGAGTTTGTTACATAACAGTTACATCCATGTGCTGCGTATTTTCCATTAATATTATTTGTAAATTTTCCGTAACGATAACGTTCCAATGGGACGACAAATTTCTGAATAAGCACTGCTTCATTTACGGTGCTTGTGACATAAATATTACATCCAATATAACGTCCGTTAAAAAATATTTTCGTAACTATTCTGAAACTGTGCTTGCTGGGGGGTCACTTAACTTATAAGGGGTCAGGAATCCTGGAATTCAGTTACGGGGGGTCATTTATCTCATGATGGGTCAGGAATCCTGGAATTAAGTTATAAGGGGTCCGGAATCTCGGAATTAAATTTGCGGCGAATAAATACAGATATCCTTTGTATTTATTCTAAAAGAGAGATATTTGAAAGACTCTTAAGAGACTAAATAAGTTCGATTCATAAATTCTCATTCAGTTGTGAAGTCCTGACCCAAGTCTATATTTATGTAGACTTATAAGTCTACAAAAATATCGACTTATACTCATAAGTCGACATTCATATTTAAAAAAAATGATTTTCGAGAGCCTAAATGCGGGCGGGTCATAAATTCACGTTCATATAGATTTATTAGTCTATATGAATATAGATTTATTAGTATAGAGACTTATGAGATACTCAACTTACATATTTAACCTTTAAGTCAAAATTATGAAGAGACGCGGCAGCGTTTCAACGCCAAATATAAAATATTATTTACGAAAAGTCAATGAAGTAGCCTCTTGATAATAAAAAGAACTTCTTTGATTTTCCGATGACAACACAAACATATAGATCCGCAATGCGAATACGGGCTTCTGTCTAAGGCGTTGAAGAGCCATCTCGTGGTTGCAGCGAAGCTGATGATATTGGATCGACTCCATGTAGTGGATAGGCTCGTGGTTCGTGGCATGCCGACAACATTGATGCATATTTCTGCACATGTATGCGTCAGGCTTGTTATTTATTCTGTTGAGTTATCTCCAGAGAATCGTTTTCTAGAAGCTATTTTTTTTTTTTAATATTCGATCAAAATATCATGCAGTAGAGCTATGAAATGATACAGATATATCAGTGAAGTTGTATTTTGGTAGAGCTGTTCAACGGTAGAGTCGCAACCGGTAGAGATGGAAATCACTGCTTTTTAATCTCGAATTAAGCTATCGTAAGTTTCTCCGTGAATATTCTCCTGTCTTGCTTGAACCCATGTACAAGAGAAACAGGAGAGCTTTTCGATATAGAAGCTCTGTAACGCAGCAAAGTCCCAACTGCACGCGGAGTGGCAAGAGTATGGAAACCGACATGGGGATGAGTGCACCGTAACATTATAATGCTGTGCACCATCGACATAACAAGATTCAGGGGTTGGCGCACCCCTTTCGTCGCTTTCGCGGTGTTACACCTTTCGATAAGCCCGAGGCTTTCAATTCCGGCTCATTTCCATGCCCCGTCTCGTTCACCTCTTCCCAGCTCCTTTGCTTGTTACTGGTGGTCGTTTCTCTTTGCCATCTTCAACTGCCGGTCTCTACGAATTACGGATTTATACAGGTTATCCGAATGAAGAGACAAGTCATTCCTTTCGAATTTTCGATTAAGCTCATCTTTGCCCACTTATCTTCGTGTGTCAGTCACGCTGCCCCTTGCTTGACGCTTGTTGTCCAAGACGTACTATCGCATTGTAGCATCGTCACTATTTTCATTTTCGCTATGAACATCATCGGTGTGTACTGCTACCATGTATCACTAACTATATTCCCCGCTAGGAATCCAGAGCAATGTATTCAACTTGACACTCAATTTACTTGACATTCCATCGCGAGGGAGAAACAATGAAATACCACCATCAGCGATGCATCCTCCTTCTCTCTCTCTCTTTCTCTTTCTCTCTTTCTCTTTCTCTCTCTCTCTCTCTCTCTCTCTCTCTCTCTCTTTGGAATACATTCCAATATATTACACCTCTAACTTACGATCCAAGTTGTCGACAATGCAAGTATATCAAGACACACTGGTCCACTTGGTCCACTCATTTGCGAAGGCATGTAACGCTCGATGCACACCGATTCCACAGCCCAGGTATAAAAAATGTGCGAAATGGAAGGGAACTTTGAAATATGGTAACTTCGCTGGATCTACCGCGAGTTATGGTCTGCTTGTACATTGTCCTGCAAAAAAGTTGTAGCATTTTTGGTACATGTCACTGTGTATCTTTAGAAAGCGTATATGTATTGTACCGTCGGGAAGTCCAGCTAACGACTGGATTAGTGTGGCTACGATGAGACACAATTATAGTGTTTCACGCGCCATTCGGGTACGTCCTTAATTCGACGAAGTGCGCGGTACTGGAACGGAATCGGGGTATAGTGTATCGCGTTAGTGCAACGTTATCGTAATCGGTGAACAAGCTCTCGAAAAGTTTCCAAGGGCGTGATGGTACCAAATCGCGGCTAGCTGAATTCACCGTGTGTACACAAATGTCTCATTGTGTTCCCATCTTTCTCTCTTCCTTTCTTTCTCTTTCTCTCCTTTATTCTGTATGAAGCAAAACTCTCACAAAGCTTTTTCAGCGTCGCTTGTACACCCTGCAATACGGTCCCAAATTCGTCAACGTGACGTTTCCCTGCTCGTTGTTATACGCCAGGACTCGGACCACGAGACTCCTGCTGGGGCTGCTGCTTTCGAATCGTGTTCCTCGAGAAGAACGAGGTTTTTAAGCTGATGAATCTACGTGGAAGCAAATCTTTCTCGTTACTATATCTGTGTCTGTACTTTAAATGCACGTGACCACACGTACCGTCGCGATAAGCTCAACAGCGAGAGAGCTAGTAATCGGGTGGATGACCAAAAGCGGGTACTTCCAGTAATACTCATATACAAAAGACGCAACTGCGAGATATACATTGTAGTATACATACCGAAGCGATGACTATGTGTATGGATACACGCGAGGAGGCTTTTGCGATGGAAGATGCAGAAACAGAATGTGATGGTCCTACAAGTCGAATGTAGGGGATGCCCGAGTATAAGGTACGTGACTCACGAAATCCTGACAAATAGTTGTCTATTTTGTTTCCTTCACTCTCTCGCTCTCGGTTTCTCCGTCGTTCACTCGCGAGCAGACGGGTACGTAGCCAAAGCACGCTTATATGCACCCATGTACTACATCTTGCTTTGCGTGATTCTCTCCGAAACGAGCTTCCACTATAAGGTTTTACAGTCTCAGAATTCATCTGGCCACTCCGTCCTTGCTTTTTGCCTTCCATGTCTCTCTCTCTCAATCTCTAGCTCCTACATAGGCTACATGGAACAATGGAACCCAAGTTATAAACAGTTTCTGTACACTACCTATAGCAGAGCTTACAGTTATACTCGCAAGAAAATGTATCCCTCGCCTGTTACACCACAGAATGATCTCCGTGGAAGCTAACCTCAAATCCTCGTGAGGTATCGCTGGATATGTTTGTGGAGTTGCGAAGTTTGAGACGGGACTGTATATTGGGTAATCAAGATTGAGTGTTGAATCTGACGGAAAAAAAATGTTGGATTCTTTTTCTGACGTTTATCAGGGAGAGTAACTTCCAAAGATTAGGATATTTTGTGTGGGGATTATTACTGCAAGCTAACAAAAAACAAATAGAGCATGATAATTTTTATGACAGAAATATATTGCGATACCAGAGTTCATAATATTAATATTTTGCCGGGAGCGTATACAAGATTTGTGAAGATGAAAGGGTTAAATAAACTTGAAGCGTGCTGATAGGATTACGGAGGGTAAAATGAGTTCGAAGATGGAAAGAGTGTAAGGACGCGTAGTATGAATCGCATCGTTATAATATGACAATCAATGGCCCATGATGATGCAGTCGCAAAAGTCCATACAGATATAACAGCACATATTCCGTTCGAATTTATGCACCGAATCCAATTAGCAGAGTGTCAATTTTTTCGTAAAATACTCATTTTATAGAACTGTTGAAATCGTGGAGCACTTATTCCCTTGTCCTGTATGCCAGGTGATTAAATATTTGACACTGAGGATTTGCAATTACTGTTTGAAATCATGTATTATTTTCATTAAACATCAATAACTTGTCGAACCGCGTTCATCATTGAGATTTTTGGGCTTTTGTTCTTATAATGAACATTGCATGAAAGGAAATAAAGTGAGTGTCTCGAATATGGTTGATGTACCGAATTCGGTTCGTCCAGTTTATTTCTGATTAAAATAAATTTAATTTACGTTCAATAAATCTAATGTTTTTTTTTAATCATCTTCATTTAACATATTGTGAGTCGAAATGAATGTCGAGTATGAGTGAGATATATTCAACTCGTATTTTCCCGTAATTCTTGACCTGATACCGAGAGAGGTAAAAAACGGTCGATTTTGTCGGATGAATAGGCATAGTTTATGATAAAAAAGCATCCAATTAGTTGAAATAAGTTTGAATACATTATAAACGACTCATTGAAGTAGTGGAGTGCGGAAATAGACAAGCAAGTTAAATATTTGGCCGAAAATACATACCTTCCAATTCGGTATATAGTAAGAATCGTTTCCACCGAATTCGGTTGCTAATGTATAATGTCACTTTGGGCCTAAAATGAGTACAACCGTATTCGGGACATGCTTACACCCATAAAAGGGACGTTTGAAAAACGTGTTAGCCGAGTAGAACCAAATTCAGGACATTTGCATGGTTGCGCTTTCTGTGAAATTACAATTCAATAATCTAAAGAATAATAAAAATGCGGTGGGCTTCTGTTGGCTGAGATTCCACGCTTTCCAATAGTATCAATACTTTTAACCTTAAAATAATTTGAAATCAAGATGTTCTTCTTCTAATGGCCAGTGCTGCTTAGGTCCTCCATATTCGGTACACTTACCTTATGTGCGATTCAAATAATTAGTGTTTCGTCGATGTTTAAAGTTTCTAAAACGGTTTTTTGAATTGTTTTAAAATTGAGATATCCCAAACAACTTCGGTATATATATGGAGCATTCCAAATGAAACCAGCGGGTGATCTTTCTCAACTCCTACAATTTTTGCCGCTTATTTTTTTTCGCTTCTATGCCACCCAAAATGAGCCCTCATTTTTTCTGATCTCCGTGCCCTCCTCCTTGTCGCCCCGCTATGTATTTTTTGTTGATGCAAAAAGAAAAACGATCTTTTTTGGATCGATAATTTTTTTTAACAAAATCCACACCTCAAACTGTAATTTTTTTCATGATTACACAGTCCATCGAAGCCTGCCAATATTTTTGTTATCAATTTTTATTTTTCTTATAATTATATAATTATAATCATGACATCTATAGTAAAAAAGAAAAAGATAAAAGGAACAGGTCTTGCAAAAATGTCATATCTTGCTTGGTATTCGGCGCAAAAAGTCCCACTTTCCGTTCTCGGTACACAATGTACTATTATAGTGCCTCACTCGCAGCCTAGTGTATGCGTACAATGTATTACAAATCGTTATAATACAAATGAAGACTTTATGCTTTTGGTATTTATTTTTATTTTTGTTATTTATATTTCAAATACACCATAGATACTGAAACTACTGATTTAAATTGATTTTATCATTTTAAAACTTCACTTTTTTTAAGCAAATCAAGGTGATCTTTTTGAATTTAATATGAAACTAAACGAGATATGATATTTTTGCAAGATGCATTTTTTTTTACTATAAGATGTGATAATTATAATTCAAAATTTTCCTAATTTTTTATTTTTCGAAAAATAAAAATTGGTAATAAGAATATCGGCAGGTTTCGGCTCACTTTCTCATCATAAGAAAGTTAGTGTTTTTAGGTGCGAAATTTGTAAAAAAAAATCATTAATTTGAAAAAGGTCGCTTTTCATATTTTTTCTTGTATCAAAAAAAAAAAATAATTATAAGATATATTCTGCGAGCGGAGGAGCGCGTGGAGGGGAAACGGAACGGCGATTGGAACGAATCCGAACGTTGCCACGATCCTGGTGCTCCCACATACAGAAGAATGCGTCGTCTGTATATGAAAACTCTTTTGTGTATCAGGGCAGAACCGGGACAGTTCCGGCAAATGCAGGCAAACGTTGACTCGCAGAGTCAAGCAGCTGCAGGTTTAAAACACTGTAACCACCGTTTTCCTCGTACGGCGCGTTACTCTTCGAACGCTCAGCGCGACGAGCAATCCCGAGGGCGCCAGCCACCTTAAGGTGATCCTCAAAGTCTCCCGAATTTATCCGGGACAATAATTTATCGCTCGCGCACTGAACCCGGACGAAATCACCGGCTAGCTTTTTCGCAAGTCCTAAGGTAGAGGGGCGCGATTCTTCAGGCACAAAACGATAGCCGAAAACGACAACCTAAGGCCCGAAGGTCACTTATCGACAGCTTCTCGCAAAAGGGGTAGAATTTACACGACAACAATTTCTATACGACGCACAGTATCGATACTCGGCCTACACAAAACGAACTATACCACTCGACACTACTAACACACGGAAAACGATGCCGTGAGGGGACAAAAGACTACACAATAGGCCCTCGATAACGAGGGAAACGCGCACGATAGCCGAACGGTAAGATGGCTTCCGCGAGCCGGTCTTTCACGGCTAAATATCCGATGTTCGATAGCCTCACGCGAGCCGGTCTTTCACGGCTAAATATACGGAGTTTGGTAGCCCCGCGCGAGCCGGTCTTTCACGGCAAAATATGCGATAATCGATAGCCCCGCGCGAGCCGGTTTTTCACGACTAAATATCCGATGTTCGATAGCTTCACGCGAGCCGGTCTTTCACGGCTACCCGTACGATAAGCGGTAGCCTCGCGCGATCCGGTCTGTCACGGCTAAATACCACAGCACCGAACGACAGCTCGATAACCGACGCGACGTCACGACGTTCCCCTCACGGACACACGCGCTAAACACGATATATCATCCTACTCTAACACGACTAACACAAAAGCTCAAATACAAAACGGCTCTGCAGCCCAATACGTTATCACAATACGCGATCACAAACATACGACCAACAATAACGACTATACAGCCCAAAACGAAACGCAAATCGTCCTTAAGACGCGCAATATCCAATAGCCGACTTAACGACAGCCCAAAACTCTGAATTCACTCTCAAAGATCTCGATTCTAATATGTTTCTCTCAGGGTCCCGCACACCCATTATTACTGTACTTCCAAATGGCTCGGTGCTCGATATTTCCGGAGAGGCTTACAGCCAGGATACTCACGGCTCTCCTCGAGGATGGTACGATTACGGCAGCGTCCTTTCAGTTGCACCGGTGGCGGGCGAATAGATCGAAATCCCGCTCGATCTTTCCTGACTCGACTATCATCCCCACCTTTTTCCAAAATGCGACGGCAGCGCCGTCGCCACTCCTAATCACGGCACGGCATACTTCACGTACCCGTGGTACGGCCAACATCTGCTCGTGCGCTGATATGGCCCCTTCGCTATGGCAGAGCTCCGCTCTTCGTGCGACGCGCCAAATTCGAAAAGCGCGATGACGCGACGTGGATTCCTTAAGTGCCATGGAACCTCAACGACAGCTGCTCAAAGATGTTTAAGATTTGGTCGAGACATCACGACCCGACAACAGGCTCGGATCCAATGAGCCCCAACCCCGAATAGTGAGGCAGAATCAACGCAAGGTGGACGACTTACGACGATTCTCCTCGACTCATGGTGGCGTCAACTCCAACCATGAGCAGGGTTTCCCATACCCAAGGCTCCCCTCCGACCTTGAGGCCGAAAAAGTGGAGACTTCCGACAGCTTCCAATCCAACGATATCCTTTGCCAAATTCTAAAACATAACTCCTGCAACACCAAATTACGCGACCAAGTAAAGACGAACACTCTATTGCGACGATTAACATTAAGTTTCGCTATTCCTCGCATCTCGAGTACCCATGTAACGGGCGGCTGAAAAACGCCACGTTACAACACTTAAGAAGGTTCATCTGGTACCAAGTGAGTCAAAAGAAAAATAATTGTGACTTGCGCAGTCAGCTTAGTGCGCTTGGCAACGCTGCGATCACAGAACCCGTACAGCTGTTATACGAGAATTATGTCATTCGTATTCTCGCTTTATCATCGAGCTCTTATGAGACAATGGCGAAAAACCATATGTGTTATTATTCTGTATCCAATTTGGCCACGATATTTTTCTGAACCACATTCAGTCATTAGACTTACAATTTTGAGTCACTTCGAGTGTGCATTACGTCATTTGGAAAGCAAACACGCGGTTGCGACGTTGCCATAATCAGAGTACTGTGGAGCTTAACCTCAAAATAATCAACATTTTTCGAGACAAATTAATTTATAATGAGTCTCATGAGTACTTGATCGATTTTATGAAGCTCTACAAATGTTTCTTAGATATTTTGTTTATTAATTCTGCAATTTTTGTCAAAATCTATCTGTCAATCATTGTGAATTTAATTTTTAGAAATGGAAAAGCAGTAAAACCCATAAAATCCCATGTTAATTGAGGAAACTAATTTTTATTTATTTCTCACGAACAAGGTATCCTCAGGTCTTGAAATTTTAACAGGTGACTTTTTACATACTGCCAACTGTATTCTGATTCCTTTATTAATATCTATTTGTTAAATCGCTGACCAGATGAACCACCTTAAAAGAATAAATTTTACGACCGTAAAATATATCTATCGTATTATCTATTGGCACTGCATTAATGTTATGTGCTTTTTAAATATATTTACCACAAATCGAAATAATCATGAACCCTGCAAATATGTTCATGCTGTGTCACTTTTTGTTGAGGCTGTCGTGGAGGAACTGCCTCAATTGATGCAACAGTTTTTGAGATATATGTGGGCATCGTATATTCTATAAAATTAATGATAAATGATTTGTGATCGATGAGAAAAAATCTATCCATTTTTGCAATGGATGACTCCTCCTAAGTGGAAGTAAAATATGTACAAAGTATATGTCACATGTAGAATTTCTGGAACATTTATATATGTAATATAAATTTGTAGTGTGCTTGAAATCCTTTTTTTCGTAGGTATACGTTGCACATATTGTATTGCTACAGACGCTGCAATGTGGAAAATAAAGCGGGCTCGGAATTGCGCAATTAAAGCTGCGTTGTTGGTGATTTCAAGAGCGGACTCATACTGTCAGGCTCCGGCAACGATTGTATCGTTAACTAAGGTCATTGAAAATAATGTTCAAATGGTAGTGTCCAGTTAAAATGTTCAATGTCCCGTTTTGTTAGGGTTCTCATGCTCATCGTGTACTACGTCAAGTGACCCTATCATTGGGTTCCATAAACCGATTGACTATTTGTCTCAAAAAATGGTATGCGTATCCTTCATTCTAATCTGTACGTGTGCAATTGTGCAAACGATTTACTCGATTTATTGAAAAAAACCTACAGCCGTGAATACTGTATCAATTTTTCGCATATTCTAAAACGTCATTTTGATCAAATTACATATTTAATGCAGTACAAAACAAAGATTGTGTAACTTTAATGAAGAATGTATGAAAGTAGATGAAACTTTACAGAGAAGTGGTGCAATGTACCGATTCACTATAAAGTTGATGTATCGAAATGATGGTTATGTTACGAGCAATTACTCTACTAACAATCGAACAAATTGGAAAATTGCATTGCATTGTTTCCTCGTTTGTACGGAAAAGTACGGAAATCAATTTGGCTTTGTCGTAAGGGAAGCTCCGTGAACGATGGAAAAAGATGAGAAAGAAACATGCAAGTTTCCAATTTGCAGATGTTTCTGCTTCATTTGATGTCATGTCAAATTCACCAGAGTAGAACAGTGTAATATCTTGAATATTGGTAAAGTTGAAGCGTATGCAAGAGTTTTTCGGTAATTCAAAATTTTATGACATCTGAAACTTTCGATTAATTTTTTCGAATTTCAATAACGAAGAACCTCATCAATTGTGTGCAATTGTATGCAATCATCAATTCTTCAGTGCAATATCATCATGCGTAGAAAAAAAAATTGTAAAGAATCTTTCGAAGAGTCATGTGAAGAATCTTGGAAAGAATCTTTACAAGAATCTTGAAAAGAGTCAAGCATATAATCCGGACGAAGGCTCTTTTCAAGATTCTTTTCAAAATCCTTTAGCCACGAGAGCAGAAAATCTTGGAAAGATTCATTGGAATAATATTGGAATGATTCATTTAAAGAATCTTGGAAAGATTAATTGGAAAAAACTTGAAAAGACTGATTTAAAGAATCTGGTACAGTTTGTAAAAGCTGATCGCACGGGAAATTTCAGTGCAATATTTGAAAATTTGCTCAAGTTCCATTATCCAAACACGAATACAGCTGCTAAAACCTGAACACCCGACAGGATTCGAAAAGAAATCCATAAGGAAGGGGAATTGGTGCTCGACATATGTGCCAAGTTTCAGCTCGATAGCTTAAAGCGTTCTCGAATTATCAAGGTTTGATATCTGGAACTCTCATTATACCGATACACACACACTCACATTCACAAGGAGGAGGGTGAGGCCCGATGGTCTTCCAGGGGCAAAACGGCCCCCCTAAAAAATGTGCTTAAAAAAAATTTTTGGTTTCTTCTCAAATTATCATAAATTTGATGTAATGACTCATTCCTAGGCCGATCCGCGATACCTGGAGTTTCAGCAAAATTTCGGTGAATTCGTTCCAGATAGCACGAAAGTAAACTGATTTGATGGTTAAACCCCACACGGAAATTTATATATTTAAAATATATGCAAAATTGCGTACGAAATATATTCAAAATATAATTACCGTATATAAATGAATGTATTTAAAATATATTTTAGATATATATAAAATATATTTTAGCTATATATAAATGTACGACACATACATACAATATGTATATTTTATATATATGGTGCATACATCTGAAATATAGATTAAATATATGTTGCATATATGCTGCATACATCCCGAATATGGGTTGAATATGCGATACCCGTGTTAGAAATTTCCGAAAAATCGGATATTTTCTAGGAGAATCAAATTCAAAAGTTCGAGTTCATGAGAAGCCGGCAAGAACTCCTTATATGGCTTCATTTACGCCGGACTTCTGTTAATATTCCATTCTCACGCCCGCCTTTATAAGCATACTCGTCGCATCCTCCGTATGGGGGTTCAGCGGTTGCCGCTCTGCGACATCTCGCGGCGAGTCTGGAAACTATCGCGGCGCTGCCTATACGTTACGAACATGTGGTAGGCGCCCGATCGCTTATTCTCGCGGGGTAAACATTATAATGTAAGTAATAATGAAAAGTGTGAATACAATAAACTTAAATAATTAAATAAATATTATGTTAGTCAGTTAGTTACCCAGCAAACACAGTTCCGAAATAGTTACGAAAATGTTACGTAACGTGTGTTACATTGGACATAACATTTATGTCACAAACTCCGTGAATGAAGCAGAGTTTGTTCTCAAATATGTCATCCTATAAACAAGTCACAGATACGAAACATCTACGAGAAATAATAATGAAATAAACTCATACCCAAGATGTAACAGATTCAGCTCATAGATGTAACAAACTCATCATATAGCCATAACAAACTTGGATAATAGATGTAACAAACTCAGATCATAGTCGTAACAAACTCAGCTCATTGATGTAACTCCTACGAAACGAAACGTAACCCTGGTGCATAATACTCGTAACAATGATGTCAATGTGATTTCGTGGTTACAGGTAATTTACGTATATACATATTTTATGAACAAATTACAAGAAATTTATGTATTTCCAACCTACATATTAGGTTGGAGTTTTATTTTTATTTTAACATTTGAAAAGTACATTTTAATTATAATTTATAATTTTTGTAGAATACCTACAAATATGATGTATCGTCCACCATTTGAGGTACCAAATGAACAATTTTTTGGGACTAGTTAGAACCCTCAAGGTGCACCGGTGTCCTAAAAAGCCTAGTTTTGAGTTTTTATACTCTACGCTAATAAACTGCTGGCGACATCTCATTTCCTTTGTAAACTTTTTCCCACGGGATGAGCGTGGCACATTTTGATTAAAGTCAAAATTGTGACCAGGACAATGCCTGGAAAGTTCAAAATAGGCTAACAATTTCAAAGCAGGCCTGCAACTCTGAAATAAAGAGCAGAAAACATGTGTCATGCTCATCTCATGGGAAAATGAGTTACGAAGGAAATGAGACGTCGTAGAACAAAATCTGTCTATCAATTCTTTGTGAATCATTCGCCGAGTATAAAAACTCAAAGCTAGGTTTTTACACAGAGTGTAAAAACTCAAAACTGGGTTCTTACACTCTGCGCATGATTCCGAAAGAATTGCTAGATAGATTTTGTTCTACAACGTCTCATTTCCTTCGTAACACTTTTTCCTATGGGATGAGCGTGGCACATTTTGATTAAAGTCAAAATTGTTACCAGGACAATGCCTGGAAAGTTCAAAATAGGCTAACAATTTCAAAGCAGGCCTGCAACTCTGAAATGAAGAGCAAAAAAATGTGCCCTGCGCATCCCATAGGAAAATGAGTTACGAAGGAAATGAGACGTCGTAGAACAAAATCTGTCTATTATTCTTTCTGAATCAGCCGCAGAGTGTAAAAACTCAAAACTGGGTTCTTACACTTCTCTGTGCATGATTCAGAAAGAATTGCTAGATAGATTTTGTTCTACGACGTCTCATTTCCTTCGTCACACTTTTTATTATGGGATGAGCGCGGCCAATTTTGATTAAAGTCAAAATTGTGACCAGGACAATGCCTGGAAAATTGAAAATAGGCTATCAATTCCAAAACAGGCCTGCAACATAGAAAGAAAGGGCATAGAGAAATTAAGCGAACGTGCAGCACGAATAAGGTTATAAACCGAGTAAGGGAAATTCCTGGGTGTTTTATTCTGGTTTATTCTGTATTACGCTGGATTGTTCGATATCACCTCCTTGTACTTTACACTCACATATTGTTTACGTTCCTTAATCGACATAACCTTAAAATGATCGAAGACATTTCTCGTAATATATGGTACGTATATGTTGCGGATTTGTTACAAAAAATGACTTGTGACATTTATGTCACACATTATACATATTTGCTACGTAGCCTATACTACGAAATTATAATATCACCAATGTTCTATAATTGTTACAGCAATGTTCTATAATTGTTACGGATTTGTTACAAGAAATGTCTTATAACATTTATGTCACAGTGTGACATATTTGCTACGTAGCCTATACTACGAGATTATAATATCACCAATGTTCTATAATTGTTACAGCATCGACTCGTAATAGTTTGACAAGTTTACAGTACATGTAAATATCTCGTATAAGAGTGACGAGATCTTGACGTATCAATGTTACGTATTTGTGATGAACATTACATGACGTAGTTATTACATTTCAATTATACGTAAATGTTTCGTAAATCATCCAAGTGTGTTTGCTGGGTATGCCACCATATATGTTGCAAATATGGTAGCATATATTAAGAATATATGTAGAATATATGAGAGATATATGCGAATCACACCTATCTCTCATATATGTACATATATTCGAAATATATCCACATATATTTTGCGTATATTAAAAATATATAAATTTCCGTGAGGGACGTCACAAAAAGTATTTACCCGCTTAGGAGGGCCGTCATGCCTGAGCCTCACCTACGCTCACGTCCTTACAATTATTTTACATGAGAATTTTTAAGGTTTCGGGACTTTTTTATATAGGGTAATAGTTGCCTCGATGGGATAGATGCCCCGGTTTTGAATACACTATGTTAGAGATTTCCCTAGCGTTACCGCTTTTCTTTAATTAGAAGTACCCTCCTTGCAGCCCTCAGAGCCCAAAAGCCATAGGACATGGCCCACGAGTTTTGGCTGTGTGAGCGAAAACCTTCCGCGGCGAGACCTCGACGAACTTCGTACTCATATTAGGGAGTAATTTCTATTCAATAACTAATGTTATGGTTGGGGACTCAGTCAACTATTTGTTTCTTCGCATGCACTGGAGTTTAAATTACACGGTCTGATACGTTACATTGTTAGATAGCGATTATTTATTTTTTAAATAAAAAGAGCAAGTATCCGTATCGAAAATGATAGTCGCCCTATATAGGCAATATAAGTTAAACCCAGGCGGGATCCCGTGCCACATATGCTGGACTGAAGTTAGTTTAGCACTAGCGTTTGAAGAATTGGATAAAAAAGAAAAACTGTTAACTCAAGGTATCTAAAAAAATAATAAAAGAAAATAAAATGACCTATAACTTCATTTCAATTATAAACTTAAAGTTTGGAGGTTTTTTTGTACGTTTAAAGTTTAACACGTTATATAGTTTAAAACGTTCATAATATGCTACAATGTTGATTAGTATTTTGATAAGTTCGTAATCAAAGGATCTCGATAATTAATAAAGAGTGATTCTATCCCCGCATGAGGCAAGTATCCCTCGAAGCATTTTCGATGTGAGGCGACCATCCGCTACATTGGGCAATTATCTTTCGAGAGGTAAAATAAAATGGGATTTACTCAAAATCAATATTAATTGGGTTTAAAAAAATAGGGTACAATGAAAGATTAAAGACCAATGTTTAAATATACACGAAGCATATTGTCAGTAGATACTTAAATTTTCAGTAATAGAAATTTTTTCCTTAAGTGGGGCAACTATTCAACTTTTACTCTACAAACATTAAAATCTTTTTTCAAAACATTTCTCAAAAACAAAGCTCTTTTTATGAGGAATCAAGGGTTGCGAATCTCATTCCTTCTCAGCAATTGGAGAGACTGGAGAGAATTCCACTATAGAAGGAATGGAAATTGTATCGCAATCATTGCGGTAGTGTAGGCTATATTTGCGGTAAAGTGCACCGTGGTATAGTTGGCAGGAGGGATACCACGCGATATTGTCCGATATTGAGATAGCGAGAAGAAGAGCGCGTTGATACAGCAGAAGACGGTTTACGCAATGTAGGGAATGGGCAAATGCGCGCTATAGTATTCGCGGTTCGCGGATGAGAGAGAGGAGTAACAGCGACTTCTAACGAGGTCGCGCGAGAGAAAGAGAGAGAGGGAGAATCGAGGTGGACGTCGCGACGACGCGAGAGTGAGGGGATGAAACGGGAACGCGTGAGGGTTGGTTCTCAGCGCTTTCAGTAGCTCTCAGTTTCGCCGCGCCCCTTGCGAAGCGCGCTGCCACGAGAGTGCGAAATCCGTGACTCGAAGTGCGCGCGATACAAACCCTTATCGTGAATTCTCGGTTTTCCCATACGAAAAAAAATACATCAAAACAAAAACAGTTCATTCGAATGATCAAATATGTTACGGGTTCATATATTAATAAATCTATTCCACTTTCAATAAAAAAGAAAAATAGTTCACTCCATTGAAAACAAAACCTCTAAAATTTGATGACTTGTATTAATATATAAATACTTTTCGTAGTGTCCAAAAATGATGAAACAAAACGGGCATAAGATAAAGATAATGCATTGTGATGTGTTTAATAATTAATCCGGGGAATAATTAATAACAAAAATTAGTGTCAGTGAAAGTGCGCGTCCTTTTTAATTTTGTTGTTTGTCTCTAAATTCTTCGATAAGAGGACGCGGTGAAAACGTGTCTCGTGAAAACGATGTGGATGAAAAAACGTGACGTGAATCGTGGAGTAGAAAAATTGTCTTTGAGTCAGGGGGATGGACCTAATCGTGCGGCGAAGTGGTAAACGCTTTCTCGCGGTAATCGTGCGGTTGTCGGAAGGTTGACGAAACTTTCTTATCCCCATCATTACCTTTGCTTAGCGTAACGTCATCTTAATCGCTATTCTCTCGATACTTTTCGTTACGTCTCTCGTCGATTATCGATGACACTGCGGCTTGCTTTCTTTCCAATACTTGACCGCGCCTATCGACTCCAATATCAACCTCTTGTGGACTACCCTCTGACGAACCTGACATTATGAAAACATCATTAAGTTACGCGTTTCTCTTTGCTTTTTAGTTGTTACACTCGAAACACTGTAAAACTCTGCATCTTTATTCTACTCATAAAGAATTCAGTCGATTGAGACCCGAGTGAAAAGTCACACGCCGGCCCGCCGGTTAAGCTTCGTAAGCGAGAGTAACTACTGGGACGGAAACTTGTGGCCGTGAAGTGAACAAGGAGGGTGGGATTTTCTGCGACGATCCGTGCAAAGCCGCATCAAAGATCCGGACATTTGGGAAAATGAGCCAGAATATTATGTCGTGATGACATCAGCGGTAAGTGTCGTGTACTTTGATAATATAATCGTCAGGAAAAGTGAAGGCAATACAAAGGAGTAATAATTTTGCATGGATCATCAAATTAAACGTTGATGTCGTCAAAAAATATATGATGCTGGTATTTGCATCGTTGCAATGAATCAAAAATATTTTTCATTTATTTTATTTATAAATAAGATTCACATTGTGCTTGTGGATTAAACCAGAGATTTGAGTAACGAGTTACTTTTGTGACTAGTTGCGACAGAGTTATACGATACTTTTGTATCGAGTAAATAAAATTTTGTAGTTACTGCGATACGAATGTATCGAGCAACTATAGTTACTCGATACTTTTGTAATGAGTATCGAACAATTTTTCGTTACTCGATATTTTTGTAACGAGTAACGAAAAATTTTTACTTCCTCGATACTTTTGTATCGAGTAACGAAAATTTCTCAGTCACTTGATACTTTCGTTACTGGATACTTTTGTATCGAATAACGAAAATTCCTCAGTTACTCGTTACATTTGTATCGAGTAACAAGTATCGAAAATGTCCTAGCTACCCGATACTTTTGTATTAAGTATCGAAGATTTTTGAGTTGCTAGGTGCTTTTGTAGCAAGTATCGGAAATTTCATAGTTACTCGAAACATTTGTATCGAGTGTCGGTTGGGTATCGAGAAGTGGGAAGAAGTGGGCGCGCGGTCGGTGATCACCGAAGTTAATCTGCATCTAGAGGCTTTTGTAACGAGTATCGAAAATTTTTTCGTTACTGGTTACAAAAGTATCGAGTGACTTAGGAATTTTCGTTACTCCTTACTAAAGTATTGAGTAACCATACTTAATCGATACATTTGTATCGAAGTAACTTAAAATTTTAGTTACTTGATACGAAAGTATCGAGTATCGAGTAACGACTAGTTACAAATTTGAACATCTCTGGATTAAACATGCCGAGCCCTTAATAAAGACGTCAAAGTATTTTTCAACGATTTTTCTCTTCGACAATTTTTCAGGAAGAATGGATTTTATTACAAAATAAATTATTACCCTTAAGGGGGAGCGCCACTGTGACGGGGCTAAAAACAGCCGATTTTCGGGAATTTTTTTTGTAAGTAGGGATGATTATTTGAGGAGCAGACAGAAAGTAATTTATTAAGTATATATTCAACTATATTCATACAAATTTTTATTGAGAAATATTAAAAATTGATAAAATTATTAACATGAACGTAATGACATTATAAGAAAATGGATTCTTCTGGTGGCAGCGATGCAGCAATGAAAAGTCATCTGAAATCAAAAACCTGAGAATTTGTTTAATCTACACAACAGTGACTATCATTAAGCGTACCCATTTTTTGTAAATAATTTTTTTCACGAAATAGCGCTGCTTTGAATTTTTTTTTTTGACCATGTGTTTTATTTTCAAATGATCTTAAAAAATAGTAATGTTCAAAAATTTTGAAAATCGTCTACGCACAACCTGAGCCAATGCGATTTCAAAAATAAAATAAAAAAATTTTAAATGCGTTTATTGGTCTTCTAGCAATCGATGCCACTGCGTTAAAAAAGTCGTTTTGAGATATAAGCGTTTAAAGTTTTCATTGCATATTCGTTTACTCTGAATATAGGTATATCTTGAATATTTATACTCACATTAAACTATCTATTCCCGGGCCATATGATGGGAAGGACTTCCCGCTCTTCCTTTGGGTGTATCTCAGTCAATTTTTAAGATATTGAGTTAAAAATTTGTTTGCATTTTTTTGAATATATCTTACCTGGTCTTCTTTTGGGTATATCTCAGTCAATTTTTGAGATTTCGAGTTAGAAATCTGTTTACATATTTTTGCATATATATTCTTTAAGAAAATGGAAAAAAATCGATCTTTTTTATGTGTCACAGTAGCGTTCCCCCTTAATGAAGACCCCAAAGTATATTTCGACCATTTTTCACTTCAAGAATTTTTCAGGGAGAATGGATTTTATTACAAAAAAAAATATTACCGTTGCATTAAAACAATGCAAACTTCAGCATCATAAAAATAATACGTAAAACGGTCATTAATTAACTTTCAAAATGCTCATTGAAAAACGCACATGCTTGTAATATTTTTTCTCATAATAACATTCGAAATCAAATGAGCCACGGTTACGTGCAATCTCGGTCGAATGTTGTGGTTGCATTATTCACAATATACCTAGTGCATTCACGCTCAATTTACTCATATGCCGTTGAAAATTCACAAAACAATTCATTCATCTTCTCAATGAATTTTAATTGCAACGTTTTCATAATCCCTTACTCTGCGCTTCCACTCACCCTCTAAACATCAATTTTACACCGCTAAAAATTTGCGGTAATATACATAAGTGACAATGATATATTTATGTAGGATTAAAATCATGTAGGAGGCATTTGACAACGTAAATGAATATTTATTTTAATAAAGTAAAAAGGTACATTAGATTACAATATGGTCTCGTCGCGTTCACGTCTAGCACTCGACTGACTCTCAAAAATGCTTTTCTTCGCCCGCACACGTTTTCTCTCTCTTTTGCAATCATTCCATTCGTCTCACTCACTCTCATACAGTGCATTCACAACCCTTAGAGCTAAGCGCCCACCCTCCCACTCATCACTGACGATGAACGATCATAAAACCCCGTCATAAAACAATCTCTCACTCGCGCACACAACGCTTCTTAATCTTTTCTTAGTTTTCTTTCATTTTTATTTTTCCTGCTTTCTGTCTCACTCGTTCACCCACACACTTCATACTCATACGCAGATATTCACACTCTCTCGTTCATACACAGTCATAATATTCGCAGTCCCCACATTTATAATTACTTCAACACTTGTTTGTGGTTAAGTGGACAATAATTTAGCACTTTGGACATTATGAACGGTCAATTCGAAGCCATTCAATATTATTTAGCTCTTATTTAATCATACACATTGTTGATAATGTCTCAGCGTACGTTTTTATTTTAATTACTCGCCTTCGCTGTATGATTATCGTCGATTCTAACAACTATTCCTTTTTTCTCATTTCAACGTTGATTTCTGAATTGTTCTGAATTATTTTTTGAAATACCTTTAGTCAACAGTTTTTCCTCAAACGCTAGTGCTAAACTAACTTTGGTCCAACAAGGGCAACGCCTGGGTTTTTGTCATATTGCCGTTAGGGCAACTAACCGGAAAAGAATATGGGGCGACCATCCTTTCCGATACGGATACTTAAGCCTTTTTATTTAAAAAAATAAAATAAAAGCTATTTAACAATATACCGTATCAGACAGTGTAGTTGAAACCCCGGTGCATGCGAGGAAACAAAATGTGTGGGCCCAGTCCTGTGTGTTTTGGACACTGAGGCCTACGAGGACATACTACTAATTACAGAAAAGCGCTAACGCCAGGGACATCACTAACATAGTGTATTAAAACCTTGGGCAACTATCCCCCCGGGGCAACTATCCGGCTTTTACCCTAGTTTAGTTCACGTTTAAGGAAATTAAAATTATTGTGGATTGCATGCTTACTATCAGGGTTGCAAATAATGCATTACTTTTTTTAATGCATTCGCATATTCATTAACCATTAAAATCTAATGATTAATGGAAATTATTTTCATTAACCATTAAAATTTAATGGTTAATGGAAATTATTTTCATTAACTATTAAAATTTAATGGTAAGTGGAAATTATTTTCATTAACCATTGAAATTTAATGGTCAATGGCAATTATTTTCATTAATCATAAAAATAAAATGGTTAAGGGAAATTATTTTCATTAACCATTACAATTATTTTAATGGTTAATGGTTAATGGAAATGCAAATGCATTAAAAAAGTAATGCATTATTTGCAACCGTAGCTGCCCATTATAATACAGTGTGTAATAGAAAACAATGCCATTACCCATTGCAATGTAATGTGTAATGAAACTGCAATAATTTATTCATCTATATTTTTCCATTACCCATTGCAATGTAATGTGTAATGGACCAAACTTTGATTGCAATTTTGGGAATGGAAAAATATAGATGAATAAATTATTGCAGTTTTGTATTACATTTTACTGACTTAGGACTTAGATTTTTAGAATCATAATATAGATGCTTTTTAGAATTTAAGGTGAAAATCTAAGTCTTAAGGTAGAACGATACCATATATCAAAAAAGAGGGATTTTGATGAAAACTCGTAGATACGTTTGAAATTGACTAAAATGTTCGCTCGACAAATTTCAACGGATTCGATCGAACCGTTTCTGAGAAAATCGAATTAGTTTTTTACATTGGATCTTATGGAAAAGGGTCAAAAACCGCAAAAAAACATTGAAAAAGTACCGTTAAAAAAGCCACTTTTTGATGAAACTAACACAAGTACATGAACCAACTTTCAAGATCACTCCCGCAAAGTTTATAGCAATTTCATCGTACCAATAAGCTGCAATGTGTAAAAGAAAATTATTAAACGCAGTTTTTCTCTATCTTCTTCTATATCTATAGCTATATGCGCAGCAGCCCGGCGCGGCGAACGCGCTCTCTCCGTGCTCTCGTATACCTATATACATGCGACTTATAATTTTTGTGCAGTTGGTAACACGAGACCCTCCCCATGTTTAAGCATAGGAGTACCCCTCTCACCGCCTGCCCCGCAAAAGAGGTATCGTTCTACCTTAAGTCAATAAAATGTAATACAAAATTGCAATAAGTTATTTATCTATATTTTTCCATTCCCAAAATTGCAATCAAAGTTTTGCCCATTACACATTACATTGCAATAATAATATAGATGCTTTTTATAATTATAATATAGATGCTTTTGAGAATTTAAGGTATCTGAAAATCTAAGTCCTAAGTCAATAAAATGTAATGCAAAATTGCAATGATTTATTCATCTATATTTTTCCATTCCCAAAATTGCGATGAAAGTTTTATCCATAACACATTACATTGCAATGGGTAATGGAAATTTTTTCTATTGCACATTACATTGTAATGGGCAGGGTTGCAAATAATGCATTACTTTTTTTAATGCAATTGCATTTTCATTAACCATTAACATTTAATGGTTAATGGAAATAATTTTAATGGTTAATGAAAATAATATCCATTAACCATTAGATTTAAATGGTTAATGAAAATAATTTCCATTAACCATTAACCATTAACCATTAAATTTTACTGGTTAATGAAAATAATTTCCACTAACCATTAAATTTTAATGGTTAATAAAAACAATTTCCATTAACCATCAAATTTTAATGGTTAATGAAAATAATTTCCATTAACCATTGAATTTCATTAGCCATTAAAAAAGTAATGGTTAATGCATTACTTTTTCATTAAAAATTTTGCAACCCTGCTTACTATGTAGGGATTTTTACATTTGTTTCACTGTGTGAAACAAATGTAAAAATAAATAAAAGTAATGCGGGTCAATGCAAAAATTGATAAAAACTGAAACCATGTCATAACTCTCCTAGTTCCGAGGTAAGTTGCGACAGGTTGAGGAAAGTTATGACAGCTATGTGTTTGATGGTTATAACGAATGAAATTTAAATTAAACGCTACTATTGGTGAACTAAAATGACTTTTCTATTAATAATACATATTACGCAAATTTTATTGCATTTATCAATCTTTGGTATGTAATTATGACCAACAATAACTTTTTATTTGAACACTCATTGGATTGCTTTTATCATTTTTAGCAAATCATAACAACCTTTAATTCTGAATTCTAAAAAATTCTGAAAACAATAAATCACAATCAACATGTCAAGTCACACTACAAAACATTATTGCTAGAAAAAATCAAGATAGGATTGAGCTTAGTTTTTTTTAATTGAATCGATCTTGTATTCGAGTTTAGCACATAGTATATATCATTATCTGTGAGAAATCGAAAACCAATAGACAACGGGATATTATTGGAAATTGTGGAATATTTTACTGAGTGATATTTTTTCATAAGATACGGTGATTTTTCAACGTGTACCCGAAATTGCAAAAATGAAATAGGATGAAAATACCATTTTACTCACAAGAATATAAGCAATTGGAAGATATAGATGTAGATGTAGGTGTAAAAAAAGAACAGTCAACAAATATGAATCAAATTAGGATATTTAATAATAGTCCAAGTGGAAATGACGCTGATCGCAAAAGTCCATTAATTTCTTTTTGACAGACTGTTAATGATATTCCATGGGATTTTTCAAATGCTACTTAATGGACGATTCTACCAGAGCTGTCGATGATAAAGAGTCTTTTCCTCCCACCTTTTCGTTCTTGCGAGTGCGAGAGAAATCGAGCAACATTAAAAAAATTACACTCGAAAAATTCATTCAAAAAATTACTTTCAAAAACTATAGCGAACCCGCCAGCGCATTTTTATTACGTAGGCAGCCCCATCATTTTTTTTCTATTCCATTAAACCATCTTTAAAAAAATGTTTTTCAACGTTTTTGAGCTTATGTTGATCGTTGTGCTCCCCTCAAGTGTACAACAGTGATTTTAGAAATATCTTACTAAATTTGTTTATATGGATAGATTGTCACCAAAGAATGTTTGATATTGAATTTAGTGAAGATAAAACACAGGGTCATGACTGCATGCAATTTCAAACTTTATCAAAAATTATTTAAGGCCAGGCTAAAGACGTTCTCCCTCGTCCTCACAGGAGCGGAAAGACGAGGGAGAAGAGTGAGCCATCACCCCTCAAGAGAACTCAAACATAATTTTGCAATATAGTGCTAAATTTTTATTCATGCATAGGTTATCATTAAACTAGTACACTATGTTTCGGCTTCCATTATGGGGAAACTAAAATAGCAGCAACAATGAAAAAAAGTGTTCTCATAAGAAAGCTTCATGTGTGTGTTGATACGTCTTGAGAGATCGATGTGCAAATTTTTAATCGCAACATTCTTTGATTGAGATAGCTGTGATTGAAATCCATTAATTTGGGTTTCCACGTATGTTTATTATACATCAGTAAATATATTTTTGCATGTTTATCTGACTACACTTCCGTGTTGGCATTAATCGATTGATTATTCAATCGATTAATTAATGCGATTGCTTTTTAATCGAATTAAATCAATCGTGATTGAAATAATCACGATTAAAAAGTAATCTCGAACGTGATTGATTTTAGTAATAATTAATCTTTAATCATTAATTCGATTAATCCGATTAATCCGATTAACCCCCGATACAAATTTTATACCCAACATACAAAGGTCGCACAAATTATCAGATGATTTATTTGAAAAGAGATTGATCATGGAATATAATTGGAATTTAAAAAAAAGAAGATATTCAAGTTTAGCTTTGATTTGATTTAAAAGTTTACAAATGTATGCGAGCAAATTCATCATGAATTGTAATTTTAATTATGAAAAAAATGAAGATATTTAAGTTTCGATTAAATTTGATATAAGAGTTCACGAATGTATAAAAGATAATCTCACATTTCTTGATGTATGTTGCAATTCTATATCAAAACAAAATACCATCAAAAATAAAATATTCTAATATCCAGTTATTGTTTTATTGTTTTCATTTTTTTGAATTTCATTTATAGCAATGTACAAATAACACAATTCAACGTTCTTTACATTTTGGTACAATCAAAAATGAAAACAAAAATCTATCATAAATAAAATATAGATTTTCTTTCGAGATTTCACCACATATTTCTTAGAGGAAGTTGCCCATTTTGGCGGACCCTACACCTCCCTAAAGTTTATTTGAAGACTAAAATAGCACCATCCATAAATAATTACACTCCTTGATGGCTCTGCAGTAGTCGGGTAAATACAGCGTTTGATTGTGTTCCCGATAACTGTTAACCAAACTGAGTTGATCATTATTTTTTAAATCAGTATTAACGATTAATAATTATGATTAATAATCTTAATCATAGTAACAATATGATTGCGAGGGATTAATTTTAATCGTTAATAATGATTGATTATTTAATCTTTAATTTTTAATTGTTAGTCAGATTAAACTTTTGCCAGAACTGCTACATTCACGTCTTTGAGTGTACAAACGGATTGTGTTTGCTCGCTCAATATTCCATAGAGATAGGTTCGAAAGAATCCACGAACACAAACGTGCCTAATTTACAATGGATTCAGTGCGTTTATCGAAAAAAACCAAGGCAAAAGTCCTCGACTTTTATGCTAATGTGATTGACACGCGGTATAAAGAATTCTCTATTTTCCATTCGAAGTGAAACATGTAAAATTCTGCAAAACGTGCGAGACAAGAGGAACGATAAAATAACGTTTAAACAGTTAAAGTGGTAAACGTATTCATTCTCGCTTCTGTATTCATGCTTGTGCTGGGCAAAGGTAGATAACCTAATCGAAAGATTAGATCCCCGATAAGGAAATTCACCTGTTTTTTTTCTCCTTCTTATTTATACCACTTTGGCACGTAGATTTATCCGTGTACAGCTCTACGTGACAGTGGACCACCATCTGAATATAAAAAGGTTCGTTCATGCGATTCACGAACGAAAAGATTCTGCGAGAACATGTGCGTGCAAAGTCCCTCCCTGTACAAGTGTGCTGCGGTATTCCATTTAATCTTGTTTTCAGTGTCGGTGAAAGTCTTCCCTCCCTCTCTCTCTCTCTCTCTCTCTCTCTCTCTCTCTCTCTGCCTCTCTCTCTCTCTCTCTCTGCCTCTCTCTCTCTCTCTCTCTCCGCCTCCCTCCCCCTTTCTCTCTCTCTCCCTCTCCCGATCTCATCCCTATTTTTTCTCAATTTGAGAGGGTGAAGGTTCAAAGGATTCGTCCATGGAAGACAAGGATTAATCGTATGTCCTCCGCAACAATCACCGTCTAACTCGTAAACGATTGTCAGAAAACCTTTACCTTTTTTCTCTTTTCTTATTCATAAAGGGACGAACAAAAATTAATTCAGAACTTTTCCCGAGACGCAGTCTCTTCATGCATGGATATTTAACGATAATAAGTGCCTCGGTCGTTTATGGATAGTTTGGCACGGGCTAGAGGCTATTGAGAACGTGGTTGGAATCATTATTGCCGTATATGGAAAAAAAACCATGAAAAGGAAGAAGAAAAAGGACGTGAGCGTGATGTGTGTGATAGCGCGAAAAGACGACGCGCGTGTCTCGTTGTCGCTGGCTGTAAAGTTGACTCTGGCCAAAGTTCGAACGAGCTTTTAACTATCTATTGGGTGGGGGGAGGTTATATAAACCGGAAATAACGTGAGCAGAGGTCGGAAAACGTGCGATTAAAGGGTGTGTTGGACAACTGTGAAGGTTTGCCGAGAACATTTTAGCAGCTCTCTGTTCCCCTTCTCTGCACGACGGGGTTGAAGACGGGGTCTCGCGAACGTATATTACATCGTCGCGAAGAAGAACGCCATTCTCTCCTCTCGATATAGCTACCATCAACTCCGCATCGAAGGGTGTACGTCAAACTTTAGAAGTCTATGGTGTCAGAGAGTGAGCCAACTTCGAAGTTCCTGCCTCCAGGCAAAAACTTGTTCGGCTGCCGGATATATACACTCGCAAGCGTTATCTGGCCATCGTACGCGAGTATAACAAATATCTATATATATATATATGGGGCATTCCACACCAATTTGACCTGGGTTTGACCCTTCACCTCTCCGATTTTGTTCGCAATTTTTTATGGTTTCGTAGTATCTCTGAAAAGCACTCAGGATTTTTTCAGATTTTTTTGGAGCAATTTGACTTGACTACAATTTTATCAAATAATGTACTGTTAGCCCAAATTCGAAATCTAAAAAAAATCACAAAAATTCCATTTTTGATATGAGAAGTTTCAAACGTTGAGCCACAGTGGGCAGGAGTTTACTCCAGTTTATAACAAACTTTTTCGAAAAAAAAATAAAAAAATAGAAAGAAAAACCTGGATGGAGTGAACCGTTATCCAAATATTTTCTCAAACACCCTCAATTTATATGAAACTGTTTGGATAATGGCCCACCCAATTTAGGTTTCTCCTTCTATTTTTTTTTTTTTTTTTAAATTTTTTCGAAAAAGCTTGTTATAAACAGGAGGAAACCCCTGCCTACTTTAGCTCAACGCTTGAAATTTTATATATAAAAAATGGGATTTTTGTAAATTTTTTAAGAATTTTAAATTGGGGCTGACAGTACATTCGTTTATAAAATTATCATTAAATTGAATCGCTTCGAAAAAATCTGATATAAATGCTAAGTGCTTTTCAGCGGTACTACAAAATTATAAAAAATTGCGGACAAAATCGGAGTGGTGCAGGGTCAGACCCAGGTCAAATCGGTGTGGAAAGCCCCATATATATTTATTTATATACGGGATTCCGAGTAAAATCGACCAGTGTCTGACTATCGATTCTTGACCAATATCTGACTTTGCAAGGCTTTACAAGAAATTTTCTTCCGGGCTGATAAAACGTTCTTAATTTTTTGAAGCGCTTTCCTAGCTCCAATCTACATCTACTTGCCCGTTAATAAACTAAATTTGGGGGAAACTCGGCCAGGATTTGGCTCCATGGGCTTTGCTTGCTGCTGGTCGTAAATAAAGTTCTGAAATTTCTGCAGCCTCATACTATTCTCCAGCTAATAATTTGCACGTGATACTAAGAGATCCTTCATATGCGTGTCAATAACAACGTAAATTATATAAAAAATTTGATACTGTTTTATAAAAAGTGTTATTATTGTTTTTATATTGTTATGTATGGATCATTATGGTTTTTATTCTGTATTTTATTGTGTTTCACTTCAAAGTTTTATACTTTCAGAACAGAAGATCCTTACCACTTTATAAAGGTCATGAAAATTCATGGAAGAGTGAAGTTCTTTCTATTTTTTTGCACTTGAAATATTTTTGAACTCTAGAATTATTTTCTGATTAAATACATAAATAAATCGTAAGTATTTTTCATAACATTACACTTAACTATCTAAAATTGTTGTCTTTATATTCATAAACGACTACTTCGATTATTTAAACGATTTAACCCACAGCAAAATTGATCCCGGGACCATCCCGAGATAGTCCCATTCGTGTCCCGCCAAGATAGTACCCCATGTAGGTTTCGCGGACAGGGTTGGCATTGGCACTGTACTAATGCCAGAATTGCCAATACTGGCAGACTACCGAGGGCCAACCCTTGCCCAAGTCAAAATAAATGCTGGGACAACTTTGGTTTGTTAACACCTGTCCAAGTTATGGTGCCATGAATCGGCCCGACATTTTTTATGGGTATTGGCTCAGAAGAAGTGTCCAGTTTTGGGCCAGATATTATCGCTAGTCCTGAGACAAACCCTAAATCAATACTTTGCCAGTACATGCCCATACATAGACCGGAAAATTGGCTTAGTCTTGGCTCAGTACTGTTGCTGCTAATATCCGCAAACTGTCCTGAGCCAGTACTGATACAAGTCAAAATCAATATTGGGACAATCTCGGCTTGTTAACACCGGTCCAACTTATGTTGCCGTGAATCGGCTTTCCATTGTTTACAAGTGTTGGCTCAGAACAAGTACCCAGTTTTGGGCCAGGCATTATTGCCAGTTCTGAGACAAGCTATAAATCAATACTTTGCCGGTACATTCCATACATGGACTGGAAACTCGACTCAGCTTAGTGAGATAGGTAAAATGCCTATAGTAATCTACACAGGTAGTCACCAGGCCCGAATAAAGTTTCATCTCGACCTTTCGGGTCGAGAATCGAGAGAATGTCTAATTTTCACCGATCACGCGCTTCAGGATATACCCTCCACGCGGAGTATTCGCTTGCGCGAACGCCAGCTCCGCGCTCGTCATCTATCGGCCGAGTGGAGAACTAATAATGTCTGGCAATAATGTCTGGCCCAAAACTGGGTACTTGTTCTAAGTCAATACTTGTGAACAGTAATGAGCCGATTCACGGCACCATAATTTGGGCCAGTGTTAACAAACCGACATTGTCCCAATATTGATTTTGAATTGTATAAGTACTGGCTCTTGACAGTTTGCTGCTCTCTCGCTTCCAGGGCGTCCCCAGTGATGAGCTGACTGTCGGGTGTATATCGAGATAGTCGGTATGCCAATAATAAAATATACATCAGCCCAATACACGCCCAGCGTTCGGACAACTCATGATATCGTATTGGCAATGCGCGATCGACACACAAAACGCAAATATCACCCCACTGTATGCCCAGTCCTGAGTCAACTTTTGGGCTCATGTAGAATTAATTTGCACTTATGTGTTCCGTTGAAAGTCAGCCCAACACATAACCAATACTGAGATGATTGTCGGGTGTCTCACGAAATAATCTGCAACTAGTATAAAATACAACATTGGCCCAATATATCGCCAATACCGAACCGACTCTCGGCTAAGATCCATTTATCTTTACCTGTCAGTACTAGTCATCAGCGTTCGCCCAGTAGTGGTGACATAATTCATCTGTATTGTGCCAGTACTACCAAACGACATTTGGCCAAATACATCGCCAATACCGAACTGACTCTCGGCTAAGACCCATTTATCTTTACCTGTCAGTACTAGCCATCAGCGTTCGCCCAGTAGTGGTGACATAATTCATCTGTATTGTGCCAGTACTACCAAACAACATTTGGCCCAATATATCGCCAATACCGAACCAAGTCTCGGCTAAGACTCATTTATGTGTACCTGACAGTACTAGCCATCAGCATTCGCACAGTACTGGTGACATAATTCATTTGTATTGTGCCAGTACTACCAAACGACATTTGGTAACTGGGGTTGTGTCAATTTTGTGCCGTATCGGTAGGTCTGGGAGAACTCCGGCAAACCTACATGGGACGTCTTATGAACGTCTATGGGAGGAACCAGTACGATATTGTTCTACCCGGGAGCAATATTGGTTGTCTTGAGGATATCCTGTCGCAACCGTAATTAGACGATTCAAACGCACTCTCTTATAGACGTCTGTGGGAGGTAGCGGTAGGACATTGTTCTACCCGAGATTAATATAGGATGTCTTGAGGATATCCTGCCATCACCTTGTGTAGACGATCGTACCGCACTTTCTTGTAGATGTCTGTGGGAGGTACTAGTAAGACATTGGTCTACTCGAGATTAATATAGGATGTCTTGAGGATATCCTGTCGCAACCGTGCTTAGACGATCACAGTGCACTCTCTTATAGATGTCTCTGGGGGGTACCGGTAGGACATTGTTCTACTCGAGATTAATATGGGACGTCTTGTGGATATCCTGCCGTCACCGTGTGTAGACGATCGTACCGCACGGTCTTGAAGATGTCTATGGGAGGTACTAGTAGGACATTGGTCTACTCGAGATTAATATAGGATGTCTTGAGAATATCCTGCTGCAACCGTGTTTAGACGATCCCAGCGCACTCTTTAAGAGATGTCTCTGAGAGGTATCGGTGGGATTCCGTTCTACCTGAGATTAATATAGGATATCTTGAGGATATCCTGCCGCAACCGTAATTGAACGATCCCATCGCACTCTCTTATAGACGTCTGTGAGAGGTACTGCTAGGACATTGTTCTACCCGAGATTAATATAAGATGTCTTGAGGATATCCTGCCGGCACCGTGTGCAGACGATCGTGCCGCACTGTCTTGTAGATGTCTGTGGAAGGTACTACTAGGACATTGGTCTACTGGAGATTAATATAGGATATCTTCAGGATATCCTATCGTAACCGTGTTTTGACGATCCCAGCGCACTCTCTTAGAGATGTCTCTGGGAGGTACCAATAAGATATTGTTCTACACAAGATTAATATGGGATGTCTTGAGGATATTCTGCCGTAACCGTGTGTAGACGATCCCAGCGGGCTCTCTTAGAGATGTCTGTAGGAGGTCAGCCATTGCGTAGCGCTAGTTCCAGACTCGCCACGAGATGGCAAACGCTCTCACATACGGATCATGCAAGTAGAATGCTTATAAAGCCGAGCGTGAACACGGACATTTGATACCGAAAGGAGTCAGACCTCAAAAGAGGCCATACTACAAAGAGTACTTGCTGTCTCCCTCTGAACTGTACCCATTTTATTGAAATTTAATTAATTAAAATTAATTAACATTAAATCGAAATAAAAATAATTATCCACTGCTGTGTTGGTAGTCCAATAGACGTCCCGAAGACATCCCGGAACGACAATAGGACGATCCCATTCCGGTAATCACTGCGGACACTTTAGAGCCCATGGGAATCCCATGGGGACCATCCTATTACCATCACGGGACAATTGACGTGATGTCCAAAAGATGTACTTGGGACGTGTTATTGTTATGTGGGAAATAACGTAAAAATAAGTTAACGACTAAAATCAATCAATTTATACTTTTCGTTATTTAAATTTTTTTGTCATTTTATTTTAACATTTTTCTTTCTAAAAATTGTTCATTTGTTTAAACAATCTGTTATCGTTTATTTGTTTAAACAATTCGTTATTGCTTATTTGTTTAAACAATTTGTTATTGCTTGTTTTTTAAACAGTTTGTTATTGTTTTTTTAACAATTTTTTGAAATGATTTTTTAAACAATTGATTAAAACTGTCGTTTTAATCAATAACAAATTACCAAAACTACAAAGAATTAGTGAAATTATAACCATTGTTCAAATATATCGTTTTTTTCATTTAAAATTTCTGATTTTTTTTGTCATTTTATTTAAACATTTTTCTCTCCAAAAATTGTTTATTCGTTTCACCAACTTGTAATTGTTTATTTGTTAAAACAATTTGTTATGGTTATTGCAGTTATTACAATTTGTTATTGTGTATTTGTTTGAACAATTTATTATTGATTAAAACGAAAGTTTTAATCAATAGCAATCTGATGATTTTGCATTTTTTGTATGTACGATATATACGAATTATGGCGAGCGGAGTGTTCATGAAAAAAAGGTATTCCTAAACAAAATAAATTTTCCCTTTGCCGGATAAAATTCTAATCTTCATAACCCTTTACTTTTTTCAAGTGCATAGTAGTAGTCGATAGCGTAATAGGTATAGCGTGTTAGGTAATTAGGTACGATAGGCAGGGTCGAGAGTTCGATTCCCGGTCGGACAGAAAAATTAGATCGGAGAATTGAGGCAGATTTTTCATTTTTTTCTATTTATCACTTTTTGGGGCCGGTAAACTATGCATATTAAATTATTTTGCAAGGGCTATATATTTTTTATAACATGTTTAGGGACAAATATCCAATACGCATTTTATTGAATCGATCATTTTTCCTGTTGATTGGACTAATTACCGGTTAGATACAACTATCTATATCAGTTAATGCAAAATATCATAATATTGATCGAAAACAATATGTAATTCGACCAATAGATTTGGATTTGGAAGAAACTGATGGGATGTTCCATTTAAATGAGCAGTTTCTAGATCAGAGAAAGCATTTTCTAACTTCTATGGAAACATAGACGGCACCAAAAAAGTCGAAAGCTTTACTAAAATTTTGATTTACTTGACTGAAGTAAATCGGTTTGATATTTCAGTCGCCCGTACACTCCCGTATAATAACTGTGCGTTGTTTTAAAAGATTTCATATTTGATCTTATTGAACAAAGATATTTCTATCAAAAATATATTTACTTTATCCCAATAACAAATTAGCGGATTACATACAAATAATTAATTTACTTGCATCAAATAAATTTTGTTCGTTTCAAATAATTTTTTTAACAGTGTGGATACTTCGTCTGCATGTATAATAACATATTAAAAAATTTTTAAAAAAAATCGGAGGGGTCACCGACAAAACGTCATTGAATTGATATGGAATGACACATGTACAATATATATATATATATATACAACCAATATATAACCAATCATATATATACAATATACCGGGTGTCCCATTTCAATCTTACAGTTGATTTATTTTGAAAAATATTGCTCTGATCAAAAATTGAGTGAGATGAAACTTTTAGGGTTCAGAGGGTGACGTTCAAAAAAATTTTTTGTTTCGGTCCAAAATTCAAAATGGCGGCGTTAAGATGGCTAACATGTTTTTTTTTAATGGAAACATGATTTTCTTTTTTCACCAAAAATTTGTTTAGATTAAATCTAACATCTTTTGTAGGAACATTTTTTTGATACAGCCTATAATAGAGGGTGTCCCATTTTAATCTAACAGCTGAATTATCTTGAAAAATACTGCTCCGATAAAAAATTGAGTGGGATGAAACTTTTAGGGTTCAGAAGTAGACGTTCAAAAAAATTTTTTGTTTCGATCCAAAATTCAAGATGGTGGCGTTAAGATGGCTGACGTGTTTTTTTAAAAATGGAAACATGATTTTTTTTACCAAAAAATTTTTCAGATCAAATCTTTTGTAGGAATATTTTTTTTATAGCCCGGATATTTTAGACTAGATCACCATTTTTGACTATTTTAGCGTTATGCAGCATAATGACGAAGCCGAGGAGGTCTTCTCAATCCTCCTCGGCTTCGTCATTATGCTGCATAACGCTAAAATCGTCAAAAATGGTGATCCAGTCTAAAATATCCGGGTTATAAAAAAAATATTCCTACAAAAGATGTTCGATTTGATCTGAAAAATTTTTTGGTAAAAAAAAATCATGTTTTCATTTTAAAAAAACATTTCAGCCATCTTAACGCCGCCATCTTGAATTTTGGACCGAAACAAAAATTTTTTTTGAACGTCCCCTTCTGAACCCTAAAAGTTTCATCCCACTCAATTTTTTATCGGAGCAGTATTTTTCAAGATAATTCGGCTGTTAGATTAAAATGGGACACCCTCTATTATAGGCTGTATCAAAAAAATGTTCCTACAAAAGATGTTAGATTTAATCTGAAGAAATTTTTGGTAAAAAAAAATCATGTTTCCATTTGAAAAAAACATGTTAGCCATCTTAGCGCCGCCATTTTGAATTTCGGACCAAAACAAAAAAATTTTTTGAACGTCCCCCTCTGAACCCTAAAAGTTTCATCTAACTCAGTTTTTGATCAGAGCAATATTTTTCAAAATAAATCAACTGTAAGATTAAAATGGGACACCCGGTATATATATATATGAATCACAAGTTTTATTTATCAAAAATATAATAAAACATTGATTTGTTATGGGAAATTCAAATTCGATCATATTAAGTTAGAGGCCATGGACGGGTGACTGATTCCATCAATTAAAATTTTCTGTTTCGATGCGACCCACCGCCTTGACGATCCTCGAACGTTGACTCTAACAATTGCGCTAGCGACGATTTCGAATATTTTTGTATTGAAATGTTCTAAAAGATGCATCGCTTTCAACAATTCGTCGTTCACTATTATCAACCATACTAACGAACAGATTATTATTATTATTATTATTATTATTATTATTATTATTATTATTATTATTATTATTATTATTATTATTATTATTATTATTATTATTATTATTATTATTATTATTATTATTATTATTATTATTATTATTATTATTATTATTATTATTATTGATGAATTTGGAGAATTTTGAATTTTCAAAAATCGTGCAAATCTACGATCAACATTACTTTTTTGGTTAATTTTTTTTTAATATAATACCTTGTACTGATCTTAAACATCCTGAAATTTTCAAAATGGTATTGTTTTATTTTAAAAATACAAATTTTTAAAATTCGGTAAAAATATTTTTTTTCTTGCTCCCCCAACTGAAAGTATGCACTTCCCGGCCGCATTTCAGACCGGGAAGAGCGGCTTTTCTGGCCTGCTCAGGCGACAGCGTGCTCTGACGGAACTTTCGTTGTCGGCGGTATATGTTTGCATTCGTGTGTTCACGTTTTGACATCTGTACGTCAACCTCTCTTATAGCAGTTTATTTCGAGCGTTTTTTTTCCTTTTGTATATCCCTTTTTGCAGTCGATATTCGTACGTGTTTTTTTACCCATTTTATGTTTTCAATGCCCGCCCCTCGGACCAGCACAAATCTAGTCTGTGCTACGCTTCGCGAGATTGCCGGTGCTGATGCCGGCCGCAAAAGTAAAATAAGTGAATATACAAATATGGGCGGACACAAGTCAGCTGTCATTCTGACATGTGGTATTTTATAGATTAACATTAATTATTCAACGTACTTTTGGCTAGGGGATCAAGAAAAACAGTATACGACCCACGGCCCGAAAGTTAGATGCCCTGGCATGTGTGATATAAAGGCCAGGAAATCCAACTTTCTGGCCTTCGGTCGTAATATACTATTTTAATTGTCATTAATTGACATTTTTACTGCTTAAAATTACAGGAATACATTATTGCTCAACTTTACTTAACTTAGAGGTAAAAAAAAATTGTGTTAACCAAAATTAAAAAATTTATGTTTTTGAAATAAAAACACACTATCTTGAAATTCCAGGATGTTTTAAGATCACTACACGATATTATATTAAAAAAATTGAACAAAAAATTTAATGTCAAACTTGGATTTTCACGATTTTTGAAAATTCAAAATTCTCCAAATTCATCATTTTTCAAAAAAAAATTTTAGAATATTTTTTTTTTTCATAGCCCCAAGTATACTCTTCAAAACGGATTTTGAACGATTTTTCGTAACTATAATAGTTTCCGAGTTATTTTAAAAATAAACTTAAACGATTTGAAAAATTGTGAAATTTGGATAACTTTCGAAAAAACAATTAAAAAATTATTTATAACATATTCAAATATAAAAGAAACATAAGTAATATATATCCACGATATATTTTGAAATATAAAAGGAATACATCGAAAATGTATATAAATCTATAGAGGATATTTCCATTTATATTCAATATATATTTCTGCATATATGGCGGATATATACCGGATATATACTTGATATCGAATTTTTGACCGCTTTATATGATTATATGAATTATATATGACCCATATATGACGAATATACTGTATTTCCATGAGGGCTACTTCCAAAAATACCAGTGCTACTTCAAAAAACCTAAAGAGCTGGTATTGTCAAGGCTGTGAAGAGCATGAGATAGCTGATAAGAGGTTATGCATTAAATGCAACAAGTAGTATTATGAGGCGTGCGTCGGTTTATCAGTGGATGATATTGATAGTTTTAAGTGTTGTTAAGCAAGGCAATTTAGACTTATATTTTTGAAAACGAGTATTATTGCAGTATTCACGTAGTTCCTGATTTCAAATACCAAATATATTAAGTATAGTTTGATTATTTAAGTATGGTTAGATAAAAATGGTTTAGTTTGTTTTTGTTTATCGTAAAAGTTAGCATTTTTCGTTTATATTTCATAGAAAATGTACTTAAATAATGATTATCATTCAAACTTGATGATTTAATTGTATATTTTTCATTTCATTAGAAATATCCCTTAGCTAGGCTTTATTACCCGCAAGTACCTTGTATAAAATCACAATTCCGTGCTATCTTAATATTAGATCTCACCTTCTTGATTTGAAACGCCCGCATGTTAGTGAGTAAAAACATGGGATGTAAGTGAATTTTTGGTTGCAGGACAATTTATTCAGGAGGAAGAATAAGGTTATTCACATGGTACGAAATGGTGTCATTCCTTTTGTTTCCCTCGTCTCACTGGCTTTCAACAAAATCTTTTAAAAAAGTGTGACAATAAGTTTCGTCGATGCAATGTCTAAAATAAACTATACCGAATAATAGAACCGCGATGGTACCAAGAAATTGTTTCATATGATTATAACGATTATTATGATTATGACGATATATTCCCAAAACATTTTTTCTTGTCATTTCCATTGATAACTCGTAACGCACATGATGTAACTACTTTGAACGCCATAATGCTTGCTAAGAATGTCTCACCCCAATACGTTTCATACAATAGCAAAAATAAAAAAAAAGGGAAACGGTGTCTTCGAGCCAGTGTCACAGAATCGCGAATGTAAAAATATAATAAAAAATATTACCCCCAGGGCAGCACGATTAATCTTCTTAAATAATAATTCTTTGGCAAAGCATTTTTCCCGCAGTGTATGACGTATCTCAAGCGACATGCAGGTTGACAAGTTCAAATGAAAAGCGGGAGAGAACATGAAGAATCTGGCGAGACGAAGCACGTTTCTGCCAAGTCTTTTGATGTGTGGTTTTTTTTTATCTGCTTCCGCATGAAGAAAACTCCGTTTTCAATAAAATAACAGTTCCGCACATCCAAGCGAGTATCTTCGTCATGGTTAGAAAAGGGATCAGATTTTTAAAAAATTACATTTTTGTTTAAATTATACGTAAATTCTCCAACATTCGCATTTTTAAAACAATTGAGATCAGATTTTCGAATAACTGTTCCAGGTAGCAAGAATAAGAAACTTGCTAATTGTAAATTTGCACATCGCTTTCTCAGTATTTTTTCTCATTTACAAATCCTCCTCTATGATGAGCACATAGCTTTCACACTTTTGGCTTCCTCATAGAGGAAGCTTTGTAAATACGAAAAAATACTCTTGAAGCGATCTGCAAATTTACAATTTGCAAGTTTTTAGACTAAATTTGGTTATCGGAGTATTAGAACTTTAGATTTACATCGTAAAATTTTCGATCAAGCTTTTTCTTGAAAATTTCAAAATTGCATAAAATCTGTACAGCTCAAGCCATTTTTGCAAAATTAAATACCAAGTAACTTCTCCTATTAAACTATCATTATACAAATTTTGAGCATGATATCACGAAGGATGTGCAAGCTACAGCGATCACGCGTTTTTAGCAAAAAATTCAAAATTTTCTAAATCACGAACCCCTTGAGCGATGTTTGCGAAAATCGATACCAACAATATTTATCACTAAGACTATCGGTATATTTTTTTTACTCTGATAGCGCAAAATTTGCAGATGCTAGAGTAACCAACGCCCTTTGTTTGAAAATTCAAAAGTCACATAAAGTTCGCACATGTCAATGAATATTTGCAAAATTCATAGCAAACAAAAAGGCCCAGTCTTGAGATATAGCTGTACGAATTTTTCGAGGCAGGCACACACATACATCCGGACATTAAAAAAAAATTATTTCTCGATATTTTAGGATATTTTAAACATACTGACATGAAAATATCGAAAATAATTCACGAAAACAAAGCTTCTTCTATGAGGAAAGAAAAGTGTTGAATTCGAAAAATTTGGTCGTAAGATGGTCAAATAAATAAAAATGAAATTTCGAAAAATCTTTCTGGTCACTCTAATTTTCATAATTAGGCAGTTATTTCATTCAAAGATTTTACACAAGTTCATTGGAATATAAGGATGGTGAACATCTGAAACCAATCAGTTGTGGTGTTTGTATCTTTTTGAAAAATTTGTTATTACAACAAAAATACTTGTGAACGCTCTGACTACCAAACTTCTGAGTTAAATATTGATCTGATATTTTTTATATAAATGAAGTGGATCATAATAAGCGATAGCATTGTATTCGAGAAGAACGACGTGCGCGGTTAATATTTTTTTAATTGTTAGAATGCTCAGAAAGCGTTTGCGTATATTCTAATTTTTGTAATATTGCAGCAATCGGGATTTTTTCAGCGAGAACGATGGGCATCAAATTTGGAAGGAATCACTTCGAATTACAAAAAAATTGAGAAAAAAATGATCGTCGTCTATGTAACTTTTGTAATCCTGCGACTATCGAGCTTTAATATTTTGAACAAATATAGCAGGTGAAAATTATACCTGAAACGGAATTCGTAGAAAATCGCGCAGGATTGAGATTTGATAAATTATAAAAATATTCGATAAGCGGTTGACATTGCTCTTATTTTCGTCATTACGCAGCTCTGATGCCCAATTTATTGGCATTAATTTAAGAAGTGACAAGAATGATGAGAACCGTTTAGTATTGTTTTAAGAAACAATTGCTAAAGGGTTCGGTACTTGAATTTAAAAAAAAATAAAAACAACGTTTGTGATCTTCCTGACCTTTGTAATTGTGCAGATACAAACTATTCAACTTTTTAGCCGCTATCGTAGCACATTTGGTAGATTATGAAAAATGATACTCTTTTCAATTAACATTCTGAATTTGTTATAAGAAAATTCTGGAAAAATGTTAAGTGTAACAATGCATCTGAAAGATTTTTTTTTAGAAGAATTTAAATAAAAAAATGTTATTCTGGGTGTGATAGTTAAAAATTGAATTTAGCCAAAACCACAGTCTTAGGCTAAAAAGTATCAAGCATTTGAAAGAAATTATCTTCTTCATCGAGTAAAAAGCTTGCCCATTAAATACATGAAAATATAATAACATATAGAGATATTGAGAGGAAATAAAGGAAAAAGGAATTTAGAAAATTATAATTTGCACATTGTTTCTCCATCATTTTGCATTACTCGCAAAGCTTTCGTTATGGGATGGCTGAAATTGAGAAAGTTCTACTTATCCGTACAAAAAGATGCATACTTGGAAAAAAGCTGTGACAGCAAAGCGAAGATGTTAATTTACTCGATTTTCAGACACAGATGGAAAACTTCTCATCTACAGAAACTGTGAACATGTTTGATTTAACACAAGAACGTTTATCACGAGCTAAATAAATCATTGTGGTTGTGCAATAAGTTTCAAACCAATATCGGAAATTGCAACCACAGCATCCAATAAAATTGCTCATTCCAGACAATGTTTCAAATATATACAGTGAGCGAGATTAATTGGATAAAAAACAGATTATACTTAAATCGATAAAGAATTTATTGGATGGTTGATCGGAAAAGTGATCATCGTTACATAAAACCAGCACGTGTGTTTCTTTGGAGCAAAGTTGGGCAGCATCAACTGAATTGGATTCAATTGCTAATTATTTCGGTCATCGATCACCAAATGCATTTTAATTACATATAATTCAAAAGCATATCATACAATTACTTGTAATCGATGCTAGAAGTAATGCAATTACTTGTCATTGATACTCAAAGTAATTCAATTACCTATTGTTACGTCCCAACCGGCGAGTTTTCCATCTCGGTCAAGAAGGGGCAAGCCCTTCCTTTACACGTTTTTCGGAAGAACTGCGTTATGTTGGACAGGTGGCCTTTTCGAGCCTAACCTCGCGGAAATTTGCTCAGGACGGCCGTGAGAGTGTATTTTAAATTATCGGCTCGGTGAGGTAATATAATTTCTAATGATGATTGAAAAGTAGAACGATTTCTGGGAAAAGCCACATGATATTTTGATATTTTGAAATTTACCAGTTCAAAGTTATTACCTCAACCATGAATGTTTCCGTGCATGACCGATTTATAAATGTTGGCAGAACGTTTCGCAGCTTAAATTATAATGAGAAATAAAAGCAGAAATAAATTAGGAAATTTGAAGAGTTATATCAGATTTATGATAAATTATTAGCGAACATTGCTGATGGCAGAAACATAAAGGTTGCTCTGAGAAGTATAAATGTTACTCTGAGAGGTTTCACATCAGCAGTCACCGGCCGGTATGGCAGCCTGTACCGACGACTGTGTGTTCCGGGTCTCAAGGCTTGTGTGTAATCTTAGCGAACCTTTGATGTTAATCACAGACCGGGACGGTACCCTGGGTCAGTTGATCTAACCCGCCAGAACCTTTCAGATTTGTTTGTGAATGTGTTTTGTATAACTCTAGGGGTCTTTTGATAACAGCTATTGGCCGGTATGGGAGCCTGTACCAACAACTGATTCGCCGGGGGCCTAGAGTTTGTGAATGTAACAATTTAATTGTGAAAAATGATTTTTAATCAAGATTCGTACATTTGAAATTCTGAATTTTACTTTAACACGACATTACACTTAAATAAAGAACACCCTGTATACGACGCGAAGGGTACAGCGTGAATGGAACATAACGGGTGTCGAGAAGAATACAAACAACCACTTTAAATCGCGCACCACAAAATTCAAACAAGTTGAAACGAATGGAATTCATTTTTGACGTTATCTCCCAAATTAATAAGATGAATGAAAAGTCAATTGTGGATTCCTTCTCGTGGAATGTCGAGAAAATGTTTTCTCGCAATTTGAATTTTGCATTCTCAAATACATTTTTGTTTACTTACCTTTTTTATGAGTATTTGAATAAAATTGAATCGGAGATGATGGTGAAAATAAGAGACTGCTGGATAAATGACCACGAACGATAGGTACAGATGACCAGGGTGACCAGAATCAACCAGACGACGGATGAATAGGCGAAATCGGTGGAACGCAGGATGTAGACGGTGGTGAAAATGTCAAGACACAGCACAATAAAGTTTTCTAAGTAGATTTGAATGCGCGTGTGCATGTATTTCATTGCACAGTTTTGCTTTGTTATCACCAAGAATTACACACAATTCACACAAATCGTTTTTTCGCTAATAAGTAATACGTAGAATAACGTAGACGGAATAATAGTGTCAATGATGTTGACAAATCACGCACAATGTCTATTTGAAGCGATTGATGATTAAAACGAAGTAACTATAATATTGGAAGAATTTAAGAATTGAAAACACGAGTAAAAGTTTAATGTTAATTTTCGGAAAAATCCGCACTGTTAACAGTTGATCGAAATCTTTCAAAGATTGAATTTAATAAATTTTTGAAGACGAGTGTCGTGGACGATATTAGTCCGTGAACTTTTTGATGAGGAATGAGCTAATTAGGCGTTGCACCTCGCGCTTTTATACTCATGGTCCAGCTTAGTTTTGGGAAGGGGCAAATTGTCCATCGACTCCTGAGGCGATGCACGTCTTAGAGCTCCCCTCCACCTCGCTGGTCATTCTAATTTTCTAATAATTAATCGATAATTAAACTTAAATTTATCTTAAATTTCACTCATACTTTCATACTTTTACAATCTGTATCTTTTGAAACAATTCGCGATTTAGATCTTACAGTTTTACGCAAATTTTCTATGTGCAGAGTCGAGAGGTCTCTTTCTATCATCTTCCTTCTCTCTTACTCCCGCCCTCGCTTGGGCTCTCGCTGCGCTCAGGCCCCACCACGGAGGCTTCGACCATCCCTCTCGTTCTCTTTCGCTCTTGTATGCTCTCTCAAACTTTCTCGCTCTACAGTACTTCCAATTGGTTTGATTTTTGACTATGGCTGGCTCTCTTTCTTTCTTATGACAATTTTCATACTTCCTACTCCTTCTCTGCTTTACTGCAGTGTATTTCCCCTGCTCTTTCAAACTTCTGCCATCGCCTTCTCGTAAGAAAGAGTCTTTGAATTGATAATTCATTAATTGCAAATTATTTAAGTGAATTTCCGGTTTTGCTATATCGATGATTTTACTAGATTTCTTAAATAATTTATTCTGATTAATTTTGAAGAATTTAACAGCTTTTATAATTTCATAATCGTAATTTGCGCATTGGTTAAATTGATTTTAAATAATTTCTATTTATTAAAATGTCTTAATAAAATTGATCTTGTAAATATTTTAACGATTTATAACTTGCGATGTTAATTTGTTCAAACAATATGAATGAAAATCTCTGAAATTATTTGGTAAATTAATTACTTCAATATTGTGGGAATGTTCACTTGAGAATAATTCAATTACCAAGCTTTTCAATCTTACCATTCTTTTCGGAACGTACTTGATAATTAATTTATTGAGGTTTTCAAAATGGTTTTCCTGAGATTGAATTTGTTTGTTATTTGAAAGAAAATTTGGATTTTGAAATTTAAATTCTGAATTTGAAATTTTGAGTTTTTGAAAGAAGTGTATCTTGATTTGAAGTATTAGAAACTGTTTTGGTTTCATAACAAATGGAATAATTCTTTTTTTTTTTTATTCTTGAATATTATTTTCGCTAATTCAAATTTTCTTTCTTTGTGATTTTCTTATTGTTGACCCTAAAATAAATCATTCATTCATACACACGCTACTTATAATTTAGCATAATTCGCACGCCCGCTTTGAGTTGAAATTTCTCTTGAGCTTAATAACCTTGAATCTTGAGCAATGCTTGGTGAATATCTTATTGTGCCCATATCAAGAGTCGCGATAGCGACTCAAGACAAGTACATTTACCTAACCTCACCGACTCGAGGAGCTTCCAGCGGACTCTTTATACAGCAAGGATCTTGCTTATGCACAGGAGTATATCTATATTAAAAAATAGATTTTTTCGATTAAACTTGAAATATAAAGTGTAGAAAATTTAAAAAATATACGTATTGTTCGTTATTTTTTTCTCTTTCCATCGACACCCAAATGAATGGTACAGGTGTTTGCATATGGAAGATATCGAATTTATATTGTTATTTTCCGAATATTACGATGATCATGGTTTTTCTCCTTCCTCGATTTTTCGCAGAACGAATTCCTACTGCATGAGCCAATCCCTATCGCTGACACAGTTTGCAGCTCTGTAATTGGCTCGTGGTCAGACGATAAAGCGAACCACACAGAAATATATTTTCACACCATCTAACAACAGATTAAACAACTAAAGTTCGGCTGTTAGACTAAGCGCTAATTTCACGAAACGATGAATGAAGCGAACCCACGGTCGGTATGTACGCGACGACCGTGAGCGAACCAAATAGAAACTTACGCATCATCATGTATAACCGAAAAAATAAATGTCGGTGCAGCATTCTTCATTGGTAACTTTTTATTTACTAATTGCAGTGTCGATTTTATTGAATTGATAATAAAACGTGCATCGAGTATATATATATATCGTCACATTTGTTTCAGTTTATTTTCATACATTATTTTAAAAAATACTTTAAATTCAATGGTGGTTTGACAAAACACTCTTTGTAAATAGAAATGATTTGTTTACAAAACGTGCATCGAGTTAATATGTATGTATAACGTTTGTTTGAATTCATCTTAAATATTTGAAAACCTTAAAAAAAAAAATGATATGTGCTCAATAAAAATACAAAAACCATATTTACAGTTTGTATAGAAAAAATTGGTGTAGTGATTTGGGCTGCCAAAATATAATAATTTATGTCCTTGAAGATTCGAATATTCCCTTGAACAAAAAAAAAAAAAATTTATTCACTCAACGCAAAATTAAAAGGCTTTGCCAATTCTTGGTAAATAATTCTTCTAAATTATGGAAGGCGGTCTAAAAATTGTTTGCCAAGGACTTCCGGATCTGTCAAAAAATGTATTTAGAATTCATTATGATCTGTAGAAAATTTTTTATATCATACAGTTTAATACCATACTTGATACTATTAATATCAATCTTAGTATTTATAATATTTTGTTTGCTGCGCACCAGTCAGAATTCTATTTATAATGAGGTTTATAATTTTTTTACTCATCGACGGGAGATTTCGTATCCCGAATCCAATTCGTGATTTTAGTTGAAAAAAAGTTGTGAACCTCAATGTTAATACTATTTTATCCATAGCACAATGAAGAATTTTGTTCGCCGCACAATGGACAACCAAGACAACATATTTTGTTCACTGCGACATGGACAAAATTCTATTCATAATGAGTCTTATGATTTTTTTATTCATCGTTGGTAGATTTTGTATACAGGATTTAATTTGTGGTGTTAGTTGAAGAAAAAAAGTTATAAAGCTCAGTATTAATAGCATTTTGTCCACTACATAATGAAGGAAATTCTATTCATATTGATGTTTATGATTTTTTCTCTCATTGATGGACGTTTTTGTTTCAATCCTAAATTGTGTATTCCATTAGACAAACAAATTACTATAATTATATGAAAATTATATATTTAAATGAAATTATAAATAATATTATACTATATACATCTTTGTGGATTATTGCGGATGATACTAGCTCCAGAAAAAAGGCTGGTCGTGAAACGCCAAAGCTGCATTGTTACGTCCTGGGTTAATTCGGCAACCATTTTTTGTGTTGACCATTCTGTTTAGGTCACACCTTGAAATTTATAATAAACTTGCAACAAATTTAATTCATTGGTACGCGAAGAGCCTGTTAATTTATAAAATCTCATGTGACGGCTTATCAATGTGCGAGCAAGCAACCATAGAGGATCCCACGGTAAACATTGTCAGTGAATTTTCGCTGACGAATGGGATCTCACGGTAACCAGAAAGACGCTGCACACCTCGAAGATGTGCAACGGTCAGGCGTAGTCTCTCTGGTCTCGCGCCTTGATTTGCCGAAGTGCTTAGCACTATTTTTCTTTATGATAATTAGTCAGTCCACTTACAGAGCTCGACCAGGATGGTCGAACTCTAATCAAAATTAAGGGTGTTCCTCGGGAGCTTACCCAGTAGGGTCGAGCTCCAACCAAATAAAAGAACTATAAAAACCAATAACAAATCTTTAAAACATTAACCAATAAAAAACCGAAAAGTGTAAATCCGTTTCATCGAAAAAAGCATCTCGACCATTGGTCGAGATCATTGTTCAATAAAAGTGTTGTTTTTATTATTATTCAACAATAACCTGTATTTGATCATCATTATTATTTTAAGATCAACCAATCCCGCTCGGGCTCCAATCCCTGACGGGCACATTCCCGTTTAAAAGGAGCAAAATAACCATTCTGCATACGTCCACGGTAAGTGCCAGTGAATGGCGAAGAACAAGTGACGATTTCAAAACCCGGGACGTAACAGCATACATGGTTTTTTTTTCTTAAAACCAATAAATGATATAGCGAGAATTAAGGTCAGGATTAGGTGAGGACTATCGGTTATGAGGTATATGATTTATAATCATTCATGGTAATTGATAAGAAAACCAAAAATCTCAGCTTTCATAGCATTTCGTTTGCTGCGCACTGGTAAACATTTTATCAATAATGAGGTTTATGATTTTCAACTCATCGATGGGAATTTTCGTATCCACAATATGATTTGTGGAGTTAGGTGAAGAAAAATAATAATGAACCTTAGTATGAATAGCATTTTATTTACTGCACAATGAAGAAAATTCAATCTACATTGAGATTTATGATTCGTTTTCTTATCGATGAATGATTTCGTGTCTAAAATATAATTTTTGCAGTCCATCTGACTAGCGAAATTATAAACTAAGTATATAAAAATAATATAATTACATGAAATTATTAATAATATTAAATTATATAATCAAATAGAATAATGAATTATGTATAGTTGAAAAACCTAATGGAAACACTTTGCAAAAAGTCGACAAATCACCCCCAAAAACACCAAAAATGGTGTACAAAAATTGGAGACAGGTACATTTACGAAAGTATCTCTTATTCAGTCTTCTTACAAAAAGTTGTGAAATAAATAGACATGAAACTCACAACACGCATTGCCAAGCACATGTACTTTCCAAATGTAACGTTAACTGCGTAATCATGATTTTTAGGGGTGGAGTCAAAATAAAAAAATTTGAAAAGATCTTGACGGTAAACATTTAAGAAATAGTGAAATCAAGTGAAAATCGTTAACAAAGAGAAATTATCAATGAAAAAAATAATAAAAAAAATAAAAAGTACTTGGCGAGTTCGTTTTTAACGGATGATCAGTCAAAACGGGTTTTTGGTTAACAGGTGAAAACCAGGTATGCTCAGTGAAAAAACTCGCGAAGTACTTTTTATTTTTCTCATTATTTTTTTCATTGATAATTTCCCTTTGTTAACGATTTTCACTTGATTTCACTATTTCTTAAATGTTTACCGTCAAGATCTTTTCGAATTTTTTTATGTTGACTCCACCCCTAAAAATCATGATTACGCAGTTAACGTTACATTTGGAAAGTACATGTGCTTGGCAATGCGTGTGTGAGTTTCATGCCTATTTATTTCACAACTTTTTGTAAGAGGACTGAATTAGAGATACTTTCGTAAATGTACTTGTCTCCAATTTTTGTACACCATTTTTGGTGTTTTTGGGGGTATGGTATGCGTCCCTGTGGCGACTCATTGTGCGAGAGAGAACGAAACAACTCAAGGGGGTAGCGGGCCTCGTGCCGTCCGCGGGGCGCGAGGAAATTTTCTCGGACCCTTGGACAAGGACTCTTTCCCAGCGTCATCTCAATTTTCTCTCGCATGGTCTTATTTTTTTTTTGCTTGACAAATTTATTACCTCCGGATGTTTGCAATATGTCGATAGCGTTTCTTCGACTAAAAATCTCCCGACACAGCGTTGAAAAGATTTTTTATACATAAAATATCGGGTTGCACTGAAGTGTTAAATAGTTTTTTTCTCTGTACACAGGATGACTAATTTTGCTATGGGCCACGTGTGTGGCCTTTTCAAGAGACAGTGGTGTTCTTTTCTTTCGTCTTTTTTCTGTATGTCATTTTTTTGTATTTTCCTTTTTTCCTACACTAATCAACTATTGCAACGTCTGTCTTTCGTTAAAACCTTCAGTCGTCGGAATTCTATTTTCTCAAGAAAAACTTTTCCCTTACGTTATTACGTGTTAAAATAATTTTACTTTATATTTCGCATGACCTGACCCAGCCGATATTTTCCATGCTCGATTGTAATCTTGAATTTATGTTATCGTCCTATTTTGCGAACTTTCGGGATCTCGTAATAATTAAGCCAATGAAAATGGAAAAGAAGAACCACTGATCGTACGTACTAATATAGTTCCTCGCCGTCTCGTATATAATGGCGACGGTGTGGCTGCACTCCAGTGTGCGTGAGGATCTCAGCAGTGCGCTAGGCTGGTGTGAGTACCACGCGCTCCCCAAGATTTCAACGTTCGAGTGTCGCTTGGCCCCACAAAGGCCCTATATTTTTTGCGGAGTCCCATATCTCCGACGGATGTTTTGTCGCATCGATGATAGAGATTGTTTTATTTAGCCTTCATAACGATAACGCTTGAAACTCTTCTCGAATGGTCCGAGTCGATGGGTGACTAACTAGGCGTCGACGATGTCCTCATGGCCCGTAATTTGAGAGGCAGAAAATTGGTGGAAATATGGCCACACCGTAAGAATAGACCCTTGTCTCAATCGTGTTCCTTTTCCTCACGTATTTTTCTCGAGAATTACCCGATATGGGAAAACTCAAGAACGAAGACAAATCCCGAAAGTCGCGGGACGTAACACTATAATCGATTCTCGAAAAACTGGATGCATTTAAAAATAGAGAAGCGCTTCAAACATTTCAACATTACGCTCTGAGGACGGTTTACCATAACACGTTAGAAGTTTAAAACTAATTTAATTCAACAAAATCATTGGCCAATTATTTTTCCAATTAATTCACTAAATTACTTTAGTTTTTATGATTTTTGAACTATTTCTAAAACAAAGATCATCCCTTTAGCTCTTCATACATGAAGGTAGAACCATGAGATACGGGTTGAAAAAATAATGAAGACACAATAGTATTAATTAAGAATGACATCGGTACAGTAATCAAGTAATGATTCTTTTTATTTATATGCTCTTGATGAGTTCACCTTACATAGAAGTTTCAAATCATCGGTATAAAAAAATGTAGCCCGATATCGTAAAATTTGCATAACCTAAAGCGATCACGTCATTATTTCCAATTAACAATATGCATGTTTCAACTGATTTTTCTTGGTTACTTTTCAGCTAATTATTTTGCGCTTGATCTGAGCGCCTCGAGCGTATCTCAGAAAATTGCATACAAAAATGATTATCCTTTAAGTTATTTGTGTACAATAAATTAACCCAATGTGGCAACATTGAATATATATATGAGGCATTTCACACCAACTCAATGGTGTTTTTCCCTGACCCCCTGCGATTTGTTCCATTATTTTTTATGTTCTTCAACTTATCAAAAAACGTCCTCCCAATTTTTTTCAAATTTTTCGGACCAGCCGCCATCTCAAAAAAAATTGACGAAATTTGATTTTTGACGAAAAAAACGCCCATTTTTAAAAATCCTAAAAAAATCACAAAAATGCTGTGTCACAAAACAAAATTTGTGGGCTATAAAACATAGTGTCAGTATTTTTTTTCTGGGTTTTATTTCATTTTACAACTTTGATCAAATTATTTTTTTATTTCGCACATTGAAAACGTCACTCTTGGTAGCTTATGAACGTTGCAAAATTAAGTTCTTTTCAGAATCTTATGACTTGTGTAGATAGATAAGAATAACCAATTAAGAATTTTTAAACTCAAATCACAAATTCAAATCGAATCTATATGATATTGTTGGTCTGAAGAAGAGCGCTTTATTTTGCAAAACTGGAAGAGATTAATTGTTAAGAGTATTTTCAGTCCTGAATAGGGTCACAGTGCATTTCAAGTCGGAGACTTATACTGCAGTTTTATACACAAAGGTTTTGGCGTGTCAAAGTTTCGTACTGCACAAAAATGGCCGGTAAAAGCAAGTTCGACGAGGCGTTGTCGGTCACAATGTAACACAACAGGTTCGGTGTACTCAAGTTTTTATATGAAATACTTTAAAATAGCAGTGTGACAGAGTATTTAGAATTACTATGTCATTACCCATACATGCCTCACGTAAAAATTCAAAGAATACAAAAATATCGATCTACTTTTTCCCGCGTGAACCCAGAAAAAAAATACTTCCACTATGTTTTATGGCCCAAAATTTTTGTTTTGTGACACAGAATTTTTGTGAATTTTTTGGGAATTTAAAAAATGGGCGTTTTTTTCGTCAAAAATGAGATTTAGTTAATTTTTTTTTAGATGGCGGATGGTTCAAAAAATTTGAAAAAAATTGGGAGTACATTTTTTTATAGGTTGAATAACATAAAAAATAATGAAACAAATCGCAGGGGGTCAGGGAAAAGCACCATTGAGTTGGTGTGGAAAAAAACCAATGAAGATGGGTTTTTATAATTTTTTTGTATTTTTTCTCAAAAAGTACATTAAAAAACAAAAATTTTGAAAAAAAAAACGTTCCGATAAGTCAAATTAAAAAAAAGTTATATCTATTTGAAAAATAAAAAGCCAATTTTTTCGAAATTGTTTTAACTTTTTATCGGTTGGGTGAACAAATTTGAGAAAATTCTAAAAAATGTTTTTGATAGGGTGAAGAAAGATAAAAAAGTTTCAGCCAAATCGAAAAGGGTCGGGTTCTAAAGTGGTCGATTTAGCGTATCTTGGAAACTATCATAGTTATGGAAAATCGTCCTGAATACGTTTTGAAGAATATACTTGGGGCTATGAAAAAAAAAATATTCCGAAAAAAAAATTTGTAAAATGATGAAGTTGGAGAATTTTGAATTTTCGAAAATCGTGAAAATCCAAGTTGTACATTAAATTTTTGGTTCAATTTTTTTTATATAATACCTTGTACTGATCTTCAAAGATCCTGAAATTTTCAGAGGGGTGTTTTTTGTTTTTTTAAAAATATGAATTTCTGAATTTTTCAAAGTCGTGTAAATCCACGATCAACATTAAATTTTTGGTCAAATTTTTTTTATATAATACCTTGGACTGATCTTTAAAGATCCTGAAATTTTCAGGATGGTGTTGTATTCTTTAAAAATAAAAAATTTTGAATTTTTGTAAAAAAAAAAATTTGAATTTTTTTGTTAAATTTCGAAAAAAAAATATTTTTGAAACAAAGCAACACCATCCTGAAACTTTCAGGATCTTTAAAGATCAGTACAAGGTATTATATAAAAAAATTGAACGAAAAATTTAATCCACAACTTGGATTTTCAGGATTCTTGAAAATTTAAAATTCTCCAACTACTTACATCATTTTTCAAAATTTTGTTTCGGAATATATTTTATTGCATAGCCCCAAGTATACTCTTTAAAACGTATTCAGGACAATTTTTCATAACTATAATAGTTTTCGAGATATTTAAAAAATGAACTTGACAGATTTGAAAAAATGTGAAATTTTAAATACTGGATAAATTTTGGAAAAAATTTTTTTTAATTTTTTTCCTTTGGTAGAACTTCGTTTGGTTAAAAGCGAAACCTTCTGACCAGATTTCATCAAAATCGAAAGGGGTCGATTCCAACTCTTGGTCGATTTGAAATGGAATGACCCATATATATACCGGGTGTCCCATTTTTATCTTACAGTTGATTTATTTCGAAAAATATTGCTCCGATTGAAAATTGAGTGGGATGAAACTTTTAGGGTTCAGAGGGGGACGTTAAAAAACATTTTTTGTTTTGGTCCAAAATTCAAAATGGCGGCGTTAAGATAGCTGACATGTTTTTTCTTAATGGATACATGATTTTTTTTTCACCAAAATTTTTTTCAGATTAAATCTAACATCTTTGTCGGAACAATTTTTTGATACAGCCTATAATAGAGGGTGTCCCATTTTAATCTTACAGCTGAATTATCTTGGAAAATACTGCTCCGATAAAAAATTAAGTGAAATGAAACTTTTAGGGTTCAGAGGGGGACGTTCAAAATTTTTTTTTGTTTTGGTCCAAAATTCAAAATGGCGCCGTTAAGATGGCTGACACGTTTTTTTTTAATGGAAACATGATTTTTTTTTTACCAAAAAATTTTTCAGATCAAATCTAACATCTTCTGTGAGAATATTTTTTTTATAGCCCGGATATTTTAGACAAGATCACCATTTTTGACTATTTTAGCGTTATGCAGCATAATGACGAAACCGAGGAGGTCTTCTAAATCCTCCTCATGAGTATTTTCTGAAATCTTCTTGAAGGTGTTCAAAGATTTCACCATTCCACCATTCCACCATCATGGTTATCCCGGACAATACTTAAATAGTAAAAAATGGTGATCTCTTATGGACTGAATAAAAAAAATGTTCCAACAAAAGTTGTTAGTTTTGACTTGACACATTTTTTGGGGAAAAAAAAATCATGTTTTCATTGTTTGAAAAACCTTTCGGTCATCTTAACACTGCCCCTTTAAATTTTGAACCAAAATGAAAAATTTTTTTGAACGTCCCCCTCTGAACCCTAAAAGTTTCACCCCACTTAATTTTTTATCGGAGCAGTATTTTTCAAAATAATTCAGCTGTAAGATTAAAACGGGACACTCTCTATTATGGGCTGTATCAAAAAAATGTTCCCACAAAAGATGTTAGATTTAATCTAAAGAAAATTTTGGTGAAAAAAAAAATTATGTTTCCATTTTAAAAAAACATGTCAGCCATCTTAACGCCATTTTGAATTTTGGACAAAAACAAAAAAAAATTTAAACGTCCCCCTCTGAACCCTAAAAGTTTCAATCCACTCAATTTTTGATCGCAGCAATATTTTTCGAAATAAATCAACTGTAAGATTAAAATGGGTCACCCGGTATAATAAGCGAAATATACCGGGTATCCCATTTTAATCTTACAGTTGATTTATTTTGAAAAATATTGCTCTGATCAAAAATTGAATGCGATGAAACTTTTAGAGTTCAGAGGGGGACGTTCAAAAAATTTTTTTCTTTTGGTTCAAAATTCAAAATGGCGGCGTTAAGATGGCTAACATGTTTTTTTAAATGGAAACATGATTTTTTTTTTGGCCAAAATTTTTTTCAGATTAAATCTAACATCCTTTATAGGAACATTTTTTTGATACAGGCTATAATAGAGGGTGTCCCATTTTAATCTCACAGCTGAATTATCTTGAAAAATACTGCTCTGATAAATAATCAAGTGGAATAAAACTTTTAGGGTTCAAAGAAAGCCGTTGAAAAAAAAATGTTTTTTGGTTCAAAATTTAAAGGGGCGGTGTTGAGATGGCCGAAAGGTTTTTTAAACAATGACAACATGATTTGTTTTCACCAAAAAATGTGTCAAGTCAAAACTAACAATTTTTGTTGGAACATTTTTTTTATTCAGTCCATAAGAGATCACCATTTTTTACTATTTTAGTATTATCCGGGATAACCACGAGAACGAGGAGGTGTCGTCACTTTCGCAGTATTTTTTCCACTCCAAACTCTCCTTGTTAGTGTATCTGACTGTATGAGTGTGTGATTTTGTAAGTGTGTGAGTGTGCGATGTTGTAAGTTTGAGTGTGTGGAACACTCATAAGGATTGGGTCTCCACGGCTCGTCACTTCCGCAGTATTTCTCGATTCCAAACCCTCCTTCTCAGAGTGTGTGTGATTTTCTACGTGTGTGTGTGTGTGGAATACTCACAAGGATTAGGTCGATGGGCTCGTATTGTTCGGAATCAACTGGACGCAACATTTGGTCGAAGGTGGATTGGTCGAGATGGACCTGTCCATTGGCCTCCAAGGTCACCTGATCTTACCTCTCCCGATTTTTTCTTGTCGGCTTATCTTAAAGACGTTGTCTACCGTCAACCTCCAACAACACGAGAGAATATGCGGGAGCGGATAAGAGCTGCCTGCCGTGCAATCCCGAGAGAAGTTCTCTTAAGAACAGTTGATGGTTTTAAGAGGAGAGTAAAGGCATGTTTAAACATGAATGGTGGAATCCTTGAACACCTTTGAGAAGATTTCAGAAAACTTTCACGAGGAGGATTTAGAAGACCTCCTCGTCTTCGTCATTATGCTGCATAACGCTAAAATAGTGAAAAATGGTGATCTCGTCTAAAATATCCGGGCTATAAAAAAAATTCTCTTACAAAAGATGTTAGATTTGATCTGAAAAAATTTTTGGTAAAAAAGAAATCATGTTTCCATTTTAAAAAAACATGTCAGCCATCTTAACGCCGTCATCTTGAATTTTGGACCAAAACAACAATTTTTTTGAACGTCCCCTTCTGAACCCTAAAAGTTTCATCCCACTCAATTTTTTATCGGAGCAGTATTTTTCAAGATAATTCAGCTGTGAGATTAAAATGGGACACCCTCTATTATAGGCTGTATCAAAAAAATGTTCCTACAAAAGATGTTAGATTTAATCTGAAAAAAAAATTTGGTGAAAAAAAAATCATGTTTCCATTTTTAAAAAACATGTTAGCTATCTTAACGCCGCCATTTTGAATTTTGGACCAAAACAAAAAAAATTTTTGAACGTCCCCCTCTGAATCTTAAAAGTTTCATACCACTCAATTTTTGATCAGAGCAATGTTTTTCAAAATAAATTAACTGTAAGATTAAAATTGGACACCCGGTATAAGCGAAATACCACTCACTCATCACGAGATCTCCAAAACTATACGTCCGATCGACTTGAAATTTGGCATGATTACTCCTTTCTCGAAGTAGACGCTCACTAAGAACGGATTTTGAGTAATACCTATCGGAAATGGATTTTCCACTACCATCACATATACCATAGTCCTCTCTCACACCATAGCAAAGGTTACCATGGCAACGGTTAACATAGCAGTGGTTACCATGCCAACGGTTACCGTAGCAACGATCAACATAACAACGGTTATCGTAGCAACGGTCGACATAACAACGTTTACCATGGCATCAGCTACCATAGCAACGGTTATCATAGCAACGGTGATCATAGCAACGGTTATCATAGCAACGGTTACCATAGCAACGGTTACCATAGCAATGGTTACCATAGCAACAGTTATCATGGCAACAGTTATCATGGCAACGGTTACCAGAGCAGCGGATACCATAGCAATGGTTACCATGACAACATTTACCATGGCAACGGATACCATAGGAACGGTTACCATAGCAACGGTTACTATAGCAACGGTTACCATAGTAACGGTAACCATAGCAACGGTTACCATGACAACGGTTATCATAGCAACGGTTAACATAGCAACGGTTACGATAGCAACGGTTACCATAGCAATGGTTACCATGGGAAAGGTTACTATTACCTCTGTTGCTTAGCGTAGCTAGGTGTGGTTGGTGGTGAGTGCAAATTATTGTGGGGATGGAATTAGATGATGGTATAGGTACAGTGGGTAGTTGTGGGGGTGGGGATGGGTATAAATTGTTACATGCATGGGTGTGGATGATGGTTTAGGTAGGGGTGAGGATGGGTGTGAGTTGTTACATGGTTGTGTTGCTTTGCTTGGGGAGGTGTGGGTGGTTGTGGGGGTTGGGTGGATGTGAGTTGTTACATCAGTGGGTGTGGGTGTTATATTATATACAATCACTACACTATAATTTTGAATTTACTTTTATTATAGTCTGGAAATTGAACATTTTGTTTATATTCCACGTCTAGGTTCTACAATCAATTTTTATCGTGAGCCTAGCGTTTGTGAAATCCCGGAAACTAAAATCCAAGCCCGTTGTTCACGCGGACGAAGTCGCGGGGAAAAGCTAGTATATATATATATGGGGCATTCCATCCAAAATCGAACATTCTGAAATTTTTTTTTTATATTTTCAATTTTTTTATATTTTTGAGTACCCATCAAAAGACCCTTCCTGTTGAATTTCAAGATTTTTTTGATTACCCGTTCCAAAGATATTAAATTAACAAAAAACCGCGTTTTTTTGGTATTTTGGTCATAACTTCTTTAATAATGGTACAAATTAAAAGTTTTTTTTCAAAATTTTTATTTTTTTATGGCCTTTTCAGAAAAAAATACAACAAAAACATTCGACGTGTTTTTGAATGAGTTTTTTGAGTTTCAAACGTTGAATCGCATTTTTAAAAGTGAATGTCATTTTTTAGTTTTTTTTTTAATTTTTTGTTTCAAACATCTATCTATTCAACAATTTTTAAGACTAGTCCGATCGTGGGATGTCAATAACTATATTTTCGATTTTTGAAAATTAATTTTTTTTTCCTTATAAATTATAATGAATACCAATTTTTGTTACTGTATAGTATTTTTTTAATCATTTTGAATTAATTTGCACACTTTTTCATTGATAACAGATTAATTATTAATCGATGAACAAATAACAACAGTTCAAGAATTGTATGAGTGGGCATTGAACCTAAATAGTCTACCGAATATTGCTGTCAAATTTTCACATGAGAAACATTATTCAAAAGCAAAAGAAAGATTTTATTTTCGATAAAATACTGCGAAGTCAATCACAGGAGGGGGACACAAAAATTTCATTCAATTATTCCAATGAGCAACGGAAACGTATTGGCAAATGAATATTCTAATTCAGGAAATAATCGTATATGTAAGGTTTTCAAAAAAAGACGTGAATAAATAAGAACTGTTGTTATTATTGTTCATAAACAGACTTAACCATTAATTATTAATTTTAAGAACCTGTTAACAATAAAAAATGGTCAAAATAAATTCTAAATATTAAAAAAAATACTGTACAGTAATAGAAATTGGGTCAAAATAAATTCTAAATATTGAAAAAATACTATACCGTAACAAAAATTGGTATTCATAATAATTTATAAAAAAAAAAAAAATTATTTTTCAAGAATCGAAAAAAAATAGTAGTTAGAGAGATCCCACGATCGGACTAGTCTTAAAAATTGTTGAATAGATAAATGTTCGAAACAAAAAAGTAAAAAAAAAATCAAAAGTAACATTCACATTTAAAAACGCGGTTTAACGTTTAAAACTCAAAAAACTCATTCAAAAACAAGTCAAATATTTTTGTTGTATTTTTTTCTGAAAAGGCCATAGCAAAACAAAAATTTTGAAAAAAAAACTTTCAATTTGGACCATTATTAAAGAAGTTATGACCAAAATACAAAAAAAAGAGCGGTTTTTTGTTAATTTAATATCTTTTGAACGGGTAATCAAAAAAATCTCAAAATTTAACAGGAAAGGTCTTTTGATCGCTACTCAAAAATATAAAAAAATTGAGGAAATAAAAAAAAAAAGATTTTCAAACTGTCCGATTTGGGATGGAATGCCCCATATATATTAGACTGATTCAAAAGAAGCGACTATTTTTTGTTTTTCGAAGAAACGCATTAAATACTTTCGGGAAGGTGAAAAAAGATGCCTGTTAAAATTAGAGCTCTTAATAAAAATATTTAGAGGTCCTTCATCGCATATTTTCATTTCCTATTTAAATAACACGGGAAATTTTTTTTTCAAAATATGACATTTTATATCTCGGCTTCAAGTCAATGCACCAAAATGGATGATACATATTCTTGTAGAGAATTGAACGATCTACAAAAAAGATTTCTTATGATTTTTCGATCAACTCTTTCCTTCAAAAGTTATTCAGGGTTAAATTTAAATATAGAGTAAATTTCACTTTTTGTTTTAGTTTCCGGCAAAATGTTGAAACTCATTACTAAATATCGTAAAACCTTTCCTGAAACAAAAGTTTAAATTGCATTAACATAAATTTCCGAATTTTTAAAGAAATGACCAACAGTAGTTTACCCATATTCACAGTCTAATATACATATATATTAGAACGTGAATAACTTTTGAACGAGTGAGTTTATGGAAAAATCATACGAGATCTTTTTTGTAGAACGTTCGATTCTCTACAAGAATATACATCATTCATTTTGGTGCATTGACTCGAAGCCGAGATAAGAAATGTTAAAGTTTGAAACTTTTTTTTTCCGTGTTATTCGAATGGGAAATAAAAATATGTGATGAGGGACCTCTAAATATTTTTATTAAGAGCTCTAATTTTAATAGACATCTTTTTCCACCTTCCCGAAAGTATTTAATGCGTTTCTTCGAAAAACAAAAAATAGTCGCTTTTTTTGAATCAGTCCAATATATATATATATATATAAATACAGTGTATACATATGAGTATACTGGTATTGGAATATTTTTTAGCATAAACGTTTATAAAAAAATTTAAACCCAAAACATTCCAATCCACGTAATTACATTTGTATAGTTAATAAATTACATGGACGTAATTAAATTATTTTGGACAACGAGTTTTCCGGCATTATTTTGATGTTAATTATATCCCGCATTGTAATGGTATTCCGTACTCAAATAAAATGCTGAAAATAATCACCATCAAAATTCAAATTCTATTACAATGCTCAAAATATTTTGTCGTCGATTTATTTTAATTACATATTTGCCCAACCCTGCTTCGAAGTATTTATCCGCTGTAACGATCGTTCTGTAACAACGACACTTGAAATACCGATATTTTTGGTGATTGTATTTCGTTCCAAAGGTTCTTTTGTATAATCCAACACTCACAAAAACACCAATAATGGTGTACAAAACTTGGAGACAAGTACATTTCAAAAAGTATCTATGGTTTTACAAAAAGTTGGGAAATAAATGATGATACTTCAAACACATATTGCCAAGAACAAGTAGGATAACACGTATTCAAAAAAAATATATAATCCCTCGTAACAGAGATAAATAAAATTCAATATATGTCTGGATCCATGATTGCTCGAAGAGCATTTCGGAGTCAAAATTTTGATTCCTTTGCCATTCCCACATCTTATTATATGTTATAAGAAGTGACGATTCACCAAATTACAGCCTCTTTACTCTAGAGGTTTTCGAGAAAAAAAATATTGGGTATTTCCATGTTTAGGAAAGTTAACTTTGTTACTTCCTTGTTCGCTCCTTACAGACAATTGAAAAAAATTATCATAAAATATTATCAAACGTGAAAATGTCCAAATTTTCAAAAAAAAAATATCAGTTTCACCCTGAGGGTAGTAACTACCCCATAAAAACGTGTTTAAATTAGAAAATCTGTGTTTTGAAGGCGAGCACCATAAAAAAAACCTTTTTTATTTTTTTTCGGAAATTTTATGCCATTTTCCATAAATGAAAAAATTAACAGAGTGGGATGAGCAGAGGATCATCGTCGAATAAATTATTTAATTTTTTTTCGATTTTTTTTCAACGTTTATTTTTTTTCTAAAACTACATTCAATTCAACGTAAGAAAAGTTCTATAGCTATTTTTGCTACTACTAATATGTTCCGAGATATGATTTTTTCAATATTGGACATTTTATGCATGAATAAAATTCGTATCTCGGAAACTACCGGTTGTAGCCAACATTATTATAGGACATTTATTATGTGAAATTGGATCATACTTCCGAAAAAAATACTGCAATTGAAAAAAAAGGATGATTCGCTCTTGTCATTGTCATCAACAATTTATGTTTTTGAAGAATTATATTTTTTTTCATATCTTAAGCTAATCAGACGTGATAAAAATCTAAATGTAGTTTGAGTTATTACTTCTACATTCCGAAATATGAATTTTTGACATTAAATTTAAAAAATAAAATCTCAAAACTTCAACTAATCTGACGTAAGAAAAGTTTTGGTTTAAATTTAACTACTGTCTAAAGATTCCAAGATATAGATTTTTAGAATATTCGTCATTTTTTCAGCTATGAAGAAGTAGCCACGCTACTGCATCATAGCTACCACTGAGAGCCTCTGTTTTATATTGAATTAATTTAAAAAGTAATTTGTAGCATTTCTTTTTTCAACTTGTGTTGTTTTTGTTTGGCAAAATCAACCAAATGGCCGGAATAAAAGTCCTATAATCAAAATACCTGTAATCGACGATTTTCAAGATATGAATTTTGTGAATGCAAAAATTGTATAAAAATGGAAAATATTCAAAAATTCATATTTCAGAATGTATGAGTAGTAACTCCAACTACATTTAGATTTTTCTCACGTCTGATTACCTTAAGATATGAAAAAATATGTAATTCTTGAAAAAAATTAATTGGTGATGACAATGACAAGAGCGAATCATCGTTTTATCAACTGTAGTATTTTTTTCGGAAGTATGAGCCAATTTCAAATAGGAAAGTTCCTATAATAATGCTGGCTACAACCGGCAGTTTCCGAGATACGAATTTTATTCACGCATAAAATGTTCAATACTAAAGAAATCATATCTCGGAACATATTAGTAGTAGCCAAAACAGCTATATCACTTCTCTTACGTTGAATCGGATGTAGTTTTAGAAAAAAAATATACGTTTGAGAAAAAATCGAAAAAAAAATTAAATAATTTATTTGACGATGTCCCTCTGCTCGTCCCACTCTGGTAATTTATTCATTTTTCAAAAATGGCATAAACTTTCCGAAGAAAAAATAAAAAAGATTTTTTTTTACGGTGCTCGCCTTCAAAACACAAATTTTTTTATTTAAACACGTTTTTATGGGGTAGTTACTACCCTCAGGGTAAAACTGATAATTTTTTTCGGAAAATTTGGACTTTTTCAAGTGAAATAATATTTTTCATTATTTTTTTTCAATTGTCTGTAAGGAGCGAGCAAGGAAGTAACAAAGTTAACTTTCCTAAAAAAGAAAATACCCAATATTTTTTTTCTCGAAAACCTCTGGAGTAAAGAGGCTGTAAGTTGGTGAATCGTCATTTCTTATAACATATAATTAGATGTGAGAATGGCAAAGGAATCAAAATTTTGACCCCAAAATGCTCTTCGAGCAATCATGGATCCAGCCATATATATGAAAAATATATATATTTAAAAATGTATAAAAATAATAATAAGTAATTGGCGATTTTTCATTCATTTTACACGTTATGAAATTCTGTGAGCCCTGAGCTATATGTATACTAGAAATCGTTTGTACTTATTTTTTCTGTTCGAGATAAACTCGCCAAGTACTTATAATTATTTTTTTATATTTTTCAACACATTTTTTTATTCATATATATTTTGAATTTCATTTAAATCTATTATACGAGGGATTATATATATTTTTTAAATATGTGTTATCCTATTTGTTCTTGGCAATATGTGTTTCAAGTATGATGTATTTATTTCTCAACTTTTTGTAAAACCATAGATACTTTTTGAAATGTATTTGTCTCCAAGTTTTGTACACCATTTTTGATGTTTTTGGGAGTGATTTGTCCACTTTTTGCGAAGGGTTTCCATTCGGTTTTTTGGTTTCACATAATTGATCATTCCATTTAATTATATAATTTAATTCTATTTATAAATTCATGCAATTATATAATTTTTATACAATTTTTCAAAACTCCTTGTGTCCAGTTTCTGGGATAGGCTAAAAGCGGAGATCGGCAGTAATGATATTTTCAGGTGCATTTTCGGAAAATATTATCAATTTTTTTTAAATTAATAATTGTGAAATCTAAATTTTCAATTACCCGACAATGGTTAATGGAAAAAAATAAATTTCCAATTATCAAACTAATCAGTAATTGGTCGAAAAATAATATCAATTACTCAGAAAATGAGTAATTGGTCTGAAAATATTTTCAATTATCCGAATAATCGGTAATGGGTTAAAAAAAGTAATTTCAATTAATCAGAAAAATGGGTAATTGGTCTGAAAGTATTCTCAATTATCCGAATAATCGGTAATTGGTAGGAAAATAATATCAATTTTTCAGAAAAATGGGTAATTGGTTTAAAAATATTCTCAATTTTTTAGAAAAAACTTAATAATTTATTGAATATCGGAGTGATAAGAGATATGTAGAGATACATAGAGGCATATACAGGCATACACAGTCATATATCGGCATATCAAGGTATTTGCAGGCATATACAGCATATCAGTCTTATATCGGCACATCAAGTTATTTGCAGGCATATACAGGCATATGAAGGTATATAGACATATACAGAGATATAGATCTATATATCTCTAATTACTCCTATTTTTTCAATAAATTATTAATTTTTTTCTGGGAAATTGAAAATATTTTCAAATCACTTATCTGTATTTCTGGGTAATTGATATTATTTTTCAACCAATTACCCATTTTTCTGAAAAATTGATATTATTTTTAGACCAATCACCGATTATTTGAATAAGTGAAAATATTTTCAGACTAATAAGCCATTTTATGATTAATTGATATTATTTTTTTACCAATTACCGATTCTTTGGTACCGCGATATCTTCCGTATTTGGAGAGCTAGAGGATTCATTTCGGTGGCATTCGAAAGAGAAATAAAATCCCGATACAACGTATTCCCCGAAATTCTCCAAAGCCTCATAATTTGGTAATTATTAAAAAAATGGTTTTATGTATATAGATATACTTCTATGTATAAGCGAGTTGGCAGGCGCATAAGAGTCTTGGAGCTCCTCTCGACATGTCGGGGTTAGGGAAGAAATGTACTTGTCTCGAGTCGCTGCTGCGACTCTTGATTGGGCATGGACCATCGAAAAGAGATAGGAATATAGCAATCGTGGTTTTTATGCTTTTTTATGATTTGTATGTCGTTCGGGAAGTGGAGTTGTCAAGATTTATTTATACTACAGTGACCGGTTGAAATCACGCAGAGGGTGTAAGAGGGATGCGTCGTTTTTTTTGTGGTACCAAGGCAGGGTTGCCACCTTTCGGGCAAAAAAACCGGGACAATCGGTCGGTCATATGTTGTTGGGATGCGGACAATGTCCCGGGAAAATCGGGACTGTCCCGGGAAAATCGGGACTGTCCCGGGAAAATCGGGACTGTCCCAGGAAAGTCAAGACTCTCCCGGGAAAAATCGAAATGGGTGGCAACTCTGAACCAAGGGTTTGAATAGAGCTTAACACTAGGTTCTAGTATTGCCAGGCTTAACGTTCAATATCCACGGGCGATTACGATATATACGTTCGTTTACACACACGCATACACATAAACATATATACAATATACATGGGATGTTCTACCTTAACTTGAGGTGGTATTCTGGGCTAGAATTTTGAAAAAATCAATTTTTTTTTAATTCTCAAAGTTTAGACCTTAAAGAATATACCCTCGAAAGGAAATTCCTTAATTCGAATAATTTACGGAGTTATATGTAGCTATTTGAGTGGCGCAACAACTACGCTCGTCACGTCGGAACAAATCGGACTACAGACGTTTTTCTCAAAACTTCTTTTCTCAACACGCCTGACATGATGTCTCAAGTTCTACTCAACCGATTTACTTGAAATTTTTCAATCTTCAATATTTAGCTCTCTATCGCCCGTACCATTTTTGTATTAAAATTCTATTTTTACTATTGTAAAAAAATTCAAAACTCGAAAACGGTGGAAAAATTCTATGTTTGTAGGAATTGGTTTTCTTCAATATTCTTATTCTCTTGAAACAAAAATGCCAGCACCTTATATCTGAAAAATCCGCAAAAAATTAAAATTCATTATAAAAATATAAAACCCTATAAAATATATATCTGAATGCAGGTTTTTCGAAGTGTTCTTATATTTCTCATTCCACCATTTTTTCTTTTAAGGAAAACATTTTTGAAAAAAAAATTGCTAACAGGGAAAGCATAATTAGTCTATGGCTGATAGCTTACAAATTTTTATAGAAAAATGTGAGTTTTCAAGAATTTTTCATAAGCCTCAATTTCGGGAAGTTCTCTAGATTTGAGGAAAAAAATCCCTTTCAAAAAACGGCTGCTAGATAAAATATTTAAAAAATTGGAAGGGCTCGCTAGTATCAACAAAATCATACAAAAAAAACTTGAACCAAATGTGAGGGGGTGAAAGGCTAAGGTTGATTCAGTCGACTCAGAGAATCCCATATATGCCCCGCTGCCACATAGAACATGGAACAATCTCGTGGTGCTCTTCCCTCGTGCACGAAACGGATATCCGGCCGGTACTTTGTCAAGGAAACTTCTGGTTCGGTTCTTGATCCCTCCTCGCGGCTTTAGCGCTCCACGCCAAACGTTTCTATTCCTGCACTTCGCACTTCTCTCGACTATCGTGGCTCACCGATCCTCATTATATTTCAGGGGAGGATGGAGTTTGGTGGAAGACTCAGACGTTCGACACGAATGAAACCACCTGCCACTCTCTCATTCCTCGCGCAAACTATCGATGACAATCGAGGAAAACCGCGGCACGTGGTGAGCGTCAGATTTTCGGGTCCGATGGCGGTACGAGCTCGATAGTATATGCGCTTACATTTCCAGTACTCGCAAGTGGCGTTCTCACGTTAAGAATGGGAGAGAGTTCGTGTAAATGATATCCAAGAAGGATAAGATGATATATCGCATATCTTATCAAGTTGAATTTCTCTTCAAAAACTCTTTTCTAAGAGGCAAGATTATTGTTGAATAAACAACATCGGGTTAAGCAACTTATTTTTTAAAGTAGTAGTCCGGTGTGACGTCTGAAATTTCGACGTTTCTTCACGAATTAAAAAAAAAAATGGAAATCGAAATTGTTAAAAAAAAAATTTAATATTGAAAAATTGAATGTTTTAAAGGTTACGTATTTAGCTATGTTTGTCTAAAATAACGGGTAAAATTTGTAGCAAAATCGGTACAATAGTTTTTAGTCAGTGCTTCCCCGAAACTTCGAAAACGTGGTTTCGAGAAAAGCGCGTTTGAAGTTTTGACACCAGATTTTGTATAAAAAAATTATACTTCCATTACTCAGCTGTGCCAGGTGCATAGAGCAATCCTTTCGTTTCTGCAAAGTTATCATTTTATATCAATCAATCAATCAATTAATCAATCAATCAATCTATGAATCAATTTATATATCAATACAAGCTGACCCGGCAAACGTTGTTCTGCCATATAAATTATTTCTAGAATAGAATAGGAAATAATTTATATGGCAGAACAACGTTTGCTGGAACAGCTAGTAATAAATATTAATTCAAAATTATGGTCTAGTGATTATATGTAATATAACACCAACACTCACCTACACTGAGAAAAAATGTTTGTTCATTCAAACAATTACATTTTGTTGACGTTAAATTTAGTCATTTCAATAAAACATTGTTGCTGAAGACAAAATAGAAGTCCAATCAACAAAATATTACACGTTAATCGAAATAAATCTGTTGACCATTTTATCTTATTTGAAGCAACTAAATCATTTGATTACTGCAAGCAATAATTCATTGTTACAAACATGATGTACATTTGAATTGATTTTCAGCAGCGGTTATACCATCCCAGTCCTATCGAGTAAATGTTTTGTTGTAGTGAACACCAATATTTGTTTGACAAGTTCGTAAATTAGACTACGGGAAATGAAAATCGTGTCAGAAAATGGTGTAGTGTGACGTCCACCGAATATTCCAAGACAGAACATTCGAGACGTATCTCTTTTGTATTTCTTGATCCAAAATGTAAGCCTTTGTATCTCTGAAACGTGCAATTTGGAAAATACAGCAATAAAAGCGTAGAACAACTAGGAAATTCACAGGCAATCAGAAATCCATTAGACAGGATGAGGCAGACAGAATATTGGAACTCATCAAACAATAAACCCGAAAATGAAGAAAGACCTGAGACAGGCTATCGGATTTCAATGAATAATATGCAGGTAGAAACACGAAGAACTCTCCAGAAGAATCGAAAATATTCACAAAGAAAAACCCACAAATATTTTATTTTATAAACGAATAAATAATTTCAGCATGTCTTAACATTTTCTTTATTTAATGCAAAGAACGAATAGGAAAAAATAACGTTAAGTAAAATCTTGCCGAACGAGACGAAAAGTAAAAATAACAAATAATTTTAATTTTTTAAGAATAAAAACGACAAATAAATATCAACAAAATTCAAAAAATAAATAAAAGATTCCGACAAATAGAATAAATAATTTTTATAAATTTTAGAAGAATAAACGATAGAAATAAATATTATAAGAAAACATTCGAAAAGATGAAATACATAATAAATATTGCCAAAATAGAGTAATTATTATTATGTGAAGGAATAAGTAATAAATAAGGAATAGTTGACCGAATAACATAGTACAAAAACGAAGAGAAATATAAAAATGTTAACAACAAGATATTGGATAAAATAAACAAAACGAGAAACTTAATGATAAATAAATAAAACATAATTTAGAAAATTGCGGAGGGAGATGGGCGTCCCAAAAAAATTTTTAAGGAAAAAGGGAAGGAGAAATCCACCCACAAGAAGCAAGTCCCTGGGCGCAAGAAAAGGAGAAAATCTCTAAAGCGTTGGGACCGGGAAACTGGGAGGGAAATTCGGTCCCAAGGCCATGCGTCATTGGTCCCCGAGTTGTCCGCCTATTTTTCGGAGGTTACTACCCTTTTAGAATTCCTATAAAACCGGCCGCATTGCACTCGCACGTTAGTTACTCGATTTCCCGGCCTACGCATACGTCTCCGTCGTGCGTCAACTACGCGGAGTGTAATAAATATTTCTAAAGGCAAAAATATCAATTGAAGACCCCAATACATACCACTGCGATAAAGAATAGAATTTAAGGCGAAGACGAGTGGATCGGTCCAACTAGAATTCAATCGGCGTCCACTTTGTAAGTAATTTTTTATTAATTTTTCTGTATTGTTATTCGTTTCTTTTGTCGTTATAAAATAAATTCGTATTGTTATTTGATGTACCTGTGCACTTTTTCTCAACTTCTCCCATCCGTGGTATTGGCCACCAGGCTAGCCTAAAAACGGGAGCGAGCTGCGACATTTAAATTACGAAATAATTCACGGTGACCCGACATAACAGTAATGACCTCAAAAAAATGTTTGTTAAACGAAATACATTTGAAATTCTGTCAAATGATTAATGTGTTAGTCGAAACCATTATTTTGTTGGATAACTGTAATGAAATGACAGAATATTTGGTAACTCCAAATCAATATGAGTTTGGACCTAAATGGTTCCAAACATGTTCCAATTGAAGAAAGGATTTTGTAAGCTTTTCGTACAGAATCAAAGTGAATGGGTTTTACTCCTTCGAGCCAAACAAATGTACAATTTTGCTTGGACAATAGTTCACCCGGAAGAACCAAATCATTTATTTGGAATTATTTATTTGTTTCAATCGTACGGTGATCTAAATCAACCAAATGTCTTTGTATGAACAACACAACTTATAATCCGCATAAGCATAATTCGCTTTTTCTGACATGAGGGCATGCAATTATTTTCAACCAGGAAAAACACTTCTATTACTGAATATGTATTTGCTTTTATTCGCCATAAATGTGAAGCCAATATTTGTTTGATTCTTAGCAACGTCAAAGATGTCGTACTAGTGACTGCATACCACATTATACTTACACTCCGGTAATTAATTTAATATACGATTGCGGCTGGCAAACGAAATATTTCGATGATCGAATCGAGATGTCATTGGAGTAACTTAGTAGACAGTTGATTCGATTCACATTTACTCGGTTCAATAAATTCTCAGTAGAATCAACTGAACATTTTGTCCACCACCCGCAACTTAGCCAATTTTGCATAATTTTGAATTATCGTACGCGTCCTATAAATAAATAATTTGAAAGAACTCATTAGGTTCACCCGGCTGGACTATTGTTCAATCAAAATTGTACATTTTTCTGACTCGAAGTAGTATAATCCATTTACTTTTATGCAGTACGGAAAGCTTAAACAAACCTACATTCAATTGAATCATGCTTGCAAAATATTTGGATCAAAATTCATAATGATTTGAAGTTACCAAATATTCTGTGGTTTCATTGCAGTTCTCCAACAAAGTAATTGTTTCGACCAACCCATTGATGATTTGACAGAATGTCACAAGCATTTCGTTTTACAACATTTTTATTGTCGACGCTACACTATTTTATGACGCGATTTTCGGTTCTTTTAGTCTAATCTACGGGCCTATCAAACACATGTTCGTGTTTACTGCAACAAAACTTTTACTTGATAGGACTAGATGGTGCAAACGCTCCTGGAAATAGATTGGAAGGTATGTCATGCTTATAATAATCAATTATTACTTGGAACAATCGAATGATGCACTTGTTTCAAATGATTTAATTCGATTAACATGTCACATTTTGTTGATTGGATACCGATTTTGTCACAATTTTTATTAAAATAATGAACTTGGTTGAAAGATAAGTTGAACAACAAAAATAAATGGTCTTTGGGCAATGAAAATGAATCGTTAATACCATTTTGGTGGGGAGATATTTTTCTGACATATGTTCCATAAATAAAATATATACATCAGAATATCATAAGTAGGCCCTGGTGTAGTGGATAGCGCGTTAGTGTTGGGTCATTAGGTAGGCTCGATGGGCCGGTAGGTTTCAAATCCCAGACTGGGCAGGTAAATATTCTTCGGTCCGTGTATGTACAAGGAAAACTGACCAGATGAAAAAATTGATTAATTTTTAAACGATCTTTTTTTTAAATATTCAACTCATGTTCAATTCTAAGATACGCGTAAAAACAGAGGGTCGGGGGTTCAAATCCCAGTTGCAACACATTTTTTTCTTCAAATTTTGTTTTTTTAATTTTGCTTTATCTTTAGAAAGTACCAACCACGAATAAGAGACTAATTTTTAACGTAACTACTGAGAAATATATGGAATAAATAAATAATTGAATAAAAATGTAATTGAATCAAACGAATGAGCATTCATGGGGACACTACTTTTCGTTGAAAGAAAGTAAATATCAATTGAGTTGACAAAGTATGTGCCTCATTAAAACATATATTGTTCATTAAAAAAATTTATTAATTAAAACGTATATTGTTCATGAAAACGGATACGGTATTGAATGAAGGCATCATGTAATTGAAGGGAACGAATTGGAATTCACGGGAACACTACATTTTGAAGAACGAAAGTAAACATCAATTTAGTATGACAAAATATGTGTTTCATTGAAACTTATATTGTATTTACTAAATGCATCATGTAATTGAATCGAACGAATTAGAATTCGTGAAAACACTACATTTCGGAGAACAAGAGTTAATATCAATTCAGTTGACAAAATATGTATTTCATTAAAACATATATTGTATTTACTGAAGGCTTCATGTAATTGAATCGATCGAATTAGGATCCATGGGAACTCTAAATTTCGGAGAACGAAAGCGGATATCAATTCAGTGGACGAAATATGTGTTTCATTACAACGTATATTGTATTTATTGAAGGCATCAATTTTTTGCCCTAACTGTACACTCGCTTTCTTGAAGCACCTCATCCTGTATTTTAATCAAGCAGGATTGAAAACAAATAAATAAAATGCTTCTGTCAAATAAGAGTGTAATCAAATTAACTAAAGATCGTTCGAATGTTCCGAAATGATTGTTGAATAGAGCCATTAGTGATTTCACAAGCCAACTATATATTTAGTTGTTTTTACCAGGATTTTTGTTTCGCCGCCCTTGAGCGCCGGATTTGTTTGATTTTATTAAAATTTTGTACATTGAAATGAATTTTTTTCTCAGTGCATGTAACAAATCATCCTCATCCCCCCATCCCCCCAACCACCCATATCTATCCAAGTTAAGAAATACACCCATGTAACATCCTCACCCTCACTACCACTCACGGTGCCCAAACCACCACCCACAGCTTCCCACGCTAAACAACAGTGGTAATGGTAACCGTTTCTATGGTAACCGTTACTATCATAACCGTCGCTATGGTAATCATTGCTATCATAACCGTTGCTATGGTGACCGTTGCTATGGAAACCATTGCTATCATAACCGTTGCTATGGTAACCGTTGCCATAGTAACCGTTGCTATGATAGCCGTTGTCATGGTAACCGTTGCCATAATAATTGTTGCCATGGTAACTGTTTTTATGGCAACCGTTGCTATGGCAACGGCTATGGCTATAGCTTTTTTCGTGTCAAATCTACCTTTTGTTGAAAAATAAAACGTTCTCAACTAAAAAATTCAATATATTGGGAGTACAAATTAGTTTGTTCCGTTTTTTGTGGCCAATAATGCATTCATTTCATAACGAAATGAATAAACAGAATAATCAAAATATTGTCCATCGCTGGTTACTACTTTTCCCACCTCTCAGGAAATTTTCAAATTCCATACCGAAAAAATGTCTCGTCTCTTAAAGCCCTCCAAGTTAGGAGCCAATTTTCGATTTCTGCGAAAGAAGTGAACCAGTGACCTGTCATATCATGCTGCATCCGTGGGAATAACCAGTAATCAGAAGGAGCAATGTCCGGAGAATACGGCGGATGCGGTAAAATATTCCACTTGAGCGGTTCCAAATATTTCTTTACGACTTTTGCGACATGAAGACAAGCGTTGGCGCCAGGTTGTAGCAGCTCATAGTACACAACACCTTTTTGGTCCCACCAGATACACAGCATGATCTTCGAACCATAAATATCGAAAGCATAAACGTTGAAATCATTTTTTTTCATGATTTGTCAGTTGGAGTAATGTCACCATAAACTTCCATGAGCGTTCGTTGCGCTTCGGCTGCACTTTTCTTCGAATTAAAGCAGAAAACTAAAACTTTCCGCAAATGCTGCTTTTTTAACACAAAATTTGGCGTATTCAATACAGTAAAAAACAAGGTATTTTATGAAATTCAAAGCAATATAAACTTGAACGATTAAACGAACTTACCTGTAAGTGATGTTTGATTGTAATTGTATGTAGCGCCTCTTCCGAAAAATCATCGTGTAGTACCCTCGCTCGCCGCTAGAAAACCATAGTTCAAAGTCTAGGGATTTTTTCCCTCAGGCAGCGCCAACGCTGTGCTCACCTCTGACATATTCATACTTTAAAGTGTAGCAACAATCTACTCGGGGAATCTCCGGCCTGGAGATGAGCCTTGCAATTTATAATTTATATTGTTAGGGTGGGACTCTGATCTTTCGGAAGAGACGCTACATATAATTACGATCAAACATCACTTACAGGTAAGTTCGTTTAATCGTTGAATTGTATTTCACGCCTCTTCCTTAAGATCATCGTGTAGATATTTGAAGTTATTGTGGCGTTTTTATTTTATCTGTGTCTTGACAGTTTTTGTACAAGGTATAAATTCACATATAACGTATTACTATTTTTCAAACTTCAAGAATTGTCGTTGCATAAGCGTTTTTATCCTGTATTATGGGACGATCATAGAATCTCGCAAACGTTTCTGATTTACTCGACCAACTAACTGTTCCCCTGATGATATCGATGTTAACTCCTTTAGCTTTAGTCGCAGACGAGGACGCGTGCCTGGTGCTATGAATCGAGAAGATCTGCGTATCAATTCCGCTTTCACCAAGCATCTTTTCAACTCATCTGCTTAGGCTCTGAGACCCAACGGCTTTTATGATCTTTTTGCCGTGATAAAGAATGAATCACATATCCTTCTAATGGCCTTAGTCCGTTCCAGATAGCTTTGTACAGTCTACTACCATTTTTTATTTAGTCTTGATGTTTTATTCGTATTTGGAATCTCAATGCACAAAGCCGCTTCTTACCATTTTATATGTTTCACGCGGATCAAGGCCAACGTTTGCATCCTTTGACCTGTGACCAATGCTAGCAGTGTCACAGCTTTCATTGCCAGTCTGTCCAGTAGCATGTCCTTATTTCTTTCCAGACTCTAAAGAACATTTTGCGTGGGTCCCATGTACGATCATATCTAGGCTCCGGTGGACGAGTCTCAACTATTCCTTTGAATAATCTCCGAATGTTATTGCCCTGCCCTATGTATGGCCCAACAAGCAACGAAATGGCCGATCGAAGAGTATTAAGGCAGCTGTAGGCAAATTCTCTCTTGAATTCCTCAGCTGAAGCTTTTAGAACATCTGTAGTTGATGGCTTATACAGGTCGATCTTTTATTTAGCGCAAAGTTTCCACTATTTCCGTAGGGCACTATTATATTGTTTCAGCGAAGATTCTCGTATCGAATTGATCATAATGTCTCTGGCTTCTTCTGGAATATTGCCTAGCTCAAATGCTTCTCGCAAACAGTCCTGGCCACCAGGGTAAGTTGTTTCCACAGTAGATGAGGATCCCTGTTTAGCGACAAGAGTTAAGATTCCTTCGGACCGATATTAGTTATTTTACCAGTAATAAAAGATCGAAACTATGGATACCACGGTTGAGCCAGGCAGTCCGACACAATCATGATAGCCCTCGCTTTTTCTTCTCTCACATCATACTCGAAGTATGAGTGCGAACGGAGGAAATGCGTAGAATAGAGAGAATTATGACCAATCGATCGTGAATGAATCTACTGCTTCACTCTTTGGGTCCTGAAGCCACGATACGTAACGATTACATTTGGTATTCACGCAAGGAGCAAAAAGGTCGATATCTGGCTGCCCAAATGCGTCGATTATTCCATCAAAGGCCTAGCTAGCTAAGCTAATTTCGGCTAAGCTATACTCTGTTTCATCTTCCAATCTCCGTGACTCGAAATCAGCTTCGATATTATCTTTTGTATTGATGTAAGAGGCCGTTAACCAAATCTGAAGTAGCTCCCACCATTCCCAGATTCCTCTCGCTAGGGCGTTCAACTTTTCAAATCTTATACCACTTATCTTGTTGATGTACGCGATCGCAGTTGTATTATTCAATCGAAGAAGAATATTACAGCCTCTTTCCTCTTTGACAAAACATTTTAGAGCGAAGAATGCCGCCATCAACTCAAAATTCCGGTTGCAAGGAGTCCGAGATCTTTATTACGCTCTCGTAACAACCAGAATTATTTTCCAAAGCCAGATATCGAATCCTCTCGAATTTTTTGGTGTGGCCCAGACCGCATCTTATTGCCGGACAACATGCCACCAGTGTACCCACGAATTCCGCAAGCTCGCGAATCGTACATGACATCCTTCGTTGAAATGTTCGAATCAAACTTTCTACCCTACTCGTCTTATCTTCTGAAAGTTCTAGAAACATCTTTTTAGAATCGAAGGTAAAGCGCAGGAACCCACATTTCTTGATCGGTAATAGTTTACATTTTTTCTCATTTAGAATAAAACCCAGCTTCCGCAAGCTTATGCAAACTTCTTGTACGTTTTTCTCACACTCTTTAAAAGATTTTCCGATTACCAAAATATCATCCAAATACACTACCAAAAGGATGCCCTTTTTACGCAGCTCTGCTGTGATAGGTTTGAGAATCTTAGTGAACATACAAACTCATACAATTGACGGTTAAAACGAAATCTCAAGAATTTCTGATCTTATTTCGCGATAGAGATAGTATAATAAGCATCTTTAATTGTTGCGAGAAAATAGTCTTTTTCAATGAGATTCATCGCTGTTTTTCTGTTGTAAAATGATCAGTCGTCATAAACGAGTTTAATTTTTTAAGATTTAAAATGCAACGTTTATTTCAATCGGATTTTGGGATATATTTATATATTTATATATATTTGGGAAAATATATCGGACACAAATTGCCCTGCTGATTAGCTACACGGATGGATGGCCCTGTTCCTTTTTAGCTCATCTAATAGCTCAGACAAATCATTCTGTTCTTTTTCCGACCTTTGAGGTTCACAAAAATTTCCCTGGTAAGGACTTGTGTCAAATGGCATCCGATAACCTTCTATCCATGATAGAATCAATCTATCGATTGGTTCCTCGAGGTGTTTGGAAAACTCGGAAAACGCTTCGCTGGCATTTGTTTCTTCCCGCCCTGATTCGGCGTCTCCTGGTGCTGTCCACCTGGAGTGCGACGGGGCAGAGCTCGAAAGTTTTTTTTAGTTCTTGGCGGTTAGCGGCTTTCGCGGAATCCTTAGTTCCTTTGACGTGTACTCGAGAGTCTTCGCAGCCTTGACTCTATCTTCAACCTGCTTGCCGAATAACCATTCGTTCGGAACAGATGCATTAAGTACATCTTTAAAAGATGTATCAACATTTGCGAGAATCAGGCTTCGACGAATTAAGGATTCATCGCGCTGTAAGTCCGTGAGACCGCGTCCTGTATCGCTGAGTTTTTCCAGAATATTCAATTCATCCTTTTCTCCGCTAATAATCTCACGGAAAACGCTTCCGATCGCTGCTATGGCCACCGCAACCTTCTTTTGTTTAACAACAATCCTCTCATCCTTCTTGGCTGTATTTTCACCAAGGGTGACCTTGACTTCCGAATTAAGGTGACTGAGTCGGTTGAGAAATTGCAACTGCGAAACTGCAAGATCTTTTCGCCAACTCTGCGTAGAAATATAACCGACATTCTTTTACGCTCTTCAAGCTTTTATTGAGCTCAAAGAAAAACCCTTAAGTTTGACCATCACCCTGATGCGCAGCATTTTGAGTTTTTTCAGTCTGCGCGTGATTCAAAAAAGACCGGTCAACGGATCGAGGTCTAACTAGTCTCATTGCCATCGGAGATAAGCGCTGCAAATTTTTTTAAGGTCTCCATTTCAAAGTTACAAAGCAGTTTTATAGTCATTCAGTCAATTTTGCTTCTCCGATCAGACTACCCTTTATATTTCGCACTTCAATTAACCTTAAACAAAAATGTACCGTGTTCATCCCCGATGAGAATTCGTTGCGAACAAAATAAGACTAGTTAGACCTTGATCCGTTGACTAGTCTTTGCTGAATCACGCGCAGACTTTTCGAAGAATCAGGTTTTGGGGAAGGCCTCGCAAAGTTGTTGGTATAACAACATTTTTTCTCCGACTTCTTTGTCGCGGCTGAATTTTTCCTGCAGAACGAAACATGTGTCACAAACTTTGTCACATAAAAAACCACTTTTTTCGCAATTTCTAGTTTCAATATATCATTTAAATCTTTTATACATATGTGAAAAAATGCAAAAAATAAAAAACTGTTACAATCACCATGAAATTTGTACAATCGTAGATCTACGATGGTTTCACATTCATCGCGAGAAAACGAAATGTCACTTTCCTTGCTATATCCATGCGTGACGACAAAAAACTTATTTTCATTGAGCGGATGAATTGGTAAATGAATATATTTTTAGAAAACACATTCATTTTCTCTCGTATATACTTTTCGACAATATTCACTAACAAACACATCACAAATAAGTAATAAATTACGCCAACCAAAAGCACCGACGGAATTATCATAATAGTGAGGTTAACCACAAGCACGGGCCAAAGCCCATGTTACACAATACCAATTTTTTTCATTTTTTCGACTGCTCACCTCTCATCTCATTCAAGCGTTCTGATTGGCTAGATATAATGTGTGAACCTGCATATACCTGTATATACCTGAATATACCTGTATATGCTTTTATATACCTGTATATACCAGTATATACCTCTATGTAGCAGTATACACTTGTTTATACTTATATATACCTGTATATACCATTATATACTTGTGTATAGCAGTATACACCAGTATATACCGTATATGTTTTTTCCTTGTATAAGCCTTTACATACCTGTATATACCAGTATATACCTGTTTATACCTAACACACACTCTTTTATCTATAAATATAGATAAAAGATAGATAAATATGAGGCATTCCACTCCAAATCGACCACTTTAGAACCCGACACTTTTCGATTTGGCTGAAACTTTTTTATCTTTTTTTACCATATCAAAAAAAATTTTCAGAATTTTTTCAAATTTTTACACCTAGCCGATAAAAAGTTATAAATTTTTCAAAAAAATTGGCTTTTTATTTTTCAAATAGCTATAACTTTTTCAAAATTTGACGTATCGAGACGATTTTTTCTCAAAATTTTTGTTTTTTAATGTATTTTTTGAAAAAAAGTACAAAAAAATTATAAAGACCCATCTTCATCGTTTTTTTAGATTTTCGGAAAAAATCAAAAGTTTCTTGATGATTACCATTTTCGATTGTTTTTCTTTTTATTATATCAAATTTTGACATTTTCTGCAAATCGTCAAATTTTTTCAGAGTGGTGTTTTTTCGATTTCAATTTTTTTTCTAATTGAAAAAAAAAACTTTTTTTCATCTAGCCTTATTTCTCGGAACACCATTCTGCAATTTTTTGAGGGTGTTTAGACGACTTCGAAACTTGATAAAAAAAAATAAAAACGAAAATTGAAAATGGTAATCATCGAGAAATTTTCGATTTTTTCCAAAAATCTAAAAAAAAAAAACGATGAAGATGCGTTTCAATAATTTCTTTGTATTTTTTTCGGAAACAATGTTCAAAAACAGTTTTCGAAAAAAAATATTAAAAAATTATTGAAACCCATCTTCATCGTTTTTTATTAGATTTTTGGAAAAATACGAAAATTTCTCGATGATTACCATTTTTTCTTTTTTATTCTTTTTATTATATCAAACTTTGACACTTTCTGCAAATTCTTAAATTTTTTCAGAGTGGTGTTTTTTTTATTTCTATTTTTTTTATTCCATTTGAAAAAAAATTTTAACTAGCCTTATTTCTGATAACACCATTCTGCAAATTTTTGAGGGTGTTCAGAGGGCTTCCAAACATGAACAAAAAATAAAAACAAAAACTGTAAGTGGTCATCTTCAAGAAATTTTTGATTCTTTCCAAAAATCTAAAAAAAAAACGATGAAGATGCGTTTCAATAATTTTTTTAGATTTTTGGAAAAAAATCAAAAATTTCTCGATGATTACCATTTTCAATTTTTGTTTTTTATTTTTTTTCAAGTTTGGAAGTCCTCTGAACACTTTCAAAAATTTGCAGCATGGTGTTATGAGAAATAAGGTTAGTTGAAAGAAAGTTTTTTTTTTAATACTTGGCGTCAAGACGCTGCCGCGCCTCTTGATACGACTCTCCTCTTAGGTTCGGTCTCCGCGTGATGCATCGGAAAAAGACAGGGCTTTCCAAAATCGTACGACAACGGATTAGAGGAATGGCTCTAACCTGACAAGCATTCGGAATATATTCTTGCTCCCTAAGAGTTAGCAAGAGTTAGCTTTTTACAGGCTCTGTTTACAGGCTTTTACAGGCTTTACTCGCTCTGTCAATCGAGAAAAGAAAAGAAAATCGAGCTCTTGTACAGGCTCTAACCTGTCACGAGTCGAAATGAGAGTGCTTGGCTAGGCTCTAACCTGCCAAGTACCTCGGAAGCACCTTTTTTTCCTTGGATTCATCAAATTTACAACTTAGAGAGGTCTAACTCGACTGAGAAAGGGCGTTGCACGTGTAAAGCAAAAAAGTGTCGCTCGCACAGGTTTTTACCTGGGAACTCGACTGATAAAGATTATCTAGTGCAGGTATATGCTGGTAGTATTTACTGGTATATATAAGTATATACTCGTATACACAAGAATATACTGGTATATACAAGTATATACTGGTAAATACAAATATATACAGACATATACGGCTATATACAGGTATATATAGGTATATGCAGGTATATATAGGTATATGCAGGTATATATAGGTTGATACAAGTATATACTGCGCGACCAAAAGTTGCCCTCAGTACGAACGCTCATATACGACTCCAATGCCACAGAATCTTCTCAAATAAAAATCGGTTCATTATAAATTTAGGGTGCCATCCACGAAATACCCGGCCCGATTTTATACGTGTTTCAGAAGAGAGAAAAATGTTCCTGACTAAGCTGCAGTCTTGAGAAATGGTAGAGGGGCGGTCCGTTTTGACGAAAGAAATAAAACCATTCCCAATTCAAAAATTCTTGACACTAATTAACGGGGATTTATTCAGTTTTCTTTCAGGAAATTCGCTCGATAAATTTATTCACGATTTGAATTATAAATTCGAAACAATAATAATTATTTGGTTGCGAGACTCAACTGTGACGCGACACGAAATCAAAGCAATTGTCCCTACTAAAATTCTTCCAGGCTACTCATTCACCCTTCTGAATTTGTCTACTCGATTTTAAGTTTTTGTTACAATTTTACTTTAAGAGAAAAATAATACTGGCTAAATTGCCCTGATTTTATTACGAGTGGTCATATGACCTTGACTATACGAGAAGCGTATCGTCTAAACTCACACCAAAAGGAAAAAACGTTACAATTCGCAATTAATCTAAATCTTCTTACTGAGACGCAAGTCTCGTTCAATTTTATTACTCAACAATTCGATACTATATTTTTCCGGAATTTTCTCGCGTTCAAATTTCTCACATGAAAATTTACTTGAATTTTACACGGTTTGTGCGTCACACGCATCGACTTGGAATTTTGACCAAGATCGCGAACGAAACTACAAGAAACAAGATGAAAAAAGATTTTACGAAAATGAACGGCATGACTCTCGCTTCACGGATACCTGTCGATTCCACGCGAGATTCTCATACATTCTCTATTCTTTCTCTTAATTTTTTTCATTTAATCTTTCTTTTTACTCTCAGCTCACGCACGTTTCTCGCAGGAAAAATGATCTCCAACCGAACAATTGTCTCCCGGAAAGACACTAAAGTTTTGCGAACATTCTACATTAAAACACGAGGGCGCACAACAAGATAAAATTTTCAGAAACGACACAAGGAGCTCTTGATTCTCCGCGCAAGGTGTCCGCGTGACAGCAAGTTTCAACAGTCCTTAAAATATAACGAAATAATATTTCAGCGGTAATAATTTTGAACAAAATATAAGAGTAGTGACGTAAACGTGGACTCACCAACTTTGTGGCGTCAATACTCAATACTTCCGCTAGATATTCCAGCTCGAATGATCTCCAAGATATTTTATCCTTTTTCGCACATCACGTTCATTGCCTATCACGTTCACACCGCTTCGCTCGCAAGCTTTGCAGTATTTCGATTTAACCATAACGTCAATCACTTTTTTAGTGTACCAGCTGATTAGCGATGTTATACCGAAAAGCGAGGTGAAACCGCGCTTTCGCCACGATCGCCACGCCTGAAACGATAATTCCGTTCGCCACCGCATTTTCCAACGAAATTCTCTGCTCCTTAAGTGCAGCCTTTTTTCGCTCATTGCGTTCACCGCTTCAGTGGCAATCGAAATCGAATTTATGATTCGATCGTAAAAAGATCGAAATATGGGGCGCGGTAAGTCCATGAATGCACAAAATTTCATCAGGCCATTCAAACCGACGCCAAGAAGATGCATACTGAATACGATCCGACGATTCATTTCGTATGCATTGCCAATCATAGGACTTAATTGATTAACATTTTTTCACAATGGCCGCAATCGACCTCGGTTTTGAACCCGAGTCCGCGCAAACTTTTTTCTCCTCCTTGCGGAATCGGGCAGGTGGCGGCTCTTGTAGCGAGGACGAAGGGCTCTTTTCGGGGTGTGATTTTTATCTTGTAACGTGGCAAAAAAACCGCGTGTCAACTGTCCCCTTCCGGTCAAAGGCCGCCCTCGGCCTCAAAATCCAAGCTACGTTCAACTCTCGTAATGAACTTTATTCGCAAGCTTTTATAGTTTGACTACCTCGCTATCGAAGAATACGAGAGCCAGTGCCGAGGAATTCCTTCAAGGGTTCGATTCGATTGTATTTTCACAATAAATTTCATGATTATTACAGATCAGCAAAAGAAATGTGTCATTATAGTTTTAAGGCTTTCACGGCCAGAGTCATAACAAAATTGGTTAGCTTCCGGATGAATGCTGCGTTCGATTTCAGGAATGTGCCGACGTTTCGCAAACGTTGCAGTCTGCATCATCAGGGCGAGGAGGCTCTGATACTGAGCTCCCGTCAGTTCAGGAAGGGTTTATATACCCGATGCTCAGTCAGGTGGAACATCGGTCAGCCAATCAGAGCTCTTGATCGGGTCAGCCAATCAGAGCTATTAATTGATCAGCTGGTCAATTAAAAAACCGGGAGGACGCTGTGCCAGATCGGGTTGACCTAACCTCTGTCTCTGTTGAGATTACCTGGGTGTTTCAGGATTTCGATTCCCTCGCGATGTTTCCGAGGAAAATAATTGTTAGTCTTGGCTAGGATTTCCGCTTTGTCAAATTGAATCTTGTGACCAGTGTCTATCCAATGTTCTGCCAAGGCCGACTGTGGGGAGTGGCCGAGTCTAACACTGAATTCATGTTCTTTTAGGCGAGTACTAATTTTCCTCCCCGTTTCTCCAATGTACACTTTATTGCATGAGCAGGGAATTTTGTATACTCCCAGGACGTCCAAAGTTGGTCTTTGGGATTTGGGAGGATTTGTGCAATCTTTGTGAGAGGTTTGACAATTCACACGGATTTTGTGTTTTCTGAGTACCCTACTGATATTTTCGATGTACCCTGAATTACGGGAGGACAGTTGTTGTAATCTTTTCCTTCGTTTGATTCTGTTCAGCGGGGTTGGGGGATTGGGGCCCAGCTGACAGCTTGGACTTAAAGTGTTTGATAATGTAGTTGATGTTTCTACGGTTATAACCATTCCTTCCAGTGCCTGTGTTAGATGCGTTAATTTGGCTTCCAACGACTCTGGTTGGGAAATGGTTAAGGCTCTATAAACCAATGAGCTGATCACGGACTTCTTTTGAGAAGGATGGTGGCGGGAGGCTGCATGAAGGTATCTGTCAGTGTGTGTGGGTGTACGGTATACTTCATTACCTAGGGAGCCATCACTCTTCCTGTTCACTATTACATCCAATAATAGAAGTTGTTGATTTTCTTCTATTTCCATTGTGAACCTGATTTTCGGATGTTGGGAGTTTAGGTAAGTCAAAAATTGTGGCAGGGTCTCCCTCCCATGGCTCCAGATTACGAAAGTGTCATCCACATATCTGAACCATGTGGATGGCTCAGAGGCGCGTTCCTCACAACGTTGTTTTCAAAGTTTTCCATGAAGATGTTGGCGATTATTGGGGATATTGGAGAGCCCATGTCTGCACCAGATATCTGTTCATAGAATTCTCCTTGAAAACGGAAGTAAGTAGTTGTGAGACAATGTTCAATTAATGGTAGGAGCTGAAGGGAAACTCTGTTAGAATTCCTGATAATGTGGATCGTATCTTCAATCGGTACGTTTGTGAAGAGGGACTCGACGTCAAAACTAACTAAAATATCATTGGTGGTTGTTTTAATAGTGGATATCTTGTGAATGAAGTCTGAGGAGTTTTTGATATTATGGTGTTTTCGTCCCGTAAGATCCTGGAGCGCTTTGGTTAGAAAACGGGCTAAGTGATAGGTTGGTCCGCCGATATTGCTGATTGGTCGCAGAGGGACTGTTGGCTTGTGGATCTTAGGTGGTCCATACAGTCCTGGGGCTGACGATTCTCTTGGAATGAGATTCTTAACTATAGTTTCAGGTAGTTTTGATTCTTTGAAGAGATCTGTTGTTTTCTTTTCTGTACGTGCGGTAATGTTCTCAATTGTGCAGAGTGAGTTGCTTGTCCATAAGTGCTTCTGTCTAGTGTCTTCCAGATTTCGGGCTTGAGAGAATTAGCAAGAGTCAAGTGTAATCTGAGTAATTTTTCCGAAGTTTGGGAAAGGAGTTTCTTAGTGTTGGAGATTCTTTCCTTGATCAGTCTCAGTGAGGCTTGCTGAAGGATATTCTTTGCCTGCTGAGATGAAAAGGGGTTATTTGATTGAAAGTATTTCGGAACCACCTGTTGGTCTCGGCACCTTTTGAGAAATGCTAAGGAGCACAGTTGTAAGTGTGCAGTCTTCCTGAGTTTAGTAAACAAGTTTACTTCACCAAGAATAGCCTCTCCGTGGAGGCTTCGAATTATAGTTTTAAGGCTTCCGCGGCCAGTGTCATAACAAAATTGGTTGTCTTCCGGATGAATGCCGCGTTCGGTTTCAGCAATGTGCCGACGTTTCGCAAACGTTGCAGTCTGCATCATCAGGGCGAGGAGGCTCTGATACTGAGCTTCCGTCAGTTCAGGAAGGGTTTATATACCCGATGCTCAGTCAGGTGGAACATCGGTCAGCCAATCAGAGCTCTTGATCGGGTCAGCCGATCAGAGCTATTAATTGATCAGCTGGTCAATTAATGTCATTCCTTGGATGAAATAATATGAGTTTTCCTAATTACTGGACGAACAAGTATTTGATACCGATTAAATGACATCACGACAGTACAAGGACAAATTGTTGTACTCGCCCTTGAGGTGACGACATGCGGTGAACCTACAAAATGTTGTTACCAGGTATGATCCATTCTCGCACTCGTAACCAACGACACAAGATACACGGGAACACGGTAGTAGAGATGGGTGATTATAATCGATTTCCATATAATCGATTGTTTTCGTTGTAAAAATCGATTATTTTTAGTGATTATTTATTTCTCGATTAATCGATTTTTCGATTTATTTTGGCCGCGATATCGATATGGCCGGAGGGTTGCCATATTATACAGCTGAGTGCACGGCACGGTGCATGGTTCTAGAGTAAACTGTAAACAGTGTAAACAAACTTTATGGCTTACGGGATATAAAAAAAAACCTGGCTGTTTTTTCTCATTCTCTCGGTGTCTATCTGTCTTCTAGACAGATTACTAGAGAAGATGAATGCAAATAAGATATTTTTATTTGATACATACATAGATATGAATAAATTAACAAAAAGCTCACGTTTTAGGAACATGCGTGGATCCGAACCTCACATTCGATATTTTTTTTTTTAATCAACAATCGAAGATCATTCAGGATTCGAAAAATAGATCATGTATTTATGTGAAGCTTAAACGTGATGACGCGTTCACTGTTGACATATCGTGTCGCAACTGGAGAAATCCACAATGACGGAGCGATCATTGAAGACCTGTTTCGATCGATAGACAGTGTTGATTATGCACGTGTGGATCTTTCATCAGGACCAAACTTTTCATCCTAAACTTCTTCTACGAGGGATAAAATCCTCTGCGCAGCTCCAAATTCTCCATTTACAGACACCAACAGAGCTCCGCAACCTACATCGAATATCAAGGCAGCGGCTGTGGAGCCAATTAATACCAGTGAAACCAGTACTTGCACCGTATATTTTCCTGAGCCAGAAGAATTGCAGCAATCTTCAACAGGCGACCCAATAGATGTTTAGAGTACTCTGAAGGATATAACTAAGAGTTCTGGAAAGAGTGAAGCATGGAAGCATTTCAAAAAAGTCGATAATACGTCGGCTCGATGCAATATTTGCGTCAAATCGATCAAGCATAGTGGCAACGCGACTAACTTGATGCAGCATATGAGATACTCCCATTCAATGCATTTTACACCGGGAAAACGACACGCAGGTCAAACAGCAATTGCAAGCGGAAGAGCTGCCAAACGAGGCAAATTCGTAACAGATTCAGATTCGGAAAAAGTGGATGACCCATCATCGAGTAAGCTAAAGCCGAATATCAAAAAAGCATTCGAGAGAATGACCGAATTTCAAGGTGAGGGCTTTTCTGCGGCCAGGATAACGAACAAAATCGTCTACATGATTGCCGTCGATCATTGGCCTATGTCAATAGTTAGTCGAAAGGATTCAAAGCGTTAATGAAGGAGGTCGTCCCACTTTACTCAATACCAAGTCGAAAAACCATCACAAAAATACTTGAACTTAAGTACGAGCAGATGAAAAACGTGTGTCGACATCGTCTTACACTTCAAACTTCCCTCACTCTAACATGCGACATATGGACGGATACGGCTAATCAGAGTAACTTTCGCATCACGAGTCATTATTTAACAACAGAACTCTCATTCGCGAGTAGTTGCTTGAGAGTATTTCCACTTCATGAGCGTCACACGGCTAACTACATTTCGGAAAAATTATGCTCTGCCCTGGCGTCGTTCGATATACCATTATCCAGAGGTACAGCAATTGTAACGGATCGTGGAGCAAATATTTTCAAGGCAGCGGTTGATACATTTGGTGCTTCAAACACATTCCGTGTTTGGCTCATAATCTTTCAGGCGTGGTACCGAGCGCTGCACAAACGCTACCTTTAATTGAAAAAATCTTCTTTCATATCAAGGAAATTGTCACGATTACAAAAAGGAGTGTCGTTGCATCTGATGAGCTCCAAATCTGCAATGGGAAGACTGAGGGTACTCTACTGAAATTAAAGCAAGATGTTCCTACGCGCTGGATTTTACATGATTGAAAGATTTTACATGATTGAAAGATATCTCGATCTCCGTGATTACGTATATCCAGTCCTAATGAAATGCCCGCCAGCTCCGGAAATGTTGACATGAGAAGAGATTGAAATTCTTAAAGATTGCGTAGGAGTTATGCGTCCGATTGAACACGTAATACGTGAAATTAGCGGTGAAACGTATTCGACTGGTAGTATGGCCATCCCAATCATTTGATGCATGGAAACCACATTAGCCAAATGTCAACCGACCACGAAAGTCAGGCAATCTTTCAAGTCTGCCATTATTGCCCATGTTTAAAAAAAATCGGTGTAATCGAAAAAACTGAATTATGGGCAATGGCAATAATTTTGGATCCCCGGTTCAAAAAAATTCATTTCCAATCTGCTCTAGCAGCAGCAGGGGCAATCAGAAATATGAGTAACGAACTCAAATCGGATGGTGGTAGTCCCGGTTTAATAGTTACGCCCGCTTCGCATTCGAAAAGCTCAACTGATGTTGTTGATATATGACAGGTTCATGATAACTTAGTCGCCAAAAATATGGAATTATCGGGCAATGATTCTTCCGAGCTTCATCTTGAATTGCATCAATACCTGAATCAGACGACAATCCCACGGGGTGGAAACCCTCTCAAATATTGGTCCAGCGTGAAAAAAGCTTTTCCAAAACTCTATACTTTGACAATAAAGTATATGACCATTATCACAACTTCGGTCCGATCAAAACGTTTATTTTCCGAGGCTGGGGCAATAAAAACAGAGCGACGCAACAGATTGGTCGGTAAGCGATTGAATATGCTGCTATTCCTGGATTCAATGTGTGATGAGGACTGGAATATGGAATAGTTGATTAAGCTTTTACGTGTATGCGTATTTATTCCTCGAATGGGGTTCTTTTGTACTTTTTTAACAACATGCTTTATTTCTGGGAACCCTATGTAATTTGTTTATATAACAGGTGTTGGTTGTTGGTACATATTCCTAAAAATCCCATGTGATATGTATTTTAAGCTTGTTTCGTTAAACTTACTATCAGGGGTTGTTTTTTTGTCGAGATATATTGTAATTTTTGTTTTTTCTTCAAGACATATTGTAAGTTGTTTATTGTGACACAGAGGAAAAAATAATGAATGAACGTGTGAATTACTGTACGTTTTTATCCCGTCATGCTTATTAAATAAAAAATTCCGCCGGTAATATGCTTATAAATTATTTAATTTTTTGTTGCAATGCATCACTTAAAACTGAAAAAAATAACGTTCAAATTTATATTGCAGATAACGATTTATAACTCCTGATGCCCTGCTGGATAAGGGGAACTGGAATACTGGATTTCTTGGCACTTTTTTCAGGGACTTCGTTAATGATTGAATATTCAATGAAATATATAAATTTTTCGGTAAAAAATATTTCTAGCGACATTTTTGTTTTACTCTAGAAGTAAAAGTTGTGGTTTAGAATCAAATTAATTTTTTCTACTGTAGACTGTAAAGAATATTGGAAAAAATCGATTAATCGATTATTTTTCGATTTTTGTCTTGATAAATCGATTTTTAGATATTGATTGTTGGTGTAAGCGATTATTTGCAAATCGATTTTTTTTTAAATATCGCCCATCTCTACACGGTAGGGATACCCTCATCCTTTAAAACGTGCATTTTCTCATTTAAATAACATACCGCACAAATAGACAACAAACAAAACAAACACGAGTTCCTTTGGTGTATGCCGCTCACATTGTGCGAGAAAAGGGGTAAAAAGGAAAAAGTTTATCGAATAACACCTCTGCTTCGATTTGAGATCTTTTCCCTAATTTCGCTCGTCATTTGAATAAAAAGAATAATATTTTATTAAAAAAAAAAATTAGAAAGTTTGTGTTTTTTTTAGTCCTTTGATGAGTTAGTTGCCTTCAGACCACAGTACTAATGCTTTATCCCCTTCCCGGTCGGTCAAAGTGAATCGCTGCATCCGATAAGGTTAACTCTCATGTTGCATCGGATCCTCTCCATCACACGCTCGTAGTTGCGCCAAGTCCAAGGCTAACGTCTTCAGAGTGAATAATTTTAAAGAATCCAGATGCAATAAAGTTGCAGGCTCTCTCAAAGCCTGTTATTATTTATCGGAGTCGATTCGTCGTTCTTTGCTCCGAATCCAGAATTAAATCTTCTGTCGAAATTTCCGGGGACGAATTTTTCTTCAGTCGGCATCGCAACGGTCCCTACTGCCGATTCCCTGATGCGTTTCTCGGACAATGATGAGGTGTATGGATCGTATGACCAGGCTTCTGGCATCGGTAGCAACGACGAACAAGAGGTTGTCCGTATCCTCTTGCAAAATGTCCAACTTGATTACAATTGAAACACGTTGGAAGCGTAGGATTCGCTTGACCTGGCTGTTGAGATGCTGAACTCGATCGTGTTTTCTGGTACTGGTAGGAAATTAAGCGCGACGGTATTCTCGTTGACGCATCATACGAATATGTTTCATTTGAGCTTCGGTTTTATTCAATGCCTTCTTGCGATCCCAGATTTCTCAGTTCTTCGGTTGAAATCTCCTCAGTCACCTAGAAGGCTACTGCTCCCGGTTGAGGCTGCTTTCTCGGCGCTGGATACGCCTATTGCGGAAAACGTGATCTCTTCGGTGGTGGTGGAGGTTGATAATATTTTTCTGCTGCGAAAATATCTTCCAAATGAGTTGCGTGGATTTCCAGTGAGTCGAAACTCGTAATCTCTGCTCGTGGAATATAAACTTGAAGTTTTGGCAACATATTTCGATGTGCATAATCTAGTTGTTCGTTAAGCAACAGCGCTGGTTCTACACGGTCCAAAAAAGCTCTCAAGCAAGTTATAAAATCGGAAACCGATTCTTCAAGGCCTTGCGTTCGGCGAAGAATTTCCTCCCGCAGAATAAATTGCAGATCGTGTTCTCCAAAACGTTGACGAAAAGCCGCCTCACACGGTTGCCAGGTATCCAAATTACGATGTTGATTTCGGTACCAGATTCTCATAACCCTGGAGAGAAACAACGGTAACATATTGATCAAGTCGATATCCGCGACTGGAACTAGAGTTCTTCCTTTATCGTTTCGAGTCAGAAAATCCTCGACATCTTCGACCCGTCCGCCAGTGAAAACCAGATTCCATTTCCGCATGATGTTATAAGCAGTCAATGCAGCTACCGGATTTTGACCAACGTTCGTTGGATATGCTTCATCCATGCGTACCGGGGACCATGTTTGTCGCACAGTTTCGGCTTGATTCGTCGCCAAATCGAATGATGACGATCGATTTGGTACACGTTCCTCATTCCGAAAACCCACGGATCGCGAATTGTGTGTCGATGCTCGCAGAATAGCTCCTGCATTATGCGAGCTCAAATCCAATAGCAATTGTTCATTTACGTCGGCATGTGACCAAGATGTTTGAGCATTTTGTTTCAGGTGACTCCTGCTAGATAGGATCGCTGGTCGTACCAATTTAGCAGTAACTTTGGCTCCATAATCGAAAGATTCATCGCGTATCATCGGAATTGTAGCCTGATGTAAATTGGACGAACTATTCCGCACATTGTTTCCGGTGGCCGACGTACGAGTCCATCGTACGAGTCGTGCAATGAGTTTTTCCTTGGAACCTGTTATGTCTAAGCCTCGACGGCTCATTGCTCGGCGTAATTGATCTTCGTTCCATAATCATAACGCTGCTTCCATCTTGAAGTTTATTTGCGGTATTAAACGATGTCGTTGAGTTCCAAAATTTGAAAAGAAATATTTTTGGTACCGGAAATTGAATCGAAGTATTCGACAATCGAAGATTCAAGGAGAGGAGAAAAGGAATAAAATAAAATAAAATAAATTGTGACATAAAACGATGCTCCAAAGGAACTAGAAATACGGTAAAATTGCAGAACAAATTTAAACAGAAAAGTTGTTTTAATTTGCTTCAAAATTGTTTGATAAAAAAAATAATACTTCCTTGGTAATGTCAAAAAAATAAAAAACAAAAATCTTGAAATTTACAAAAAGTTTGATCCAAATAAATTTTAGTTAAATATGATAAAAGAAGTTACTCAATACTGTTAATTTTGTAAAAAAGTTGTTACTATTGTTGATCGCTATGTCGTATCGAAAAAAAATTCCTAAGATGAGTCAGCTCAAAAGCGCCACAAGGTCAACACGTGAAATTCTCAAATGAATAAAAAAAATTATTATATTATTATTATGACCAGGAAGAAAATTTGCCGTAACGATTCAAATCGGAAACACATTCAAAGAAATAATCAAAATTGATGATAAAAAAGCATGCGCAAAATGAACACATACAACATAAAATTGTGAAACATAAAGAAAAATACACAAGGAATAGTATACACAGGTAAATTTCGAAAGAAAAAAAGACAGTAATATATCGCGAAAAGAAATTATAATTCAATTCAATAATAATCGCAACATATACCGGGTGTATCGCTTCGACTGAGCTCAGGAAATTCAAACAAACAAAAAACCTAACACATCAAAGGGTCGAAAAGTTTTCCATGGCTGATTGTTATGCAACGGCGGTATCTTCCCTTTCGAGTATTGAATCAAAAAAAAATATTTTAAAAGCCGACGCTTAACATTCGAAACTCATTTTCCCCCGAGAAAGGAATACAGGAAAAAAAGGAGATAGAATAGATGAGACTTATCGCGTTTCAAAATTAATTGTTTAGTTAATTTTATAACACGAAGCAAAAATTGAAGAGTAGAATTCGAAAGAGTCGAAAAACAAGTCTACGAAAGTCGATGCATCACAAAGGCTTTAACGATTACGATTAAGATGTTCAAACAATAAAATTGAAGATTTTATCATTAATAAAATTCTATGGAGTTGTCACGAAAATTATGATTCTCGAACAAGAGACTAATATTCACGAAATCGATAATACACCGAAGGTCCAAATTACCCCACAATTCTACGCCACAATTATATTCGAGAATATTTCAAAACCGCTTGTAAAAATCTTAAATCGCGCAAATTGCTGCGAAGCCGAGCGACCAACACCAAAAAAACGTAAACACAATTGGCCTCACCGAGCGACGCGACGACGTATACAAAGGACAGCTCGATTCTCAAGCGCGTGACGCGTAACTATACTCTCTCCTAATCGTCGAAAATCTAACACGCACGAAAATTGTGTACATATATTCTCCAAAATTATTCTCTATACACGAAACTTGATTTTTCCTGAAAGAAAACCTGAACAATATAAAATTTACTACTTTAACCAAAAATTTTATTTATCAAATCAAAAGAAAATAAATTATCCAAAATTTCAAAAAACAAAGCTATAAAATCTACCAAAATTCTCAAATTGAATTGTCAGTTATAATACCCCGAGTGCTTGGAAATTATCGGGTATTTTCCGATAGCTTTGTTGCCTAGTGCCAAACTCCATACGCATGTAACCCACGTACAATTTACAAACAACAACAACAATTTACAATTTGAACAAAATTACAAAAATTGAATTTTAATTTTTTTTGCCGAGCCTCACGTCGGGCACCAAATTCGTGACCAAAAAATGCCCCCAGCACGAACGCTCACATACGACTCCAATGCTACAAAATCTTCTCAAATAAAAATGGTTTGTTATAAACTTAGGGCACCATCCTCGAAATACGCGGCCCGATTTTCAACGTTGTTTCAAAAGAGAGAAGAATGTGTCTGACTAAGCTGCAGCCTTAAAAAATGGTAGAGGGGCGGTCCGTTTTGACAAAAGAAATAAGACCATTCTCAATTCAAAAGACACTAACTAGCGGGGATTTATTCAGTTTTCTTTCAGGAAATCCGCTCAATAAATTTATTCACAATTTAAATTATAAATTCGAAACAATAATAATTATTTGGCTGCGAGACTCAACCGTCACTTGACAGAAAATCAAAGCAATTTTCCATACTAAAATTCGTCCTGGCTACTTAATTCACCCTTCTAAGTTTGTCTACTTGATTTTAAATTTTTGTTACAATTTTACTTTAAGAGAAAAATAATACTGGCTAAATTATCCTGATTTTATTACGAGTGGTCATGTGACCTTGACTCTACGAGAAGCGTATCGTTCAAACTCGCACCAAAAGGAAAAAAAAGTTACAATTCGCAATTACTCTAAATCTTCTTACCGAGATACGAGAGTCTCGTTCAATTTTATTACTCAACAATTCGATACTATATTTTTCCCGAATTTTCTCGCGTCCGAATTTCTCACACGAAAATTTACTTGAATTTTACACGGTTCGCGCGTCGCACGCATCGACTCGGAATTTCGACCAAGATCGCGAACAAAACTACACGAAACAAGGGGAAAAACGATTTTACGAAAATGAACGACACGATTCTCGCTTGACGAATACCTGTCGATTCCACGCGCGATTCTTATACATTCTCTATTCTTTCTTTTAATTTTTTTCATTTAATCTTTCTTTTTACTCTCAGCTCACGCACGTTTCTCGCAGGAAAAATGATCTCCAACCAAACAATTATCTCCCGGAAAGACACTAAACTTTCGCGAACATTCTACATTAAAACACAAGGGCGCACAACAAGATAAAATTTTCTGGAACGACACAAGGAGCTCTCGATTCTCCGCGCGATGTGTCCGCGCGACAGCAAGTTTTAACAGTTCTTAAAATATAACGAAATAATATTTCAGCGGTAATAATTTTGAACAAAATATAAGAGTGGTGACGTAAACGTGGACTCACCGACTTTGTAGCGTCGATTCTCAATACTTTGGCTAGATATTTCAGCTCGAATGATCTCCAAGATATTTTCTCCTTTTTCGCACATTTACCGCCTATCACGTCTACACCGCTTCGCTGTCGCCACGAGAGTCCCCGAGCTCCTCAATCTCCGGAAAATTGGCGACTCTACTTTCCCCCCACTACTCCTAGCCTCTAATTCAAGGGCCCGGTACCTGGCGCCAAGCTTCACTGGCCGGCGTGAGACGAAAACTTACGAACAATTTATCTCGGCGCGCACGTAATTTTCCTAGCCGTTATAAAATGCGACAGTGAATACGCTTTGATGATATTGCGTCCAGCGCGCATGACATCCAGGTTTTCGTCCGGTAGTTCGATGGATACGTCCAATACCGGGTCCCGATATTAAGTTCGTTCACCGCGATGGAAGCGATAAAACGACGCCAACGGATGAAGCTGAGGATCGTGGGTGAATGATGTCGAAGCCGGGTAGTCTGGCTCATTTTCTTCGTTTCCTCGGAATTCCAGTCTCTCCCTCGTACCCCCGGGTACATGAAATTTATTGATCCGAGCGTGATTAACAAAAATTCTTATTTCCTAACGATCGAACTCCTCGCGTAATATGCAGGTGGCGGCTCTCGTAGCGAGGACGAAGGGCTCTTTTCGTGGTGTGATTTTTATTTTGCAGCGCGGCAGAAAAACCGCGTTAAAACTGGTATATACAAGTACATACGGGTATATTTAGGTATATATAGGTATATACAAGTATATACTGGTATATACAGGTATACACAGGTATATACAGGTATATCCTGATATATACAAGTACATACTGTATATACAGGTATATACAGATATATACAAGTATATACAAGTATATACTGGTATATACAGGTATATGCAGGTATATACAGGTATATAGAGGTATATTCAGGTATATACTAGTTTATATATACCAGTATATACTAGTATATATAAGTTTCAAAAAGAAGCGAAATCAATCACAAAATACTTCTAGGAAGTAAAAAAAAAGGACGTCAATTATTAAAAATACAAAAAATTCGAATTTTAAAAAATCACAAAAATTCAAAATTTAAAGAAGATCCAAAAAATTTGAAATTTAAAAAAAAAACGGAAACAAATCACACAAGCCAAGCCAAAAACTTGACGTGCGTAAATTTTTAAAGACCAAGCCAAACTAAAAAACTTGGCGTGCAGGGTTAAGAACCAATACGCTCGGCGAGGAAAAACTATGTCCAGCTGATCTTACCATTTGGGGAAGGAGTGAACACACGACAGAATGAAAAAGAAAACAATTGCACAAGTGCACTAATAAGCCAGTGGGCAAGGATAAGAAAGGTTCACTGGAAAAAATCTTGTACAGTTTATATTAAAATTAACGAACAATGATATTATCATTATTTCTCGAATAGTTGAGAATCTTTTATTGACCTTTTGTCATGTCCGAATTTGATAATAAATCATAGTAGCATCCCCTCACTGTAGGCTCTACAGTTATAGATTTAGGTTTCACGGGAAAAGTGTGTACATAGCGTGTATGTAAAAATATATTGTGGCCTATATACGTGAGGCTTTCCTATTCGTGCACGTGTGTGAGAAAGAGGCAATGAGGATTAATGTAACGGAAATCGGAAGTTTGATTCATGATCCCGAATAGATAAGACGCGTGACAATGAAGGCAAACGAAATATAAATAAAATATCATCATCGTTCGTTATTTCACCCTATTTCATCCTGAAACACAATAACGGCTTTATAGCATATAATGGTTGCAATAATCATAAATATCGTTGCTACTTCTTTTATCATAAATTTTCTCGGTATTACATATGTAATGATATTACATTTTCATAAAGATCCTTCTTTTATTTTCCTCTTTTAACGGTCAATCGTTTAAATATTGAATACTCATCTTGAATATTGAATGGCGATGATATGCACGACGTACGCAGGAATGCGACCAGGCCTGGATTTACGATGATTGTCGTGGATGCACGTGACGATTGAGCAAGTGTATTAGAATATTCAAGATTCTAATTGACAATATAAAGGCAATGCTCGAATTACGGTTGAATTCGAAAATCTCATAACGATCATTGCACATAATGCGTTAGTACTACGCGAGCAAGCCACATATTTGACAGTAAAATATACTCAGGATAATCGGTGTTATCACTATATAAGTAGGTATAATAATTTTCTATCTTGTCCCGTGGAAATCCTGCGGCAACTCCCGGGCTTATTTTTCTCAACCCTGCATGCCAGGTTTTTTAGTTTGGCTTGGTCTTTAAAAATTTACGCACGCCAAGTTTTTGGCTTGGCTTGTGTGATTTGTTTTCTTTTTTATCAAATTGCAAATTTTTAGGATTTTCTTTCAATTTATAATTTTTGTGATTTTTTTAAATTCGCATTTTTGGTATTTTTATTATACTTACGTCGACGTCGTCTCTTCTCTTGAAGACGTTCTAGGCGACGCATTCGTTTTTCAAAACGCTCTTTATAACTTTCAAACTCCTCAGAGTTCTCTACGACGCTTTTTTCCCATTTTTCTCCAAAGCCTCCAAATTTCTCTTCCGTTATTCACGCAGATAACCGTGATCTTCTAGCACAAGAAGAAGAATGAATATATCAGAGGTGAGCACAGAGTTGGCGTTGTTTGAGAGAAATAATCCGTAGACTTTGAACTGCCTTTTTCTCGTGGCGAGCGGGGATACTACACGATGATCTTGAGGAAGAGGCGTGAAATACAATGAATATTATTGACAGATCTCTAACTTTTCTGAAAGCACTGAAATCAGCTGTCTCTATGAAACATTCATAAGAGCAAGAGCCATCTTTTGAAAACGGACCGAACTAATTTGTACACCTAATAAATGGCCGTGATCATTTTTGAAAATGAACATAAAAATTACTTAAAAAATGTCTCGATTCAAATATTTTTCAAAAATACTCAAAACAACTAGAATCAGTTACTAACATTAAAGAAAAATATACGCGCGTTTGAAACATGTAAAATATATACATTTTGAGCATCAAAATTTCAAGGCAAATTATTTTCGCGACAGTTTTTTTTTGTAAGCAGATTTAAAACAAACAATGATATTCCAGACAAATTCTGATATTATGAGGGCGGCATTCTGGTCTGGAGACGAACATTTTGAGCGTTTTTTCGAGTTCGATGAAAAAAACTATATTTTTACCATTCGTTTTTTCACAACATATTTATTAATAATTTGACACGAAACAAAAAATGTCCGAAAAAAATGAAAATTGAATGAGTTGTAAGCTGGTGAAGTCGGGGGTAAAAATAAAGAGGTGTGTTGGTTCACATGATTGCAACCTTTCTTGTCATCCGATGCAAAATTTAAAAAAAAAGTTGATTCTTGAGTGTGTGGCCGCGTGTAATGAATGTGTTGGAAAGAAAACGGCTACGGTTCGGCCAATGATTCCGATGATGATGGAATGATTTTTTATTATCTCCTTATTACGTTTCGATCCAGATTCGGATCCTCTTCAAAAATTTATTCACTCTATAATATATGTTACGTGTTATCATATATTATTTTGTATTATACATCTTATATTTATATGATTGAGAAGAGATTCGTTCGATTATTTGTTCTTAGGTTATGATATCTATCATTATGAATTACCTGAGTTTCGAGATTGATTGCTAATTTTTCTTTTTATGTATCCTGGATGATGATCTTTTTTTGATTTATTCATTGTATCAAGAAGTATTTTCTTTATATACTTTTATGAATTTTAGTATGTGAACTGTAAATATGTTATTTACCAATAGAATTCGTTGTTGATATCTTCCAGGATGCATATAGAAATTCGAAATTTTTAATTGTCTACATTTTGTTGTGTACGATCTCAGATCGATCGAGAAACTGACCGGAGTCTAATTATTAGAAAGTGCGGGGGGTTTTTGTGGTCGTTTGGCAGTTATGTGTCGAGAGATATTGAAATTTTGTGTGTGTTCTCTGATGTAATTTATGGAGATTTTAATTCACTATGTTTAGTGCTGTATCAATGCCTCTTTATGTTTAATTATTTAATCTCCTTGTGAGAACATAGTTGTGAGTTGAGAGCATAGTTGTCACACTCCTCATTTCACCAAAAAAAACATAGAACTAATAAAAGGTACGATGACACAAAACTGCTACCCAATTCTATTCACAGAAAAAATGATAAAACGTAGACTAAGAGAGATTCACACAAAATCAAACAATAACAACACATTTGACTCCTCGAGATTAATTAATTTACCTTACACTGAAAACATTCACCATCAACTATTCCGCCTTTTTCAACAATTCAACATAACATTAGTTACCAACAACAAACACAACATTCACTCCATCATTGGTTCCACGAAAGACAACATCGATATTGTAAGCAAATCCAACGTAGTTGACAAAATTGATTGTAATGATTGTGATTCAGTATGCATCGGACAAACCAAAAGATACCTAAAAACCAGAATAAACGAACACAAAAACAGCATAAAACACACAGACACACAAAACACATCGTTAGCAAAACATGCGATAGAACTAAGACATCAATTTAAATTCGATTATGTTAAAATTCTACATAACGAAAAATGGCTTAAAACACGATTGATATTTAAATTAAGGCACACACTAATGGCATTAATTTTGGAACTGATATTGACAAATTAAGTAAAATATATAACTCAATACTTTGATATAAGTAATTGTATCAATTAACTTCTAATAATTTACAAACATTTTACAAATCAACCTTTAAATAAAATCTTTTTACCAATTGACAAACTCTCAACTATGTTCTCACAAGGAGATTAAATAATTTAACATAAAGAGACATTGATACAGCACTAAACATGGTGAACTAAATTCTCCATCAATCACATCAGAGAATACACACAAAATTTTAATATCTCTTGACACAGCACTGCCGAACGATAATAAAAACCCCCCGCACTTTCCAATAATTAGACTCCGGTCAGTTTCTCGATCGATCTGAGATCGTACACAACAAAATGTAGACAATTAAAAATTTTTAATTTCTATATGCATCCTGGAAGATATCAACAACAAATTCTATTGGTAAATAACATATTCACGGTTCACATATTAAAATTAATAAAATTATATAAAGAAAATACTTCTTGATCCACTTAACCAACAATAAAATTCATCAACCGCCACAGATGATAATGATCGCACAAAAACGATCATTTCACAATTCAACAACAAAATTGACACATCGAATTAATAAAATAAATTTATTGATACAATCAATAAATAAATAAAAGATAATCATCCAGGATACATAAAGAGAAAAATAAGAAATCAATCTCGAAACTCAGGTAATTCATAATGACAGATTTGGTGGTAGAAGAATCGGCTTCGATTCGGCCAGTGAATGATTCCTGATGTAGGTGGAATAAATATTTTCACGTATTTACGTTTCGATCCTTGGTTCGGATCCTCTTCAGAAAATTTATTTACTTTATGAACATTTCAACAAGTTTTTCGATATATATATAATATGTTATATGTGGTATGATTTGCGTTGTAATAGTCGTTTAATGGGTTACAGATTTTTAGGTTATGTAAACTGTCATAATAACTAACCTGAATTTAATCGATCATTCTAATTTCATTTCTGGGTGTTTTGAAGATCACCTTGTGGAATTTATCGATGAGAGACAATAAATATGTCCTATGAAAGAATCAGTAGATTGATTCTGTGTGGATTTTATTTGATTTCGAAAAAGATCATTTTTTGGCGATCTTTGTTATCTGTGAAAATTTATCGTTTTCTTGATGTTTTGGTGTATGAGAATTACTTGTTTAGATTGTAGATGTTATATTTACCAATTAAAATTTTAGAATTTGATATCTTCAAAAACCTATGTCGAAATTAGCGATATTAATTTCACTACATTATTTGTCGTGTGATCTCAGATTGTTCAAGAGAAATACTAAGTGGCATCTGAATTATCGTGAGGTGAGGGGGCTATGGATAATCGTTGAGGCAGTGCCGTGTTAAAGGATTTATGATTACGTGTATAATTAGATGTATTGAGTGACTTTGAGATTTATTTGTTTGGAGCTATATTCTAAGTTCTGTCGGTAATTAAAATGGATTTGAGTGAGGTGACATGTTGTGAGTGTGTTAAGTCACGATGGGTATGTATGCGATGTCTATAAGTAAAATGAGTGTGTATGCGATGTCAATTTTTATAGTATTTCTCTCGAATAATCTTGGATCACACGACAAATAATGTAGTGAAATTAATATCGCTAATTTAGACATGGATTTTTGAAGATATCAAAATCGAAAATTTTAATTGGTAAATATAATATCTACAATCCAAAACGAGTAATTCTCATACACCAAAACATCAATAAAACAATAAATTTTCACAGATAACAAAGATCGCCAAAAAACGATTTTTTTCGAAATCTAATAAAATCCACACAGAATCAATCTATTGATTTTTTCATAGGACATATTTATTGTCTTTCATCGATAAATTCCACAAGATCATCTTCAAAACACCCAAAAATGAAATTAGAACGAATCGATCAAATTCAGGTTAGTTATTATGACAGTTTACATAACCTAAAAATCTGTAACCCATTAAAAGACTATTACAACACAAATCATACCACATATAACATATTATATATATCTGAAAACTTGTTAAAATGTGCATAGAGTAAATACATTTTCTGAAGAGGATGCGAACCAAGGATCGAAACGTAAATACGTGAAAACATTTATTCCACCTACATCTGGAATCATTCACTGGCCGAATCGAAGCCGATTCTTCTGCAACCAAATCATAATCTACACGGCCGCTCACACAATCGATTGCTTTTATAATGACAGATATCATAACCTAAGAACAAATAATTGAACGAATCTCTTCATAATCATATAAATATCAGATGTACAATACAAAATAATATTTGATAACCTCTAACATATATTATAGAGTAAATAAATTTCTGAAGGATCCGAATCTGGATTGAAACGTAAAAAAAAGATAATAACAAATCATTCCATCATCATCGGAATCATTGGCCGAACTGTAGCCGTTTCGTTTCCAACACATTTTTAAAAAAAGATTCTTAACTGGTAAGAATATCGTTATAGCCCCTACCTCAGAGAAAACTGAAGAAAAAAATCGTAAAATGGCGGCTATTTGAACAAAAAAAGGCATTCAACTCTTTTTTTTATAGTTTTTAATTTTTTTACAATAGTAAAAATAATTTTGATATAAAAGTAGTAGAGGTGACAGCGAGCTATACACTGATGATTAATAAAAAATTTGAAGTAAATCGATTGAGTAGAACTTGAGATATCATGTCAACCGGGTTTATAATGACAGATATCATAACCTAAGAACAAATAATCGAACGAATCTCTTCATAATCATATAAATATCAGATGTACAATACAAAATAATATTTGATAACCTGTAACATATATTATAGAGTAAATAAATTTCTGAAGGATCCGAATCTGGATTGAAACGTAAAAAAAAGATAATAACAAATCATTCCATCATCATCGGAATCATTGGCCGAACTGTAGCCGTTTTGTTTCCAACACATTTTTGAAAAAAGATTCTTAACTGGTAAGAATATCGTTATAACCCCTACCTCAGAGAAAACTGAAGAAAAAAATCGTAAAATGGCGGATATTTGAACAAAAAAAGGCATTCAACTCTTTTTTTCATAGTTTTTAATTTTTTTACAATAGTAAAAATAATAATTTTGATATAAAAGTAGTAGAGGTGACACCGAGCTATACACTGATGATTGATAAAAAATTTGAAGTAAATCGATTGAGTAGAACTTGAGATATCATGTCAACCGGGTTGACAAAAGTAGTTTTGAGAAAATTGCGTTTAAAGTTTTGAGCATAAGTTTGAGACTTACATTTTGTTACTTCAAAATATATATTTTCAGAAGCTCTTTCTGTTTTCCGAGCAGTACTAGCGTCCTTAGAAGCATCAGAAGCTCGTTGCTCGGAACGCGCTATTCGTCTATTGTCGAATTGAAAACAGATAACTCCCTAGATTATTAAAATTAAAAAATTTCCTTCCAAGGATTGTGACCAAAAATTGCCCTCGAGCCCGAACGCTCACAAACGACTCCAATGCCACAAAATCTTCTCTGATAAAATCGATTTATTATAAATTTAGAGCGCCATCCGCGAAATACGCGGCCCGATTTTATACGTTGTTTCAAAAGAGAGAAGGATGTGTCTGACTAAGCTGCAGCCTTGGGAAATGGTAGAGGGGCGGTCCGTTTCGACAAAAGAAATACAAATTACTACTTCCAAAATTCCTGACAATAACAATCGTTAAACTTTATTCAGGCTTCCTCCAAGAAAATCGTTCGGGAAATCTAATCACAATTAATGTTACAAATTCGAAATAATACTCATGGCGATAATTTGGTTGCGGAACTCAACCATGACTCGACACAAAATCAAAGCAATTTTCCTTACTAAAATTCTTCCAGGATACTTAATTCATCCTTCTGAATTTGTCTACTCGATTTTAAATTTTGTTACAATTTTACTATAAGAGAAAAATAATACTGGCTAAATTGTCCCGATTTTATTACGAGTGGTCATGTAACCTTGACGATACGAGAAGCGTATTTTCCAAACTCGCACCAAAAGGAAAAAAAAAGAAAACGTTACAATTCGCAATTAATCTAAATCTTCTTACCGAGACGCGAGAATCACGTTCATATTACTCAACGATTCGATACTATATTTTTTCGGAATTGCCTCGCGTCCGAATTTCTCACACGAAAATTTACCTGAATTTCACACGGTTCACGCGTCGCACGCGTCGACCCGGAATTTCGACCAAGATCGCGAACAAAACTACACGAAACAAGACGAAAAACGATTTTACGAAAATGAACGACACGACTCTCCCTTCACGGACACCTGTCGATTCCACGCGCGATTCGAATACTTTACTTTAATCTTTCTCTTAATTTTCAGCTCGCGCACGTTTCTCGCAGGAAAATTTTATCTCCAATCAAACAATTGTCTTCCGGAAAGACACGAAACTTTGGCGAACATTCTACATCAAACACGAGGGTGCACAACAAGATAAAAATTCCTGGAACGATACAATAAGCTCTCGATTTTCCGCGCTAGGTATCCGCGCGACAGCAAATTTCTCAAGTTCACAAAATATAATAAATTAATAATCAGCGGTAATAATTTCCGACAAAATAAGAGTGGAGGCGTAAACGTGGAGTCACCGACTTAGTAGCGTCGTTTCTCAATATTTCGGCTATCGATATTTCAGCCCGAATGATCTCCAAGATATTTTCCCCTTTGTCCTCCTTTTTCACACGTTTATCGCCTCTATCACGTCTACACCGGTTCGCTGTCGCCACGAGAGTCCCCTTCATAATTCTTTCCTGAAAATCGAGAACGCATCTCTCCCCACTCGATCCTAATTTTGCTACGCTTATTGCCGGTAACTGACGCCACGCTGTCTCGCAGGCGTTAGACGAAGCGATACAGTGAACGCGCGCGAATATTTGATTGATTAATTATCTCGCATGATAATATCGTGTCACTATAACGCTTCTAGCCGTTGATCGATGTACTGTTTAAGGGCCGCCTTTTGACGTCTTGGTGGTTTCCACGTCGTCCGGGAATCGGAACCTCGGTATTTTTTGTTTCCTTGCTGTTTTCCTCCCTCTATAAGCCTCCGGGAAGCGCTTTACGGTATTGGATAGACGAATAAGTTGCTTATGCGCGTCGTTCCTTTCTCCTCATTACAGCATTTCCCTCGTTACATGAAATTTACAGGAACGTGCGTGATTGATAAAGACTCTTATTTCTTTTCAATCGAACTCTTTTCGGAATTGACAGCTGGTGGCTCTCGTAGCGAGGACGAACGGTATGTTTAATTATGTGACTCTCATTATGTAACGCGGCCCAAAAAACCGCGCTACAGAATATATTCTGAAAGGTCTAAGCTGTAAGATTATAGGACAAAGTTTTTTCAAAATTCTAGACCAGAATACCCCTTAATCTTTCCAGAGACATTAGCGATAAAATGATTAATAAAAAATCACAAAAATTTAGTGACTTGACCGTTTCGAACGAAACCTCAAAAAAATCTGATAAAAATTTCAGTTATTATTGACCTCAACAAAGAAAATAAGTGAAGTTTCAGTTAAATCAGTAGGTTCTGGGTCAAACGATGAAAAACTAGCTAGATCCTCCCATAATATCATATCAGGATAGAAAAATTGAAGTGTATTACGAAGTTCTGATCCCCCTGAGTTCGATCGACGGAACATCCATAATGCAGGTAAAAGCAATATCGAAATCAGGAGATTTGAATGAGAAATGTAATTTTCGTGTCTGCCAAAAAGGCCACTATCGTGGCGTTATCCACTGGTAAATATAGCTTGGTGCATCGATCATTTCCCTTGAGGAATTATGTAAAAATAAAGAAGAGTGGGGGGGTTCAGATGTGTAGATGTTACACGATGGCGGCAACGAAAAAGTTGAAAAATCTACTCTACATCGCGTTCCCGCTATGTTTGCATGGCACACATATTATTTACCGGGCAAAGCATGTTCCCGTCTATTCCTGATAGAAAACCCGTTGGCAAGAGTATTGGTGCCGTGACTTCGAATGTACCGTGAAATATCGACAACCCTGGAGATGAATACGTATGAAAAAAATATTTACGCGCAGTAAGCACGTTTATTCTACACTCCACAGTCTTCTGTTCATGTCGCTCTCACGCTTCTAGACGAGGGTTTCACATTGCCGAAATGAATATGGCGAAACGTGAACACGTCAGCCCGTGATCGAAGAGTTTTCTCATGGTTCCATCCTTATATTTCCTCACTGAAATTTGCATCACCAACGATAGAAGAGTTTTGAATCACAAAACTTAGTTGAATAGTCACGAGACTGATGATGACAAGGAGAATAAGAGAAACGAAACGTCGACCTAAAAGAGTAGTGATTTTTTGTTTTTTATTTTGCCAGATTAGGTGAGAGCAAGACACAATTTGAGTATAGCAAAACGAAGCTTAACCGAGTAAAGATCAGTTAAAAAAATTGTATTAATTAAAAAATTTACCCATAGCCTTCGCACTTTTTCTATCATTTAGCAATCATTTTTCATGAGTAATCACTTGATTTTCTATGATGAATGATTTAGTTGCGATTATATCATGAAATAAGCTTAAGGCCTTAGGCCTTTCAACAGGACCAAAAAAGGGCATATTTAGTGATTTTTTTCAGCGAAACCATACAATAAATCGGATTTACGAAAAAAAAAAAGTATTTCATTATAGATCTAATTGGCAATACAAAATTATTTTTTCATGGCAATATATATCAAAATGGTGACTGTGCTGCGTTTTTTCGATGACGCCTTCATTGCTGGAAGGTCGACGGCCGAACCAACGCCTCCTATAATTTTTAAGTCATGATGAGACACCAAAGTTTTTTTGATTATTCGTAAGAATAGCTATAGAAGTACGTAGGATATTTTTTGTAAAAATGGCACATTTATAATTCAAAAAGTATAAAATGCCATGAGAAAATCGTCAGGAAATCGTTTATAAAAGAGGAACTATGCAATATAATGAAAAATTCCTACGTAGTGCTTTAGGGAACGTTATTTTCAATGTACAGTTGCAATTTCAAATTACTGGGTTGAAATTTTTGTAAGTTATGAGTGCAGAGGACTTGAAAAATAAAGTTTCGAGATACACGCGTTTAAAGTTTGTAGGAATAGCTCGCTGCGGATGAAGAGGGGTTGCACTAGAATACAAAAATCGAGTACTTATGGATTTTCCACGCATATAACCTTTTCGAATATAATTTTATATATACTAAGTTACCTTTTTAACAAACAAAAAATCGATTTTTTGAAAATCCTAGAGTGGACTAAAGCCTTAACGAACGATGAAAAAAACCGGCAGCTATGGGCAAATTATTAGTTTGCACGGATTTTCATTACTTTTAGAAAAGCTTAAAATTTAAAATACTTTGAATCCCACAAGTACCTCTCTTCAAGTTCAATACCAACCGTTCTTGTCACGTATTACATTTTTCCAAATCAGCTCGATAGCGACAAAATTATACGAAAGACGGAACACTTACAAGCATGAAAATGTAATTTTTTTTCAATACAACCCATCAAGCGATTCTTTCTAGATTTAGTATTAATCGATCTTATTCGAATCAGTGCATTTGATTAGAAAAATTAAGATCTATACCCACACGGAACATTAGGGCCATGGGACGTCCAATATCCATACATGGTGGATGAATGTTCCATCCCAGGGACGTCTATGAGTATCCCTATCACTGCTAAAAGAAGTGCGAAACGGCACCTGTTCTATGTACTGGGAACATCCCTTATACGTACCTTAAGACGGTTTTTAGACGGACTAGACCCCAAAAAATGACGTCTGATTTACGTATTTGAGACGAATAAACCAGTGATCCGAAAGATGTCCAATGATCATCCATTATACGTCCCTTTATTTAAATAATCTAATCGTTATTAACTACACATTATTAATTAATTATAAACTTTGTTACTGATTATATAATATTCGGGGCCTACGAGATATCCATATTTTACAGAAAAAAAAAATAGTTTTCGATTTTTCACACTGCGGTCACCCATCCAAGTATTGGATTCAAGGGGTGCTGCTTAACTTTTCTAATCTCCTACCTACCTACCTACCTACCTACACTAACTTGACTTATGAGAAACTTATGCATGTAAAAACCTTATACGATGTAGTTTGCTGATATACTTATATATCTTTGTCTCACAAACCTTGAATAATGTATAATCGTAATGAAATTTATAATTAATGGATAATGTGTAATCAATAGCGTTTAAATTAAGGGACGTATAATAGATGATCATTAGATATCTTTTGCACTATTGGCATTCGTCTTAAATACGTACATTAAATGTCACTTTATGTGGTCTATAGGTACCTATAAAAAATATCTGAGGGTACGTATACGAAACGTTTTCAGCACATAGAATCGCTGTCGTTTCGCATCTCCGATAGTGGTTTAAGGAATGTCCCATGGACTTCCCCGGAATGAAATTTTCATCCAACTTAAATGATTATTGGACGTCCCCTGGCTGTTAAAATACGCCCGGAATATATTTATGGCTCCAAAAATATGTGTCGTGGACGTCGAATAAACTTCCGCGTTATCCTTCGATAGACGTAATTTGTACGTACATACGACGGTCAATCGGCGTACCCATATCACAGCTGCCCGAAATACTTAAATGTACATCTAAAGGACGAATGCTTTTTTGATTGGACAACACGCGATGGATCACACAGGACGTATATTGTATGTTCACACACGTACTATTTATTAGGCTACAAATATACACAACACGGCCATCTATGGTATGCCCATAAGTAGACATTCAATAGCTCTTAATTCAGTATAGTAATTGGACATCTATTGGACGTTCCAGGTTCACGTCTATATGAAATCCTACATGGAACATCCGATAGACGTTCAATTGACGTCCTCCGAATGTGATTTTCGTTTACGAACCTGGAACGTCCAATGGATGTTCAATTACTATCCTGAATTAAAAGCTATTTAATGTCTACCTATGGACATACCATGGATGGCCGTGTTGTGTATATTTGTAGCTCAAGAAATAGTACGTGTCGTGGACATACAATATACGTCCTGTGTGATCCATTGCGTTTTGTCCAATCAAAAGTATACCATGGATGTTCAATGGATGTCCGCATTACGTCCATCGTGGATGTAGACGTGTTAAGGATCTATGGATAATAGATGGACGTCCAATGGACACTCGGTTCCGTGTGGGTAGTCGCCACATTACGAAGTAGAATGTTAACAAGCAATGAAATTTGAAAATTTTTAAGAAATCGAACTCCTGACGTTTTCAGTTTCTTAAATTGACCCGAACCTTGTCATCGATTGTTCTAAAAAAAAAAAAATCAATTACTGCAAAAATACGAACGTTTGGGTAGCAATCGACATTTTTCAAACAAAATTAACAATCCGGTAAAATTATCTTACAATTTCGTCAGAATTTGTATCGAGTGGAGGTACATGGATGATCTACTTGTGAATTAAATTTTTGCCTAATCATTGAAGACATTCTCTAGCTACGGCCGCATTAGGATTTGTATATATTTTGGATATTAGGATTCTTCAACTTTTGGGGACATCTTGAATATACTATCCGGGCATGGAAATTTCAAGAAACAAAATTTCACGAATCGAAGTTTTTGTTTATAAATAAGTACCATCGGGTCAACAACAAATTTCCATCTTCAACCGGATCACATGAATTTCTTTTTTCATCTCACCGCGAGAAAGGTCCTCGCGTGCTTTCAATTCAAAAGTCGAATTGATCTTGAAAGTAGCGACCGATTGGGATCTTTTACTGGAATTCAACTGAGGTAAGAGCTGCGGGATTAATGGGCGAGTTGAAAGATGGAGAGGGTAAGACGGATTAACTGACTTTAATATCGGCTTGGAGAAAATGCAGGAAGATCTCTGTCACGAAGTTTGGCTGATTTATCATAAGGAAAATGTCGATAGCCAATAATGTAATTATCGATGAAGAAAGAGAAGAAAAATAAGAAAAGAAAGAAAAATATGAAGAAGAAGATATCAACGGTCCAGATTAATATCTCTCTGGCACATTGCTACTGTACATACACTCGTATTGAGTAAGTAGTTCAAAGTTTTCCCTAAGACCCGCTAGGTCAGCGATAAGATCTCACGCAGATTTTGTCTACCCTCAACGCTCGAGAAGGGTGTCTCGTATCTTTGGCTTTTCTCGTTCACTCCACCAAGCGATTTCCCACGCGTACTCCACTCCCCGTATAATTTTCCCATCTTCGCGGACAAAAAAGATTTTCGCCCTTCCGCGCATGGTTCCCTGCGCCGCCCACCCTATTCCACTGCTGTTTTTCGCCTCGGGACGACCCTTCTCACAGCAGTTTTTTATCCTTCGCCCTCGCCCGATAAGTCTAGCCTGATTGTATACATGCGCATTAGCATTCGGTCGAGGGCATGTCAAACTGATGAGAAACATGACGAGTACAAGATCACCGTCGAAGATATGTATTGTGAGGCGATTTTCTCGATTTAGCTCTCCATTCAGATTTGAGTACGTTCTTTTCTGAATAATAAAATGCCCCACGAGCAGAGGCCCATAAAAATTATTTATTACTGCCACGTTGACCTCGGAAATTGGAAAAAATAGTGTTGTTTGTCGGTATTGTATTGTTAACGTCGGCCCAACTCTGGCATATACAATGTGGTGGCCCAGCGCTGGCATCGAATCATGGCCCAGCTTTAGCATATAATGTCAGCCCTATGCTGGTATCTAATGGTGGTCCAAGTGTCCAACGCTGGTATCTAATCATGGCCTAGTATTTTAAGGTTATGTTGACCTTTAGACATCCTTTAAGGAATAAATCTCAAACTCATACCAGGTCATGAAAGAACGGTGATACAAACATTTATTTATACTCTATATATGTTGAAGTTCAATAATGAAAGCTATTTTATCCACGATATCACGGTTGTTATCTTCGCCAATCATTGATACTTGACACGGTGAAAAAATCGCACATCAGAACAGAATCCACCTAATCGTGATAATTTTTTGTTGCTTTTTCGCCGGTTGTTTTATAACTTTCTCGAGTTATCTTGATCGTTGTCTGATGTATAGGAGCCCAATCAGGATTGCCAAACTAAAAAAGGCCTGATTGGTATAACACGGCCTAACAGGTCCTTTCAGGATTGCCTGATCATTACCATACATGAGTAAAGACGGGCAAATCAGGGGCAGAACTTCTTCACCACATTTCAACACGGGTATATGACCGTCCTATTGCTAAAGTTTGGCTAAAATAAGTCATAATGGGCATGATTTAGTGCATGTAAAGATGTGTGCAGGGATATAAAGAGAGAGAGAAAAGAAGTTAAAAGCTTTCCCAAAACTTAGTTTTTGATGACCTTGTACACAGATACGTATTAGGGTGACAGTTATTTGGGCTTGGCAAAAAAAGTTCAGTGCCACCCCGAAAACTTAATTAAGATGTATAAAAAAAAAATCTGTGTAAAGTTTGGAGTCACTCGGAAAATTGGAAAACGCGCCACCGAGCGATTGAAATTTTAAATATATTTTGGGCATCTCTACAGAGCTTGTCATTAAGGGGGTACTGTCAGCGTAAAATCGGAAGAAAATCGTATTTTTTTTTTTTTACGTTTTACAAACTCTTTTGCACTTATTTACCAAGTCATAGACCCGAATGTTGAAAAATGGCAAAGTTACAAGCGAATCTGTAAACAAAGAAGTTTGAAAATTGAGAAATCCATTTTCAAAATTCTGCATTTTTTTCTACAGATTCTGGATCATAACTAAGTGATCTATATCATGATTAGAAAGTGGGATGCGGCTGCCTTATATTTTTTTTTTAATTTTTGGTTTGTTCCTAAAATGAAAATAGAAAATTCTAATATTCTTTATAAAAATGAAAAAAAATAGATAAAAATAAAACGTGTCTTGGAAAATTTCGATATTTCGCATATTTTCCAAAGTAAGTGAGAAAAATCTTTTATTGAAAAAAAATATTCTCATTTATTTTGAAAAATATGCAAAATATCAAAATTTTTCGGGACATTTTTTATTTTTATTATATTTTCTACTTCTATAAGGAATATTAGGAATTTATTTTATTATTTTATTTTTGAAACTCAAAATAAAAAAATTATTTTAAAAAATATGAGGCAGCCGCATCCCACTTTCTAATCATGATAGATATTACTTATTCGTAACTCAGAATTTGTGAAAAAAACTGCAGAATTTAAAAAATGGTGTTTTTCCAGTTATTCCTTTTTTACACACAAACGATCGTCGCGCCACTTGAAGGAGTGATGAAATAATTCTGTAAAAAAATTAAGCTGATTTTGAAGTGGAATCAATACGAAAAAGGATCTGATTACCTGAGGGAAATGACTCCTCGATTTCACTTGGCATGCTCCATATATCTCTCTATATTATATAAAATTATCGCCACCGCCGCTGCCACCGTCGCTGTGTACAAAAATCGAGGCCATGGCCAACTTCGACCCACTCGAGCCTCGATTCCATGGCCAACTTCACCCCGCTTGGTTCTAGGTTTGGGTATAGAGGTTTGGGTTTGGAGGTTTGGGTTTGGAGGTTTGGGTTTGGAGGTTTGGGTTTGGAGGTTTGGGTTTGGAGGTTTGGGTTTGGAGGTTTGGGTTTGGAGGTTTGGGTTTGGAGGTTTGAGTTTGGAGGTTTGGGTTTAGAGGTTTGGGTTTGGAGGTTTGGGTTTGGAGGTTTGGGTTTGGAGGTTTGGGTTTGGATGTTTGGGTTTGGAGGTTCTGTCAAGTGATTTAATTGGTTGACAGCAACTTCTGTGACTTTTTCACCTCGGTGCGACAATGTTCGTTTACTGCAGATGTGATACTCGCATCCGGTTTGATCCGTATTTATCACAAAATCAGGGTCGAAGTACGGAATGAAAGCAGACACCTGACGTTGAAACGTCTCTGCACTTTGTAATAATTCTTCGAACGTACGTTTTTCCTTTGTGCTGACATATTTCGTAACATGTCTCTGCCGAATCCTATGATTAACCTTGAACCTATCACACCAAGATTGTGAAGCCTTAAATTCAAAATCTGCAGATTGTAATGAAGCTGCTGCTGCCATCGCCCACTGCCGTAACATTCGGGTCGTAACTAGATGCCCGTTCTTTCTAAATTCTTCGAAACGATCGTAGACCCAAGAATCGATCATTTTGCATTTTTCTTGCTTCGATCCACCCTTCTCTACTTGTTTTTTCCCTCGCCATAGCTGTTTATTATTTTTCAGTTTAGTCATGCTTTTTGACGCGATCGTTTTTAATTTCCACTTTGTATGAAGTTCGGCAAGCCTGACTGCCTTTAACTGTAATCAAAAATGAAGGATTTTTATTTTATCCAATGAACTTCCTGCCCAAAATTTCATCATGACATGAAAATCTTGCGTGAATTCATTCACAGAAAAAATATATTGATTTAAATTTACCTTCAATTCTACTGGAACTTCATCTATTTCTGGCTCATCATCACTTTCTTGTGGTGAAGTGGAAGGCTCCTCTTCGACGATTGCTTTTGCAGTCTGCCCTTCACCTGCTTCCCCTGCAGTTTCCCCGGCAGCTTCTTCTACAGTCAATAGTTCCGTTTCTTCGGTAAACTCTCCACCGTTTATAAGATCGATGATTTTTTCCGCCATTTCTTTGCCCAAGATTTTCGATCGGTTCGATTTTCTTGTGAACGTTTCATTAATGATATTTAATTTCTCTAACAGTTCAATACAATAGTACACTGCGGAGGTTATTTCTTCTCTAGTTTCAGGGCTCAAAGTTTCACTCTCGTTCACAATATCCACAGATCCGTCCTGAAGATCACCTTGCAAAGTCCCTGGTACGGGCTCGTCTTCGTTATTTTTTCGTTTTAATTTTGCTGGAGGCTCCATGTCTGTTCGCTTCGAGAACTAACTTGGGAATGATGTATTTGCCTTACTGATCCCCTCGAGGACCCGAAAACAGCTGGGCAGGTCAGGATCGGTTGAATAGAAGACCCTCCTTGCAGCTGCAGGTATAAAAGAGTATACTTGCCCGACCGAACCTCAATTCTTGGGAAAAAGTACGCCATCCACCAATATTATTAACAAGACACACTGCAGGAATTTTACCGTGAATAATTTTAAAGATTTGCTCGTTCAATTTTATTTAATTATTTAAACAAAATTTATTCATGTACCAGACACAAAATTAATCGACGAAAAAAGACAGGGTTATTTCGAAATACATTGACAAGAAACATTCGCGAAGTAATCTTCTACGGACATGCATAAATGTAAGAAAAAAAAAATTATAATATCGGGTTTGAACACGGGACGCAAAAGTGTGATGCCGAGACGCTCGCCACTGCGCCGCCGCTTCGGTACAACTCGACGTGCGCTGACAAGCATCTAAGGAACGTCGAAAACTTTGACCGTCATTTTCTCGGAAACGGTTTAGTGTCCGAGCATAAGCCGAGACACGTGTTCGCTTATTTTCACCTCTCTTTCACTGAGCAAAGTCCCAGGTAAATAGGGTTATGGCACTTCTGGTGTTCTCCTAAGTACATGTATTTTAGATTGAAATTTCAATCGCTTGGAGTATAATATTAACACCCCAAAAAACACCAAAAATGGTGTACAAAAACTGGAGACAAGTACATTTACAATAGTATCCTTAGTTTAGTCTACCTACAAAAAGTTGTGAAATCAATAGACATTACACCCTAAATACGTATGGCCAAGCACATTTATAGTATCGTAGTTCGACTGTTATTTACAAGCATACAGTGATTTTTAAAGTATGGAAGCGAAATAAAAAAAGATTGAAAACACATTTACGTTTAAAAATAAAAAATATATCTGTTAGTGAAAATAAATAATAAATCGATGAAACAAAATTAATCACAAAAATAAAAAGTACTTGGCCAGTTAGGCAATATTTGAAAAAGATGTTTAAGTAATACAGCTGAGGTTGTTTCAGATGAAAAAACTCGCCAAGTACTTTGTATTTTTGTGATTAGATTTATTTCATCGATTTATTATTTATTTTCACTAACACATTTATTTTTTATTTTTAAACTAGGATACTATACATGTGCTTGGCCATACGTATTCAGGATGTAATGTTTATTGATTTTACAACTTTTTGTCGGTGGACTAAAGTAGGGATACTATTGTAAGTGTACTTGTCTCCAGTTTTTTTACACCATTTTTGGTGTTTTTGGGGGTGATTTGTCCATTTTTCGCAAAGTATGCCCATTCGTTCGAAAAAAATCCTGAGCGCTCTTCAGAGGTACTGCAAAACCATACAAAATTTCGGAAAAAATCGGAGAGGTGAAGGGTCAGACCTAGGTCGAATCGGTGTGGAAAGACCCATATATATATAAAGACAAAATTTGCTAAAAAGTATTTGATTGTCTGCCCCAGGCAAGTACACTCAGTCAAAAAATTAAAGGAACAAAAAAATTACGAGATTTTTCAGCGATTTTCCAAAGGCTGTAACATTGTTAACTTTGGTCGAATTTTTTTTTGAAATGAAGCAATTTGAAGCTTGAATCTTCTAGGTTCGGAACCTTAAGTTGAAAATTTTTTTGGGCATCACCCTCGACACAGTCGAAAGAACCCACCAAACACTCTTGGATAATTTACGAAACATGTATAATTGAAATGTAATAAATACGTCATATAATGTTCATCACAAATTCGAAACTTTTTCATAATGACGTAGACAAGATGTATATAATACGTTATGACAATATGTAGCAAGGACGTCAATGAAAGATGAAGGAATTACGAAAAACTGTAGACATCACAAATATGTAATATTGATACGTTAAGATCTCGTCACTGTTATGAGATATTTACGTATACTGTAAACCTGTAAAATTGTTACGAGTTGATGCTGTAAGAATTGTAAACATTGGTGATATTATAATCCCGTAGTATAGGCTACGTAACAAATACGAATAATGTGTTACATAAATGTTACAAGACATTTCCTGTAACAAATCCGTAACAATTACAGAACATTGCTGTAACAATTATAGAACACTGGTGATATTATAATCTCGTAGTATGGGCTACATAGCGAATACGTATAATGTGTCACGTAAACATCACGAGATATTTCTCGTAACAAATCCGTAACAATTATAGAACATTAATGACATTATAATCTCGAAGTATAGGCTACGTAGCAAATACGTATGATGTGTTACATAAATGTTACAAGACATTTCTCGTAACGAATCCGTAACAATTATAGAACATTGATGTAACAATTATAGAACATTGGTGATATTATAATCTCGTAGTATGGACTACGTAGCAAATACGTACAATGTGTTACATAAATGTTACAAGACATTTCTTGTAACAAATTCGTAACAGTTACGGAACATTGGTGATATTATAATCTTCGTAGTATAGGCTACGTAGTAAATACGTTTTATGTGTTACATAAATGTTACAAGAAATTTCTTGTAACATCCCGTAGTAAAAAACTCCATTGAATCGCCAATGGCAACCAATGGTCCTCATACGACTCCATTGGACAATGAATGGGGACCCATTGAGATTTCCGCATTTGTCAATGGTGTACAGGGCTGACCATTGATCAGTGAATGGGTATCCATTGAACATCAAATGCGGATGAATCGAATGATCATCATTACTCAATGATGCTCATTGGAAAGCCAATGCGGATGAATCGAATGATCATCATTACTTAATGATGCTCATTGGAAAGCCAATGCGGATGAATCGAACGATCATTATTACTCAATGATGCTCATTGGAAAGCCAATGCGGATGAATCGAATGATCATCATTACTCAATGATGCTCATTGGAAAGCCAATGCGGATGTATCGAGCGATCAGCATTGTCCAATGGTGTCCATGGGGAGGTAAATGCTGATGAACGAAATGATCTGCCTTAACCAATGATGTTCATTGGAAAGTCAATGCGGATGAACTGAAAGATTAGCATTTCCCACAGATGTTCATTGGAACCCAAATGCGGCTAACGATGAAATGATCAAAATAATCAGTCGATAGATTCTTAAAAAGAGTGTATGAATTAATAATGATAAGTAAATAAAATATATATATATGCAACTGATTCTATACGCTCATTATTTTTTCTCGGAAATTGCATATATGAGCTTCAATAATTTCTATTGAATGTAATAATATATATATAATGCGTATATAATTATTGGTCGTTATGCTAATATTAGCATTATGATTAACCTTATACTTACTGATAACTTACATCATTTGATTATTTAATGCGTAATTCCATGTATATATAGCAATCATATGAAAGAATCTCCATTGATGATCCCATTTATTCCCCATTGCCCACAAAAACCAATGGAGCTGAATGGCGAATTACCTAGGGAGATTGTCTCCATTGAATCCTCATGGGATAATCCCCATTCCGTTTCAAATGGGGAATTCAATGGCGAAAATGTCCTTAGAAAATTCGGCATTCATATCCATTGGTTTTGTGGGCAATGGGGAATGAGTGGCGAACAGCAATGGAGATTCTTTCGTATAGTAAAAACTCCATTCATCGCCATTGAAAAATCCCCATTCATTCCCCATTGCCAAAATAACCAATGGGGATGAATGCCGAATTGCCGAAGGGGATTGTCTCCATTGAATCCCCATTAGATAATCCCCATTCCGTTTCAAATGGGGAATTCAATGGCGAAAATCCCCTTAGGCAATTCGGCATTCATCTCCATTGGTTATTTTGGCAATGGGGAATGAATGGGGATTATTCAATGGCGACGAATGGAGTTTTTTACTACGGGATATCCGTAATACATATATATACATATACTACCAGAAATATCTTGAATCATTTTGAGGTTATGTTGATTAAGAAACGTAAACGATATTTGAGTGTAATTATGTGAGCGTAATTACGTGGGTATTTGTCGTGACAGAAAAACACCCAAGTAAAAACTGTCTTTGAGCGACGAGTTTCATGAAATCGACTCTTAACCTGTTGGAATAAATTTCTACTATGATTTTCGATGCTATTTTGGCATAACATTCCACCGCCCTCATCGTATCCTCGCCGTCGGTGTGGGCTGGCCCCTTAATATTGTCCATTTGTCAATAATTTATCAACCCGATGAAAAAGTTCATATCTGAATATATCTGAATAATATCTGAACCATATCTGTAGAATCAGATATGATCAGACCAGAAATTTAACTGCACCTGATCATGCAGTGTCATGACAGATCATGTATGCTTATATCTGACCATGTATGATCATATCAGGGCCATTTTTATAATTTTGAGAGCAGATGACTAGAATTTTTTATTTTTTCCATCCATTTATCTGTTGTTACGATGAAAATCGGTCCCAATTGATAGTTTGTAAGGGTGAAGTAACGAAAAAAAAAATTTTCAAGAAAAAAAAATTTGGCCCTCAGTGGGGTTTGAACCTGCGACCCTCGTTTTTACGCATATTCTCAAATTCAACATGAATTAAATTTAAAAAAAAAAATAGATAATTTGAAAGTTTATGGATTTTTCCGACTGATTTAGTTTTCTTGCATATTCCCGGACCCTAGAATATGTACGAGATCAGACTGGGATTTGAAACCTTCCTACCTATCGAGCCTAACTAACGATCTAAGACTGAGACGCTAACCACTACACCACCGACTACTTTAGATGTATTGACGTAAATATCATATTTATAGAACACAGGCCGAGAAATAAATACGTACCAAAATAGTATTAAGAATTTATTGTAATTACCTGGAGGCTATTATTTGGAACAACTTGTCTTTTAACTTTTATAATTTAAAAACCTAAAATATTGAATCAGATGAATAATAATAAGAATAACAATAATAATAATAGATATTATTAATATATTTGTCATAATAATAATAATAATAATATTAAATAATAATAAATATTATTACTCAATTTATATTGTTATTATTACCATTTATGTATTTGTATTATTTATAAGATTTTTAATTTATGTATATCTATATATGGGGCACTCCAAGTGAAAACGTGGGGTCGTTTCCTTCGGATCATCAGATCCTTACATGACTTTTTTTCTCGCATTGATTCTACTTCAAAAACAGCCCAATTTTTTTTAAGTTTCTTCTGGCCACCCCTTCAGGTGGCGTGACGATCATTTTTGTGTAAAAAAGGGATAACTGAAAAAACACCATTTTTAAAATTCTGCAATTTTTCCACAGATTCTGGGTCAAAAACAAGTAATTTCTATCATTGAAAAATATTCATATCTGAGCAGATACGCTCATGTTGGTGTTTATCTGCAACATAAATGAATCTGATCTGATCATGCATGGTCAAAGATGAACATATAAGTATTTTTATGCGCTCTATATCCAGTCAGATCTGATCGCGCATAATGAAATATGTGCAGATATGAATTTATAGCAGAACATGTCTGCCCATGTATGGTCATATCTAACCAGATATAGTACATTTCACGACTACATACGAGCTCACGCATGATCAGACTCGAATAAGTGCACCCATGCATGCACATATCCAACCAGGTATGGATAAATATGCAACCAAACCCAACTCGTACATGATCAGATCTGTAAATATTTACCCATGCACGGCTGTATCTGCCCAGATACGAAATTATACGTATAATTCCATATCTGGCCAGATAAAGTCGGAATTATACGTATAATTCAATATCTGGACAGATACAGTCGTACATGGGCGAATATTGTCAGACCTGATCATGTACGAGTTGGGTTTGGTTGCGTATTCATCCATACCTGGTTGGATATGTGCATGCATGGGCGCACATATTCAAGTCTGATCATGTGTGAGCTCGTATGATGTCGTGAATTGTACTATATCTGGTTAGATATGACCATACATGGGCAGACATGCTCAGCTATAATTTTATATCTGCACATATTTAATTATGCGCGATCATATCTGACTAGATATAGAGCGCATAAGAATACATGTCTGTTTATCTTTGACCATGCATGATCAGATCAGATTCATGTATGTTGCAGATAAACACCAGCATGAGCATATCTGCTCAGATATGAATATTTTTCATCGGGAACTTCAAATCTCCTATAAAGAATTTGTTTAATATGTAAAAATAAATTTTAATGACCCATGTACCTCAAATGTAATATAAATATCACGGGCTCTCAAGGTTGTTTAGAAGCTATGAAACCTTTGAATGTTAATTGTTCAATAAATAGCTTCTTAATCGTAGTGAAATTGTTACACGACCTCCTGAATACTTCATATGAGAACATACCAAATTTTCAGAATTCTATCATCATTACTTCAACCTCCTTAAGGGTTAAAATCAAAAATAATGAGAAAATTCTGAAAATTTGGTATGCTTTTGTATGAGGTATTTAAGAGGTCGTGTAAAAATTTCACGACAATTAGGAAGCTCGTTATTAAGAATATAACGTTTTGTTAAAAACAATTTTTTAAACAAATAAAAAAAATATTTATCAATGAACTTCATTTTCTTTCCGTTGCTTTCAGTATATTGTGGATATTAAAAAATTGAGAGGTCAAAAAAAAAACTTATCGCAAAGTTATATCAGGTTCCATAAGACTATTTAAGACTTTATTTAATTTGGTAATCTTAATTATTCGATAACGAGCTTTCAAATCGTCGTGAAATTTTTATACGACCTCTTAAATACTTCATTGATAAACATACCAAATTTTCAGAATTTTCTCATTAAACCTGATTTGCTTCTAAACCACCTTAAGAAGATGATAGCGCAGTAGGTAGCGTCTCAGCGTTAGATTGTTAGAAAGGTTTAGTATTCAGGCAGGTCTCAATCCCCCACAATCGGCAAATGAACGTTCTCGGATCCGCACAAAGTTGAGGAGCATATGTCAGAAAAAAGATATAGCTATTAAGGTCAGTTGAAAAGATATAATTTATTAAACAAAATTTCCTTTCATTTTTAGATATAACCATGGAACTCGGGAGTCTGGAGTTCAAACCCCAGTGGCGACGTCTAATTTTTTTTTTTAATTTCCCTAATATTATATAATGTTTCAAAATATTAAAAGATTAATAAAAAGAGCTTAGTTTTATCGGAATTATAAAGAAATATGTATCGCAAATAAAATTAAAATTGAATGTTTCGTTACGCAACAGTTACATCAATGAGCTTTCCCCCGCGCCTTTCCGCTCTCGTGAGATCGAGAGAGATAGAGCTAAAACTTTTGACACTCATTTCTCGAAAACGGCTTAATAGAATGAAAAAAGAATGGTTAGGCTACCTGTACAAATTAATTACCCAGGTCGCCCCACTCTTCTATTTTTATTCTATTAAGCTATCTTTGAGAAAAATGTGTTTATAAAATTTTGAGGTTATGTTGACCCTTGTGGCTATGAGATGAGTTTGTTACGTCAATGTGTGTTATATCTATATGAGCTGAATGTGTTACATCTTTGTGCTGAGTTTGTTACATAAAGTTACATCTACGTGTTGAGTATTTTCCATAAATATTATTCGTAAATTTTCCGTAACGATAACGTTCCAATGGGACGACAAATTTCTGAACAAGCACTGCCCGAGCGGAAATTCGGTCCGGGTAGCCTTATAAGGGATCAGGCTTTCATCAGGCTTCGGTAAAGATAGCCTGATCCGGATAGCTCGATTACGCCCGGATCCAAACGGGATCATATTTTAGTAGGCTTTGATCAGGCATCGGTAAGGGTAGCTTGATCCGGATAGCTTGATCACGCCCGGATCCAAACGGGATCATATATTAGTAGATCCAGCTACCTTTACATTATCGATGTCAAGGACGTATCAGGTGCTGCTAAGGTTTATCAGGCAAATTTAGACGAAAAGTTTTTTATTATAAATGTCGCTAGCCTGATATTTTCTTGATCCAAAATGGAGCAGGAGTCAGTATACACGGCGGTGAAAAAATAATATAAATATACAATTTTAAAACTACACATTTATTTTTCCTTTCATATTACATTTTTTTATATTTATAATTTAGAACAAGACTATCCTAAATTATATAAGAAAATGTAAGAAACTGTATTGTATACCTTTTATACTAATGAATAGACCAAAGAATTAAATACTCTATTAATGCGTGAAATCGTTGATTATTATAAATTATTAAACTATATATTAGGTCATAAAAGCTGTACTTGCACACATTTTGATGCAATAATAATAATAAACAGAAATAATGATAACTTGATATGTATTTTAATATTATTAATATATTATTCTAGATCAAATAAATGTAATCAGGCTAGGACTCGTGGGCGATCAGGACTGGATAAGGCGTCTAATCCGGCTAGGATCAGTGTCGTGATCGCGGCCGGAACGGAAGTAGCGTGACGATCCTGATCTTTTCTTAATCCGTATCCTGATTTAGGCCGGATATCATTTAGCTAGCCGGATATCATTTAGCTAGCCTGATGTAGCCCTGATCCTAGCCGGAATCAAATTTCCGCTCGGGTGCTTCATTTACGGTGCTTGTGACATAAATGTTACATCCAATATAACGTCCATTACAGAACATTTTCGTAACTATTCTGAATATGTGTTTGCTGGGATGTTTATACATAAGGGCAATTTTTTTCTTTTTTTATTTCTTCCACTCCCCACCCGAAATTTTGTTGTATATGTCTGAAAGATGATTCCCTGAAAGTTACAGCCCTTAGTATTGATATCAAGTACTTTCCCTTCGCGTGGTAAGTTTTTACATATAAAATACACGTAAATGAAAAACTTTTTTCATCAAAATTTTACCACTTCTCGGTTTTTTATGCTATCACATTGATTTTGGTCGCAATTTACGTAGAATTGAGCAATCTTTAAACGTGTCTAAGACAACGTGAGTGTCACTTACCGTAAATCGGGGCGACTTCGCCTTTGCGGGTTACTTTGTGGTTTTTTGGGGCTACTTTGGACGAGCAACAAAATACGGTAAAAGCGTATGCGCAGTGAACCCTCGTGACCTTGTCGGGCGGGAGGGGGTGTGGGGAGTGGGTAGAAGAAGAACAAAAGTCATTCACAAACCAGGTACACAGATATATGTGTAATCTGCCAAGATGTCCGAATAATCGATGATGCCATTCGCAAGAAACGAATAAAGAAGGGCAAGAAGAACGACTGTTGAAGTTACATCTGTTACATCTGTAAGGCCCGAATTTCAAGTCATAAGTCCTACCTTAAAATCGAACTTTCCATGGAGCTCAAGTTAGAACTCAAGATCGAACTTAAGTTCCAATTAGTGCCATTATAAATTCATACTTAAGTTCAAACTTTAGCGCGAACTTCAGATCGACCATAAGTTCAAATTTAAATTTAGTTTGAAGTTTGAACTTAAGATCCACCTTGAGCATAAACTTAAGTTTGATCGTACTTAATTATTGTGACAACTAATTTAATAGCGTTTCCAAGTGGGACGACGGGTGTACACTTGGGCACACTCGGGTACACCCGATTGGACACACTCGTTTTCGACTGAACATATACCATGCTGAAATAAGCAGTTCGGAGCGAGTGTAAAAAAAAGCCGTAAGGTTGCAATTATACTTCATTAATCATTTGAATTTATCGGCCATTTTTACCAGGTTTACCGATTATGGTGGATTATGGTAAACAACAAGCTGACCAAAAAATTTACTAAAAATATATAACGATACTCAGAAATTGCGTAAATTATGTTTATTCGACAGAATTACTTCTATCATTGTTAAATACATCGCCATGAAAGTATTCGTCGATAACATTCAAAAAATTCTTTATTTAGGATATACGGTTCTCCTTGTTGACAATGCATAAAGTGTTAACGTCTTCACGATCCATCATCATCATCTTCACCTTCACCACTAGACAATTATGATGAAAAAGTTTCCATAATCATGATTATCTTTTCCGGCCTTACTATTTTCTAAAAAAAATTAAATATTTTATATCACTCCGCGTAAAAACATTTTCTGAGTCGTGTGATTGCAGGACTCACCTTCGGCTCGTCCTGCAAACTTACATTCGTCAGAAAATGTTTTTACGTCCTCGTGATGTAATGTAGTATTGTTTTATTTTGTCGGGGATAGCTAAATAATAAGAGGCTTAAGACTTGCAAGTGTGATTAAAAAATCCACTACAATTCTCAAGAAACTTGACGGCTGAATTGATGGGCACTAAGAAACTTGACAATTGAGAAAATTTAAATAAAAATATTTCTAGGCTATGTAAGCATTTATTTAGCAGAAGTATTGTGAATGTGTTTTCTGACATTGTATGGTTTCACATGAAATTGTTCACTGGATTGAGTAACTATTTGTTTCCATTCATCTGTGAATCTTTGTAATCAAACCGCTATATTGTTGGTTATGAAAAAATATTTAGACCGATATTAAAGATATTTATGTCTATTAACATCTGCTTCTGCGCTACACTGACACGGGGTCTGAAAAAAGTGTACATTTAATGTGATACATGTGATACATTTAATGTGATGTTTTACATTTATTCTACCAGCAAAATATGGTGCTTCAAGAGTGTAACGAGAATCATAGAACGAGTAAAACACAGTGCGCAACGTCAGTGTGCCTCGAGTGTGCACCGTGTGTGCACGAAACTAGCCAGTTGAAAACGCTATAAAATAACACGGTTGAGGGAGGCGATGCAAGAAGTTTGATCGAACTTAAGTTCATGCTTGAGATGGATCTCAAGATCAAACTTCAAACCAAATTCAAGTTTGCACTTAAGATCGATCTGCAGTTCGCATTAAAGTTTGATCTTCAGAACTTGAAATTCAGGCATAAGTATTTGGTATTTTTATGTAAAATATTTTATTGTCAAAAATCGTTGTTTTTAACTTAATTTCATGTATAATGTATAAAATATTACTGCTTTTCATCAAAATGATGTCAAAGCTCCATTTACGCTTTGGATCTTTGACATAAGCTGCATTTCAATACCTCTTCAAAGTAGCCCCACACTCGGTGTTACTTTGGGCTTTTTTTTTATATATATAAAATTTTGAGGATCTCGTGGGGCTTGCTATTGTTATACATTTTATAGCCAAAGGACACATTGTTCTGATCAAGCAAAAAAAAAAAATTTTTGACGTTAATAAAAGTTATGAACAAAAAACTTCCGAAACACGAACAAAGTAGCCCTGTTTAACGGTATGCTGGTGCGATGTTACGGGTCCCTAAAGTTGATTTCCATCCAAAATTCTCGATTCTTTGCTGTTATCTCCGAAATGATTAACTTAACCGAAAAATCATAAAAAGAAATTTGGTTGGAGATTTAATTTCCTACAAAATTCATACCACATATAATATCACCAGTGATCATATGATATAAAATATCAACAATTTAAAACTCTTGGTTCGATAATCCATAAAAATCTTCATATCACAAATAAGTTAAGGTTCAATATCTCAAGAAATATTAATCCTAGCAAAAAGGTCTAAAGGAACTTTGACGTTGGAAATTAAATTTTCAGAATTTTTTTTTTCACATTTTCTCGGTAAAGTTAATCATTTCGGAGATAACACCGAAAAAACGAGAATTCGGGGTAAAAATCAACTTTAGTGACCTCGTACCATCTCACCAGTGTAAGTTGTTACACTTACGCTGTTGTTCATGACACTTTCAAAGATCGTTCAATTCTGCGTAAATTGCGACCAAAATCAACGCGATAGCATAAAAAGCCGCAGAGTGGTAAAATTTTGAAGAATAAAGTTTTTGATTTACGTGTATTTTAGATGGAAAAACTTATCACGCAAAGGGAAAGTACTTAATATTAATATTAAGGGCTGTTACTTTCAGGGAATTTTCTTTCAGACATATGCAACAAAATTCTGGGTGGGGAGTGAAAGAATTAAAAAACAGTCGAAAAAATCGCCCTAATATACATATAGGTACATGTACCTTGATATATGTACTCAATCGTAAAGAAAAATTCATCGTGCAAGGGAAAAAAAAGAAAAAAACATATTAAAGTTTTCTCATTATTCCATCATCATAGCACGGAAAAAAGCTTTCATGATTCTAAGCCGAGTTGTTGAGCTTTGTTTCGTTATTAATAATAATAACTATGACGATGATGATGATTATAATAATATTTATAATAAAAGATGTAACAATGATAAATTGTTTTGGGTCATACTTGTGTTTACATCGGTACAAAGGTGGAACGGTAGTGGAATTTCTTTCATTTTACATACCCTGGCAATTCGGAGTCGTAAAGGGTCCTCTCATTACGATCACCCCCAGGTGCGTTCACTCATTTTGCGAATCTTCGCTCTGTGTGCATCTGTGCGAACGATCATTTCTCGCGAGCACGAACGATACCGTTGCAGCGACACGTTACTTGAGCCTGCGGTGTGTGTCCTGGTGTGGCTTTATTCCGTATTAATGAGTCTCCTCACCTCGCGGTGCTTACTGGGCAAAATACTATAAGCGAGAGTGCGGGTAAGTATGGAAAATGTTTGCTCCGAAGTAGAAGAGGATGAGGTAGAGGAAGAGGAGGTACACAGCTTGTATACCAGGCATCCTCGAATACCCAAAACGTTGATAAGCGCTGCATATTCGGTAAAATGTTCTGAATCGATTACAAATCAGTATCGTCTTGATATCGTTTATCTGAAGAATTCTAACAATATATTGACTTCACATCGAGTAACAAATAGGTTCCGAAACGATGTTGATTTTATATCAAAGTATCAAGTGGACTTCAACTCGACATCGACTTGATACAAAGTATGAAGCATATAGTGATATCGGCTTGATATCAAGTATATAATGATATCTACTAGATATGGGGTATGATTATATAATGATATCGACTTGATATCAAGTATCCAGTGGATTAGTCATCCGTATGTGGATCATTAGCTGTCCGCCTCGTTGTTGAAAATGTCGCACTTCTTTTCAATCATCAATTATTTTTGAGCCATCAGTCTGTAAAACAATGAAATTCGCGGACACTTAGTACTCGTCCCGGTTAGAATAAGGAACAATCTTATTTTCAAATCCAAAGAAATTTTCTCTAGCGAATTTCCTTCGGAACGGTTTTAACGTCTTTCTTCATTGATCTCTTTGATTTCTTTTTTCTGCGTATTAAACTTTTATGTATTAGCACAAACATGAGGTAATAATACTGAGAAAAATATATGCTATAAAAAAGTGATAATCGTAAGTTTGTAGTTGTTGCAAGAATAATATTGTTTATACAAGCACCGATTTAGTTATTGCAAAGGTGAAGAAAAAATCCATGAAAAAATTCCAAATATTTTTTAAGAACTTGCACCATTGTTGAACATTATACCATTATACTATTAACATAGTATAGTCGTGTTAAACACTTCGAGACAGATTGTCTTTAAAATTGATGTAGAGCTCTATTAATATGACACAACACCCTGTACACAATTTTAGAAAGGTTCATCGTATGGAAATTGAAATATTTATTGTTAAAGTCTTACTGTTCTACACGTAGTCTTATGGGAGGATCTGAATTCTATGCTTGATTACATAAACAGTGAGACAGATTTTTATAAAATTCAGCTCGATGACAGAATAGATTTTTGTGAACATTTAGAGCCCAAATTAAGTAAAGTCGACCGTCTCATCCCAAAAATATAGGCTTCTCAAGCATAAAATTTGGTGTGAAAACGTTGTCACGGTCGACAACACTGGCGCGCACGTGATTATGCGGTAGTATTTGTGTGTTAGTATGTACACTTCGAAGTGCGTCAGCACACGGGCTGTCTTTACCCACCCAAAAGTTTTCTTATGACCCGTGACGACCGCTCAGAGGCGCAAGGCTACGCGGGATACAAATTTTCCAATAGTACTGTCGCGCGGCTACTACCTTAAGGGAGGACTGGTCCATTTTAAGCCCATTTTTTTACAAAGTTGAAATTGGAGATCTCGAAAATACCCAGATGGCCATTTCTAAACGCTTTCAACTATTTTTGTGCCCATAGTCCGCTTTTTTGAATGAGCTATTCTGGGTTTGACTATTTCAAGTTTATCTTTAGTATCAGTGACCTTAAAAATATGCTGAAATTCATACCGATGAGCGGTCACCCATACAGCAATAGAATATGCAAAGTACGGTCTTTCGAACATCTCGTCAATTATTCTGTGACGGTAATCGGATTGTCCTATGGGATTTCTATGGGCTCTGAAATGTCTGTTATGTTTACCACAATGGGACAGTCCCACTGTCGCCAATCCAACACAGCAAAGTGGCAATATCGATAAGATATTATTGAGATTTCTTTAAAACGTCACCCACACAGTAATGAGTACGTCTTTCCAAAGTACGTCTTTCAGACATCTCGACAATTGTCAGATGAAGATAACGGGATTGTCCCATGGGATTTCCTCACGCTCTTCAACGTCTGCTATGGGTTACCGTAATGGGGCAGTCCCGCTGATGTCCTTCCGATGTCCGCGGATTTGCTTAAGGATATCTCCGGGACGGCTCTTGGACTGCTAACATAGCAGAGTGGAGAAATCGAAAAATATTTTAATCGAGACTTCTTGAAGACGTTACCAAGATATTGTTAAGGCTATATCAAGTATATAACAATTTTCACTTTAATTTCATTTAATTAATTTCAATTCATTAATTAAATTTTAATAAAATGGGTAAGGTACAGAGGGAGTCAGCAAGTACTCCTTGTAATTTGGCTTTTTTGAGGTCTGACTCCTCTCGGTGTCAAATTCATATCCGTGTTCGTGCTCGTCGAGGTATGCATACTATTCGCATACTCCGTATGGGAGTAAGTGTTTGCCATACTGCGACATCCCGCGGCGAATCTCGGAACTGACGCCACGCGATGGATGACCTTCTACGAACATCTATAAGAGAGTGCGCTGTGATCGTCTACACACGGTTATGACAGGATATCTTCATTAATATAGCTCAATCCTATATTAATCTGAGGTAGAACAATATCTTGCAAAAGACATTCATAAGACACAGACATTCATAAGACGTACTATCTTGGTGGGACATGAATGGGACTGTATCGGGATGATCCCGGGATCAGTTTTGCTGCGTGGGCCGTACCGCCATTTATAATTTGGTAGCCGTAGATTGAAAACCTCCTAAATTCCATGATTACATGCTCACATAAAAAGTGAACCTAAGACGACAGTGTAGAAATTAATTGGTTTACATGACTCCGTTTCACGTGGATTCGTTAAAACGCGAATTTTGAATTTGGTGCAATTTTTCTATGAACCTTTTTAGGTTCCATATTTACAAGGTATTAATATCGACCTTGATATACGCGAATTTAGCTTTACGCTATTTTCTGCGGTACATATAATAACTTTACTGACAATGGCATCAGGTTCGCAGCGGAAGGATGTATCCTGCATCGCTCTTTTAAAATTGACAAATTATGCTCGAACAAAAATTCTGTACAATCAAAAGGTTACATTTATTTTGTTTTTGAATCGAATTCGATGACCAGCATGTGGAACATTTTCGAAAAACAAATTGTAAGAAATTCAATCGACCATTCAATATGTATTTGCAGTCAAGAAACTCTGGTCAATCGAATATAAGAAATCATGTATCAATCGAATGCTCGAAATCATGTACAGACCATTTTGTTGAAATGCCGATTCCTTGGAGGATTTTCACCTGATAAACATCTGTTAAGATTGGTTAGACGATGGCGCACGGATCGAATTCGATGACCAGCATGTGGAACATTTTCGAAAAACAAATTGTAAGAAATTCAATCGACCATTCAATATGTATTTGCAGTCAAGAAACTCTGGTCAATCGAATATAAGAAATCATGTATCAATCGAATGCTCGAAATCATGTACAGACCATTTTGTTGAAATGCCGATTCCTTGGAGGATTTTCACCTGATAAACATCTGTTAAGATTGGTTAGACGATGGCGCACGGATTTTTTCAGACTTCTAACACACATAGCTCAGGCTCTCGGCCATGTGGAATAACGTCCACGGATTGAAATGCCCCAGTTTTTTCCATGTTTCGAGAGACGTTGCACCCTTTTGACGCCAAGTTCATCCTATACTATACGTAAAATCGTGCCCGGTTTCGGTTCGAATGGAGTGAAAAGAAGGTGCAGAAGGTTCTTTAAGTTGTGGCGAGGAGAAATTGCGCTCATGTGAAAGAGGTCTTTGGCCTCTCGCGGTGCTCGGTTACACGTACCGTCTTTGAATACAAACATATGGGATAGCTATACTATATAATATCCCAACATTCCAATGGTCGCTGCGAGCTTGTGAACTCGTGAGGATAGATTAATTACTCTCGGACAGGCCAGTGTTTAACTTTCAAGCCACAACCTGCCCTGCTGAAACCTCCTGGTATCGTATGAATTTATACTATATACTATCTATCTATATATATATGGGGCGTTCCACATCGATTCAACCTGGGTCTAACCCTTCCCCTCTCCGATTTTGTCCGCAATTTTTCATGGTTTTGTAGTCCCTCTGAAAAGCACTTAGAATTTCTTTCGGATTTTTTGGAGTGATTTGACTCGACAATTATTTTATAAGCAAATTAGTTTAGTCGAAATTTAAAAATCTTAACAAACCACAAAAATCCCGATTTTGTATGAAAAATTTCGGGCCTTAAGCCAAAGTTGGCAGGGTTTTTCTTCTGTTTATAACAAGCTTTTTCGATTTCTTTTTTTTTTGTAGAAGCAGGAATCTGAATTGAGTGGGTGTAATCCAAACATTTTTGCTGGATTGAAGGTGTTTAAAAAATGTTTAGATAAGAGCCCACTCAATTCAGGTTTCTCTCTCTATTTTTTATTATTTTTTTTTTTAAAGAAGCTTTTTTATAATCAGAAGAAAACTTTCCCTCAACGCTTAAAAGTTTTTAGATAAAAAATGGGATTCTTGCGATTTTGTTCAGATTTTTGAATTTGCGCTAAAAGAAATTTGTTTATAAAATTACTGTTAAGTCAAATCGCTTCAAAAAAATCTGAAAAAAATCCCGAGTGCCTCCCAGAGGTACAAGAAAACTATACAAAATTGCGGACAAAATCGGAGAGGTGAAGGGTCAGGTCGAATCGATGTGGAATCCCCCATAGATAATATACATCGATATACGTATATTATGTTAGAGGAAGTCAGAGGGCGTCTTATGTATGTGTCAGGTACATGCCGATTGGTTCAAGCAATATATCATAAGACATTTTGATTGAACCGACCTGTATCGAAACATTTATAAAAAACCGGACAAGTGCGAGTTGGAATCGCCCAACGAGAGTTCCGTACGAATGATTGATTACGTACTTCAAATAAAGACTATATTTTTTATGATTTAATTAGAAAAGTAAAGTTTCCAGATTTTTCCCTATATTTGTAGTATAAGACGGTAATACTTGCCAAATTTCATAGTTCTAGGTCAACGGAAAATAGCCTATAAATTTTGATTCCCTTGAGAGTGTCGAAATATACGTTTTTTGCGGCATAAACAGCCATATCTTTTTTTTACGTTAACTTAGAAGTTAATAGCTCAAGGGACTGAGCTGTTAACTGAACAGTTCACAGCTTCAAGGGACTGTAGACCTGAGTATATGGTTTTAATTTCAACTCGATACCTCCACGCGTTCCCGAGATGAAGGGTGGTGACAAACAGATGGACGGACGGACGGACAACAAAGTGAGCATATAAGGGTTCCGTTTTTTTCTTTTTAGGTATGGAACCCTAAAAAGGAATAAATATAACACAAAATTGCAATTCATCTTGAAGGTAAATAATGAATTATTGGAAATATTTGAATCGTCGAATTTTCAAGGCATGTAGAAAAATTCGAGCTTGTTTTAGAAATTTTCTTTCTCCAATGAATCGTACTTATTTTCTACGGTGAGCAAAAGTAAATATGCACCAAAAATGTTAAAGGCACCCGCGGCGGGAGAATTTATAAATGCTTAGGAATGTTGGAGCCAATAAGCAGCAATTGTCACCAATTTTTCGAGAATTCTGGATAATTTCGAAGTCATCCGTTTTTCACATTCGCTCGCAAAATCGATCTGTCGATGATAAAACCATATGCCTATATTTTGCACTCAGCCCTAGTGTAAGTTTATGTCAGTGTGATACTTGCTCCACCGGTGAGCACCAAGAAACTGCGAACACATATACCTACATTTATATCGGGCTTTTCATGTCAAAACTCGGCTATGCTTCAGATCTCATTGTCTCCAATTTGACTCAATTTTCATGTCATCGTTCTAACTCTGAGGCATATTTCTCAATTTTCTCAGCTTCTGGATCGATGCTTTTCGAGTTACATATTTGTATGTACTTCATTTTCTGTCAAAGTTAAAACCATATCATAAAATCCGAAGTAATTCACAAAAATCTATTCGATAGCGGAAAGAATCTTATTTTCAACAATGTGAGCAGATTTTCTGTTTCAATTGTTTATCGCCCAATTAAAAATTATATTGAAGAAAATGATGCACATCAATGACTCATCATTTAGTAAATGCAGCAATATTCGTTATCCATGGTATGTTACGAAAGGTACACATAGAAAATATCAATAATTCCATCGGTCAGTAACTCAATACTTTATTCTGGTGGAAAAGTTTATGAGTAAGTAAGAATTCCATATGAATAGTATAATTTATTTTACAGTTGCTACGTAAGGAACGATAAACATTTGGTGAAATAAGTATTATTTTTACTCATATAACCAAGTCTGAACTCACTTTATAATCAACCTTTGAACATTCAGAGAATGGGTAAAACGGGTAAATAATTTGGTTGTTTGAAAAAAAAACTAACTGAACGTGTTAGGACTTAATATGTTGATGAATATGAACATAAAATATGCAACAAGGTGAAAAAAATGAACGAAAATTTCCTCATACTTTTCAAGTCCGGGAAACGTTCTGCACCATTCACCTGTTTTTTGTGATCTTCCGCAGATTTTATAAAATGGTTGTAATTTCAACCTCTCATCATTGAAAAAGGGTTCATCCAACGAATATTCGAAAAAAAATTCAAAATGTATTTCAGAGTTAAGGTAGTACATGCCTGACCATCCAATCCAAAAGTAAGCATAGTTTATGATGTACGAATAAGGGAGAGCTCCCATGGCTGAAGCTGATAACTTTTGGCACTACATATCCACTGCGTACACCAACACTTGGAAAGGTCGTGTATATGAATGACGCACACAGACTTTCGTATATACGAATGAACGCACACAGACACCTTCGTCATACTTTGAACATTTATAACTCAGGAACTTTGTGGTAAAATGAGACAATTTTTTTTTTCAAAATCATCGCCAATCCCCCTTTATCTTTGCGTAAGTTTTTTATCGTCTTTTGTCCCGTAATTTTTTTATTATTAATCGAAATGTGACATATTGTAGTACGTACCCTATGCAAAGCGTGTTAAAAACGCCGATTTCAATTGTAAATATCTCGAGAACCGAATGGTCAATAGATTTGAAATTTCACAAGCGCATTCTGAATGTCCTGAATAATATTAGTTTCAAATTACAACATTCTCTATCCCAGAGCGGTTTAGGCATATACTACCTTAAGACAAGAACAATGGAAATGATACGGTTCAAATAAGAGTAGGTGAGGACTGAAGACTAAGCAAGTTGAAGCGGACAGCCCCATATAGTATGCACACGTAAATGTAGCTTTCCACTGATATCACGAGACCTGCAGCGGCAACTTAACTACCCCCTAGCTCGCTGACGAGATTTATGGTAGCTTCTATCAAGAACCAGCCGACCGAAAAAGAGAGGGAGGGAAAGAGAGAAAGGGAGAGAGAGAGAGAAAGAGACCAGTACCTTGCATCTACGCGTAGATACGGTGTAAGTAATTAGGCGAGCGTTACCCAAAGCAGGGCAGGTCAGCAAAACTATTTTACGCCGCAGTTTGCCATAAAAAATGCGCCTATTGTATATATGTCATCACAGCAGTGACTGGCGGAGGGGAGTGAATGAATCAGAGATGGGAGTAACGAGTTACTTTTGTAACTTGTTGTGACAGAGTTACACGATACTTTTGTGTCGAGTAACTAAAATTTTGTATTCACTGTGATACGAATGTATCGAGTGACTATAGCTACTCGATACTTTTGTAACGAGTAACGAAAAAAATTGAGTTACTCGATACATTTGAAACGAGTAACGAAAATTCCTCAGTTACTCGTTACATTTGTACCGAGTAACGAAAACATTTTCGATACTCGATACTTTTATAACGAGTAACGAAAATACCTCAGTTACTCGTTACATTTGTATCGAGTAACGACAACATTTTCTATACTCAGTACATTCGTTACTCGATACTTTTGTAACGAGTAACGAAAAAATTTGAGTTACTCGATACATTTGTAACGAGTATCGAAGAATATTTCGTTACTGGATACTTTTGCATCGAATAACGAAAATTCCTCAGTTACTCGTTACATTCGTATCGAGTAACAAGTATCGAGAATGTCCTAGTTACTCAATATTTTTGTATTAAGTATCGAAGATTTCTGAGTTGCTAGGTGCTTTTGTAGCGAGTAGGTATCGAAAATTTCTTAGTTACTCGAAATATTTGTATCGAGTGTCGGTTGAGTGTCGAGAAGTGGGAAGAAGTGCGCGCGCGGTCGGCGTAAGACTCGACGATCTCCGAAGTTAAGCTGCAATTAGAGGCTGTCAATAGTTGGATGGGTGTTACTCGTTACTCGTTACTCGTTACAAAAGTATCGAGTAACTGAGAACGTTACAAATGAATCGAGTAACTCAAATTTTTCCGTTACTCGTTACAAAAGTATCGAGTATCAAAAAGTTTTTCTGTACTCGATACCACTGTAACGAGTAACTGAGGAATTTTTGTTACGCGAAACAAACGTATCGAGTAACTCAAGTTCTTTCGTTACTTGCTACAAATTTTCGATACTCGTTACAAATGTATCGGGTAACTTAAATTTTCTTGTTACTCGTTACAAAAGTATCGAGTATCGAAAATTTTTTCGTTACTCGATACAAATGTAACGAGTAACTGAGGAATTTTCGTGACTCGTTACAAATGTATCGAGTAACTCAAATGTTTTCGTTACTCGTTACAAATGTATCAAGTATTGAAAATTTTTTCGTTACTCGTTACAAAAGTATCAAGTAACTGAGGAATTTTCGTTACTCGTTACAAAAGTATTGAGTAAACATACTTAATCGATACATTTGTATCGAAGTAACTAAAAATTTTAGTTACTCGATACAAAAGTATCGAGTATCGGGTACCGACTAGTTACAAATTTGAACATCTCTGGAATGAATATGCGACAAGTATAGTATGTGTTGAAATTAATCACTTCTGCCTTTTCCGGGAGATAGTACCGTTGGCAATTTAAAAGAAATTAGTGAACGATTAAAAAAGAAAACAGGTTCCTTTTTTCCTGATTGCATGCGCATCAGCACCTTTGTTTCTCTTCGATACAAAAAAGATCCCGCGAAGATTATAGATATCGAAGGAGTAAGGTAGATCTAGATCTCTTTTAAATAAAATAAAAAACATTCAATTCAAGGTACTAGTACTACTACTTCAAGAGACCAAAGAAAGCAAATTTTTAAGATTTTTTTCTCAGCTCATTCATCAGAGATGGCTGTAAAACTGTTTTTTCAATATTGTTTAATCCTTCGAAAATACAAAAAAAAAAATTGAGATCCAATCCTGAGATTTGTTGGTCAGGCGAATCCGATTTTTAAAGGAACAAAGTATAATCGTGTGTAGTAGTGAGTGAATCGTAATTGGAGAAAACGTGACGTTTATGAATTATTTAGAAAAATATCGTACCTACTTTGATAGAAAAATCAGATTTTTTTCAACTATCACAGAGAATAATTTTTTATTTATAAATAATGCACATTCAAGCTATTGAAACAGGTTGAAAAATTTTATTTTTAAGCATATTTTAATTTCATTTTACTTTCAAACGCAACCAATAGTGTGAAAAACTCTCTCGGGGAGAAATAGTTTTGTCACGACAGCAAAAGTTGGTTTGCCAACCATTTATTTGTTGTATTAGCAAATCGGTATGCACATGTAGCAAATCGATATGCACATAAAGCAGATTTCCTGCTCTGGTAGCAAACGAGCATTTGCTACTGTGACAAAAAATGCAAATCCGCAAATCTTGCAAAATAATATGTCAACGTAACAAATGATTTGCTAGTAGTACATATAAGCTTTGCTTGCGGAACAAATGCGAGCATAGGCGATTTGCAGTACCAGCAACTCATTCATTTGCTAGGGCATGAAGAAATTTTAGCATACGCCATTTGTTAATCTAACTCATTATGTTTGTTAGCGAAGTCTTACACGATAACCTATTCACACAACCGAACGATTACCAATTCCTCGATGTAATCTCCCAAAGCTATGAAAGGCAGTCACGATTATGTCTAGAATGAATTTGCAGGTTATGTACTCTCTCCCGCTCCCGCATGATTTTTATTCTTAGCGCTGTTTGTCGACAGTTTTTGAGGTTATGTGGAGGTCTTAAAACCACTGCGAATGTAATATTTACATACACGATGACATCATAACCTGCATTATAAATAAATTAAAAATTCATACATACATTTTTTTTGTGGGCAAAAAAAAAGATATCCGAAAAAATTTAGTTGGGTTTTGTTCCTTGTTTATTAATGTATCAAAAAAACATTTTTTTCACATTTTTCACGACGCATGGTGGCGCTGGGGAAGCTCTCGCGTCAGGTGCTGTCATCTCCGCAGTGGTTCGCGGCACGCAGCAGAACTCTTCAACGTCGATCTGAAAAAAATACCAAGTGTTTTCGTTAATAATATGATATTTTAAAGAGAAGTACAAAGGTATTTGGAAAAATATTGATTTTCAAAAAATAGGCACGCCTTTGAAATTAAAGAATGATTTTTGAGCAAAATTTCTCGTCGAAAATAGGCTATATCTTTTATAATTATTGAGATATCAAAAAAATCCTATGTTCTTCTCTAGATAATCTACTTTTATTGATACAGTAAAAATTTGAAGTCGATCGGATAAAAATTGCTCGAGTTCTGCTGCGTGCCGCACTCAAAAAAGTGGTTTTGAGAAAAACGCGTTCAAAGTTTTAGGTTTGTTAATTTATGTTATAAATTGAATAAAAAATTATTTACCTTCAATCAGCGATGCCGGCACCATGTAGCTGGCCTTCAAGAAGTAAATCGTTGTCTCCTGATTCGTTCCTTGAACTTGTTAAGGCTTTTCTTGCTTCTTTTGCAGCGTCTGTGAGCGAGCGCTCCGCGAGGTGGATCCGCGCTGCGTCGGTCTCAACGCAAAAGTTGAAAAGTTGAACGCAACTTCTCAGGCCATCATTGAACACTAATTTATTGTAGCTTTCGTTATTGTTTTGCGTATAGCCGCCCAAACAACGCTGCAGAAAATCGTCCCTGCTCAAATTTTCGAAGATTGGCTAAATTGCCTCCAATATTTTCTGAGGAAGATGTGGTTTATGGCGACATTTAGAAATATCACCATTTGCGACCGCGCGTTGCCACGAACACCACGACTCGGCACCTTCCGGGCAATTGTCATGTTGTGGCTCACTGTCTGTGGACATTTTATGTTTGATAGTTGCCCAAATTGCATTCCTCATTTTGTCAACATCATCGCTGTTCCTCCGAATAGCCAATCCGTAATATGTGCTCAAGTCGTGGATCAATTTTCCGGTGAGCTTTCCTCTGCCAGGAAATCCTTTTCTTTGTTTCACGATTCTGCGGAGGCGCGTCCCCATACGTTTTTGGACATGATCGATGCACCTTTTTTTTTATCTCGAAACCGTCGTATGGATCGATATTCGATATGCCCAGAAACGTTTTAGAATCGCCGTCACCAATATAATATTTATATTTTATGCCATAGAGCTCTTCAGACCGTTGAAACATTTCGATAGCTGCGTCGACTTCCTTTTTTCCGGAGGAGCCGCTATGGTTCGCCTGGCACTCATCGTCGTGGGTAGCTTTCCATTCCCAGTACTCCGCGGTGTTTTCGTTTTTTTCTCAATGCTCGCAAGCTTTGCAGTATTTCGATTTAACCATAACGTCAATCACTTTTTTAGTGTATCAGCCGATTAGCGATGTTATACCGAAAAGCGAGGTAAAACCACGCTTCCGCCACGATCCGTCGCCTGAAACGATAATTCCGTCCGCCACCCCATTTTCCAACGAAATTCTCTGCTCCTCAAGTGCAACCTTTTTTTTGCTCATTGCGCTCACCGCTTCAATGGGAATTGAAATCGAATTTATGATTCGATCGTAAAAAGACTGAAATATGGGGCGCGGTAGGTCCATGAATGAACAAAATTTCATCAGGCCATTCAAACCGACGCCAAGAAGACGCATACTTAATACGATCTGACGATTTATTTCGCACGCATTGCCAATCATAGGCCACGAATTGATTAACACTTTTTCACAATGGCCGCAATCGACCTCGATTTTGAACCCGAGTCGGCGCAAACTTTTTTCGGTGAATTTTATGTCACGATCACACACTTTACATTTCACTAACTTGGATATAATGTTCAATGCAGTGAAAAGTTGTACTATACGATAATTGAAATCGTTAGTAACACCGACCTCTAAATCGTCCGATGATTTTAACTTTTTCGCCGACGTGCTCACATGCTCTGCCGAACTGTTTTCGGAGCTATAACGGTTCGGAGGTTTTCGATTCGAAATTTTCGATCGACTCCTCGTCACATAGCTCCGTTTTGTTCCCTTTTTCCCCGTGTACACTTTCTTATCCTCTATTTCAACTTGAAAATAATAATTTGGAGCGTTTGATATTCAGAAACGAAACGATTCGGAGCGATTAGACACGAATAGCGTCGCTTCTATTCGCAAACCGGCGCTGTGACGCTATCCTATAGCTATAGCCGGTTTTTGTGAAGGGAGCCAAAAGAATAGCTGAGAAAGGCGGGAAGAATACCCGGCAACCCTAAGGCACCCAGCTGTGCGGGACCCCGAGCGTCGCGGACCGCTGCACCGCTCCACAAAATATTCAATATCTGAGAAAATAATTATTTTTCCGACCTGGGTCCACGGCATTTCAATCTTAAAAGTATTTTAGATTTTTTTAAATGGTTTTCACAAAATCAATTTTTTGAAGCCGTCGCAGTGGTGTTGTCTCTCAAGCAAAGAAAACAGTTTCAAAATATTTACAATCCGCAAAGAGGATTTTGTGAAAAATTGTTCTCTGAAGGGAAAGTTCGAAATGCCTAAAACTCCCTTCGCCCAATGACAAAAATCATGATTTGCCATTAAGCGAAGAAAACAATTTCAAGATATTTATAACCTGCGAAGAGGATTTTGTGAAAAATACTTCTTCGAAGGGAAACTTTGAAATGCATAAAACTTCCTTCGCACGAAGGGATTTTTATGATTATTTTTCCGACCCAAATGTCGGCCAATAGAATTGCACCATTCGACGTCACGTGGTACAACCTACATGGTATTATACTGATAATTTTTTGATTATTTTCTCTGGTAGTTGCTATATATAAAAAACAAAACATGATCCAGTCAAATTAACCACACGTCAAACTGACAGGTTGAATTCAATTGTGAAAATTGGAGATTTTGCATGAAAATGAGTCGATTTGGAGTTTGTTCTCTGTCCACCATTGATAAAAAAGTCAAAGGAAATGTTCCCATTAATACGGAGAAGGCAAAAAGAACAGTTTGGAACCAATTTACTACTGTTAACTGTTCATTTCATCTCATGGTGCAATTCTATTGGCCGACATTTGGGACGGAAAAATAATCCCCCGAATACCACACGAGCTTCAAAATTATCTGGCATTTCCCTCAAGGTTCCCTGCAAACAAATAAAGTCGTCAAGTTTTTCAGGAAAAACTTGACTCCTTCATTTGTTTGCAACGAACCTATCGGGAAATACCCGATAATTTTGAAGCTCTTGTGGTATTATAAGTGAATATTAGTTATCCTCCGGAAGGAAAATTTGACTTGTTTCACATATATATGAATTTTTAATTTATTTATAAAGGATATGATTTGTCACAGTATTACAAGAAAACATATCTGTGTTAAAAAGCGAATTCTTCAGGTACAGAGGTTAGGAACGTACGTCATCACATAAAGTCCTATATACAATTTACGACGGAATGATTGCAAATAACACCGATGCAACTATTATATTATTTCAATAAAATGTTTCCCCATGTCGTCGGTAGCGTAATCGTGAGCATGTGCATTCGTATTCGTATTCGTATTCGTATTCGGTAGTTAGGCAGGCAGGTATCAGGTTCAAATCCCCATATATGCAGAAAATTTTCTTCGATAGAATCAATTACCTACCGATTCCCTATAACAGAATATCTACAATAAACTAATTTAAGAAAGTAAAATAATATTTTTAGTTTGTTTTTGATATTTTTTTCTCCGATTGGTTTTGCTGACGCAAAAAAGAGCATGGCGGAGAAAACATATGGCAGTCGTTAGCAAATCAGTTTGTTCTCCTACACTGAGAAAAATGTATGGCGACGTCAACCATATTTCACTTATAAAATATGTTTCCCTGACGCAACGTCTATAATTTATGGTTAACCTAATATGAAAAAACATTGTAAAATAAACCATATTTTCGTAATCACACCGATCATCTCCGTATGGCAATTGCAACAATTTGTCTCCTTACCATGCATGAAGTGCTAGAAACTATTAAAAGCATTGCATTCTCATTACTTGCATGGTTATACTTTCTATTATGCATCAAATTCTGAATCGTTTTGCATATTAGCGACAGAAAGCAATGATTCTCATTTTATTTAAAGCATATAGTTTTACTCAGTAATAGTGTATAAGATAATCATTACTGTTGTATAGTTGACGGCAATATATGAAATATAAATTAGCGGTTAGTTAATGGTTGACGTTGAGCACTGATGTCCCAACTTCGTTTCACTGGGAAAGAATCATATTGTTGAAATTCCATACAGACACACGTCAATGCCAGTTTCTATGCTGCACGGAAAAAACGAGTTGGTTGTGGCAAACATATGGTGTGTAACATAGACGAACTTGGAGACTTTATAGACGTCGAGGAGAAAGTTTGTTTGTGCGAGAGGAAGCCACCTACCGGACTTTTGGTGAACTGACAAATCTGCAAATGAGATCGTATGAGATTACGGGTGAATAGGTATTTCAGCAACCTGAGTGCAGAATGTAGCCGCTTTTATGGTGTACCGATAACCATTAACTGATTTTGTCACACACATCTCCTGTGCTCATTTTAATTTACCACAGCAATATATTGTTTAGTTTTTATAAACATGTAACATGTTTCTGTAACGCGCCGTCTATATTTTATAGTGGAATGCATTCAAAAATAACAGTAGACAAAGAACTACAATTGTCCTCGCCAATTCAGGCCATGCCTGCATTTAACATACATTTTGGCGGCTAAAATTGTTGAACTCAACCTTACCGCTGTGGTAAAGTTGAATGAGCAAGAATTAGAAGTGACTATAAGAATAGTAGCGTCACGAAACAAGATTAAGAAGGTTTCCACGAAACAAATAATAATAAATGCGACGATTGTTATATATTATTAACAATTAAATGAATGTGTTCAATGAATTATGTACTTATCTTTGCGGGTTTAACAATAATAATTGTAGCCTCGCGCATATTAGATATTTATACACACCTTCAAAATTGCATGTTTGATGTTATTTCGCGCTTATAGTAAACTAACCATGGAATATGTTCTCTGTTATTATAATCGGTTTTACCATAGTCGTTTGTAGTAATTACCACGGGTTTTTCTCTCGGTGTAGCAAATGAACGATGGCCATGTTGTTTCTCGGCATAGGATTCTCGCACATGATTTGTTGCCGTAACATACCGATTTTGCTAGGCACCAGCAAGCGGTATTTGCTAGAATAGCAAGCACGCCATTCTTGTAACTGTAGCAAATACTTTTGCTGTCACTATGTTAACATAGAAAATTTGCTGCGGTAGTATGCGGTGTGCTGTCCTGACAAAAATATTTCTCTCCGTGCTTGGCCAAGAATCACATGTAAAGCTGCCCATATGTATATTTATTTAATATGTATTCGTGTATACAGTTATTCACCGAGTTTCATCTCAAGTATCCGCTTGTCGAAAACTGTCGACGAAGGTTTCGCGGTGGATTCGCCTCTCATTTTGCCAATGGCATCGAAATCGTTTTCTTGCATTTTCAAGTCCTGTAAAAGTCTGTGCGGTGTCGGATCGATTCTCCGATTTTCTTGCACTCGCCAGTTTTCCAAGTGAAATTTTGCAACATCCATATGGGTAAACGCTATACAAACCTCGAGTATCAGTAATCCCGTTGAGATAGACCGACAAGGATAGCGTCACGCGAAAGATAGTTTTCTTTGCAACTATAAATTTCACCTCAATGGAACGTGAGATCGTCGTGGAAAAGTTTTGTATGCGCGTCAGCAGGAAAATAAGTCTCTGGTTGTCTCGGTAAAATATGTTTGTCAATGTCGATTGAGTTTATCGTAGGCTTACTCCACTCTATTTCCAGCCTTAAGATTGAACAATCGTCGTTTTTCATGACATCGAGACAAAAATTTAATTGACTTTGTGAAGCCCATTTTTCGCCTTTATAATAATGAAATTTACAAGTAATTTATCAATTATTGCTTACTCGTGAAGGACGCCTGTGAAAATTGTTTTTTTTTTCCATTAACACTACCGCTAAAAAGTTTGGAAACACTCGCTCCGGTTCCGCGCCGCACAATAAGTTTCACTGCTTTTAAAAATGAAGATAATATTTCAATTCAACAAGCAGCGTTTCAGAAGGGACATATTTAGCTTCATTTCGCTTTTTACAAAAAATTTTCTCGATTTTTTTTTAAATCTCGTACGCTCTTCGAAACATGGTCGTCTTTTTTTTTGCGTTCAAATTTTCGCACAGGACCGGTGAAATTTATTTTGAACTGTTTTCGGATGAGAAACTTTTGGTAGGGAGTATAAACTTCAATTTCGTTTTTTAAAATGTTTCGTACGATTTTTCGTTTCGCATAAATATTCAATTTCTCGCAAAAAACGACCATATTTATAAAATGTCGCGTTACTCTAAAACTACTGGGTTTTCGTCAAATCACTAAGGGGGTAAAAAGTTGCATACGATAATTCTGGATTCAATAATCTTAATCTTAAACAATCGGGTCTCTTACTTCATCTGCATGACTTTTCCATCGAAAAACCCGTGTAGATGAAGTAAGAGACCCGATTATTTAAGATAAAAAAATATTTAGTTGGCGAGAAAAATTTTCGGAAAAAAAAAATCTTCAAAAATTTCATTGAATCCAGAATTATTGTATGCAACTTTTTACCGTCCTAGTTATTTCACAAAAACAAAGTGGTTTTAGAGTTACGTGATATTCTACAAATACAGTCGTTTTTAGCAAAAAATTGAATATTTTTGCGAGAAAAATCGTACCTAACATTTTAAAAAGTTAGCAGACGTTCCATTTTCGTTTTTTTTTTAAATTTTCGTATGATTTTTTCTCGCAAAGTTATTTCACTTTTGGCTAGAAAAGACAAATTTTGAAAGCCAGTATCACTTGGAATTATTTCATAATTTTCTTATGAAATTTTTGTTCTGTCTATTTTCGCTCTGCTGATGACGTCCCCCAGCGAAAAATTGTATCTGCTTGAAATTTCCGTATTTCGTGATACAATAAAAATCTGAAAAAATTCAGCAACATTTGGCATGTTATAAACAACAATTATCAATAATAATATTGCCCTAAAGTTATTAATAAATTGTTTAAATAATTGTTTAAACAATTTGTACATGACTTATGGACAATATTATAATTGATGAACAATGATCATGAGCATTTTTCTGTGCATCGATCTACATGAATTAACGAATATATTTTTCATTTCATCTCCCACCTCATCATAACGCAATATTAAAAGACTTATGTTACCGCGTATGTGTGAATCTTTCTCATAGCCGGCAAAGCGAAGGAGCTTTCAGCGCTGATTTATGGCCATGAAGAGATTGAGAAAGGCACAGGAAGAAAAAAAGCAAGGACAGAGACGTTGGAATCGCGCCAGTGCCTGCATACCGGAAGTGGCTTCCGATTATCGAGAAAGTCCGACGCTTGTGCATCTTCTTCTCTATCTCTTTTCATTATTGTTGAACAAGAAAAGAGGAGGCAGAAGAAAGAAATGAAGAAGAAAAAAATAAATAAAAAGGCCCATATATTATTTTTGTAGTGATTATACGATCGCTACAAATTTTCGTTCGAGACACGTGTCAACTTCGTTTTGTGCAATCCAAATACAGTTTCTGTTTCGACTGCCGTAGTTTCTCTTGCATCAAAAGAATTCGCGAAAGGTTGCGGTATCCTTTTGACGCGCCAGAATCGTCAACCATAGAGCTTTTGTATTTCATCATTACATATTGTGACCGTAAATTGCCCTTAATACACTTCCAAATGCCACAAAATTCTGTCCTGAAAATCGGTTTATTCTTTTATAAAGGCGCCATCCGCGTAGACACGCGGCCCGATTTTACAATGATAAAAAAAAAGGAAAACAGTTGTCCGGCTATGCTGCAGCCTTGGGAAAAATGGTAGAGGGGCGGTCCGTGATGATAAAATAAAGTAAACCAAAAAGAAAATAAAAGTCCACTAATTTATATTCCTGAAATCCTTAACTGAATTTATTGACATTTCATCCAGGAAAAACACGCGGATATTTTTTTCACAATAAGTTAGATAAATTCGGAAAATGATAATTTTTAGTAGGTTGCGTCAACCGGAAAATGATAAATTCGGAAAATGATAATTTTTAGTAGGTTGAGTCAACCGTGACTCGACACAAATTCAAGAAAGGTTCCCTACTATAATTCTCCCAGACTACTCGGTTCACCCTTCGGAATTTATTTACGCAATCATTTAATTTCAATCAATTTTCTAAGAAAAACAAAATCCTATTTAGTTGTCTCGATTTTATCACGAGTGTCATTCGATCTTGAGTACACGAGAAGCGTGCCCTCCAAACTCGCTCGAAGAAAAGAAAAAGAAAAGGAAGCACGAAATACGCTAAGAAATATTTATTTAATTACGGAATTTATCTAAAATGCTATTTTAATCGTTGAGAGAGAGTCGAGTTTAATTAGGTTTTATTTTATTACGAATTTTCTTTCGTTATCGAATTAATCACGCGTCTGAAATTTTCCACGAGAATTTACGGAAATTATATTTCGTATCAACGCCACACGGAATTTACGCCCGGAAATACGAACAAAAAACACGAGGTTTTCACAAATGCGAATCTACAACACAACTTACAACACGACTCCCGTTTAACGATGACCTGTAGATTCCACGCGAGTTCGATTATTCTACGCTAGCACTCTTTCTTCCCGAAATACAAAAAACTAACTCACGCACGTTTCGCGAAGGAGAATTTATCTCCGAACAAACCCGATAGTCCTCCAGAAAGACACAATTCTTTTGCGAACATTTACCTACACAAATTACGAAAGCGCACAACGAGATAAATTTCCCGGAACGACACGCGAGCTCTCGACTTCCTTGCGCGAGGCCACCGTGCGACACACAATTTCGCCGGTCTTTTATTTTAATAATTTTCGGAAACAATATGATTCGATAAATTTCTTTTCAGAACGACGTAAAAAATGTGGAAGCGTAGCAAAGACTCACCGAAGAGGTGGTGGCGAATTTCCCCAGAATATTTCTCGGCCTGATCGGTCTCTCCTTTTTCTCTTTTCTCCAATTTCTCCTTCTACTTTCTTTCCTTCTCTGCCTACGCGTCTTTGCACCTTCGCTGTCGCCACGAGAGTCTCGATCTCTCGCTCTCCCCGGAAGTCGAGAACTCATACTCTCCCCACCCTATGCTAATTTTTCTACGCTTACCGGCGCCTGGCGCCACCCTGTCTCGCCGACGTTAAACGAAACGATACAACTCACGCGCGCGAATATTTAATTGATTTAAATGCACGAAATATCGCTACGTTGTAACGTTTCTAGCCGTGCGATCGATGATATCCTTCCTGGCTGATAGTGACGTCCTGGAAGATGCAGCGTCGGTAGGGAATCGGATCCTGGGTCTCATGGTATCCTCGATGTTTTTCTTCCCTCATTTTATCCCGGAAGCGTAAACTAGAGTTGGATGAATGAGTATTTTCTCTGCATTGTCGTTCCTAATTCTCTCGATCTCATCGTGTCCCTCGGTACATGAAATTTACAGATTCGTGCGTGATTAGTGACTAAAATTCTTATCTTTGATCGAACTCTCTTCGGGACCTACAGGCGTAGACTCTCGTAGCGAGGGCGAAGTGCGTGCTATTACGTATTTTGTAACACGGCCAAAAAAAACCACGTTACAATATATATAACGATAGGAAGAGAGTGGAAACGTTTAGCTAATTTAGGTAGTTTAGCTAATGATGAATTTGTTATACTAAAAGTACCAAATTTATATAATATAATTTTCAAAATAATTATCATAACAATTACTTTAATTTATATATTTAACAAATTAAATATCATTTCATAAAATAATCAAGATTGTTGAAATTTGATTAAATTATTAGAAAAAAAAATTGAATTTTAGAGAAATATATCATTTAAACTATACATTAATATTAACTTTAATATTTTATTTATGTTAATCGATAATTTGTATTATGAATGACCGCGTTTTAGCGTGATTCTTGTTTTTCCTCTCAGTTTCTTTCGTTTTTCCTATGTCTTCGTATTATGGTTTTTGTCGTTGCCATGAAGGCCGAGCGTGTGTGCTGCTCGATGGCAGCGGCCGTTTGGTGGTGGCTAGCTTTCCCGCGAGTCCTACATTTTACCGGAGAATCTCGTACAAGACGATCATAAAGTCTCCGGATTTCGGTCTCTTATTTGGACAGAGACAGAGACAGAGACAGAGACAGAGACAGAGACAGAGACAGAGACAGAGAGAGAGAGAGAGAGGGAGGGAGAGAGAGAGGGAGAGAGAGCGAGAGAGAGAGGGAGAGAGAGCGAGAGAGAGAGAGAGAGAGAGAGAGAGAGAGAGAGAGAGAGAGAGATAGAGAGAGAGAGATTATTATATTTATGCCTTGGAAAGTTCCATGAGGCAAATTCAGATACAGATTAAATAATACAATTGGTAAAAATACATAGAAATAGTACATAGGAAATGTTGAAAATAGTAGTACAGTAAAATGAGATTGATAAGAGCGAGTACATAATAATAGTTACCCATATAGGGTTTTTTATCTTGTACAAAGAGATCGGTAAAACTACAATCCATGTAGGGTAACTTAAAATTAGATTAAAGATTATAATATAATTATATTATTATTGCGGTGCTTCGCGAGCAAAGAGATAAGCAAAAAGATGACTTTTCAATACTACTAAGGTTGACGAGGACACAATCTCGGAAGGGAGTGAGTGCCAAAAATATATCGCTGATTCGAGATGAGCATTGCGATAAGAGGTTGGACGATGGGGAAGGACGCAAAACCGATTGAAAGGAGCACCGCGGAAAGGACGAGTAGCAGGTCTCGGTCGGGTAAAAAATTCAGATAGGTAATCCGGGGATCTGCCATGTAAGATATTGAAAACAGAGTTACCCAGAAAGTATAAGCGTCTCGACCGCACCCTTAACTAGTCAAGCTGTCTGCGGTAAAGTGTGATATGCTCGTCCCTCCTTAGATTAAAAATGAATCGTATAGCGTTGTTTAAGAGCTGTTTGAGCTTTTTATCCAGTTCATTGGATAAGTCATTGTAGACAAGGCAGCCATAATCTAACAAAGGAAAAATTAGCGATACAATAAGCATACTTTTCAGTTCAGAAGAGAGAGCGTTACGATGATATTCGAGTTTATAAAGAGAAAAATTAACTCTGCGAGATATCGAAGTAACCTGGCTGCGCCAAGAGAGATTTGAGGACTTAATTATTCCGAGATCGCGTGCGTCGCTTACATAAGGTAAAATAGTTCCGTTAACGGTAATCGGGACCAGACTATCTGGGTCAATCCGATTAATATAATTACCGCTACCTAGTATAAGTACTTTAGATTTAGTCAGATTAAACTTGAGACCGTTTGCATCAGCGTAACGTGCAATGACTTTGACGTCGTGTGTGATTCTGGCGATGCCAGCATTCAGTTCAGATGGCAAGCAAGAAAGATAGATTTGTGTACCATCGGCGAAGATCATGTGTTGCGAGTACACAAGATCAGCGCCGATGTCGTTAATAAACAAGGAGAACAACAGAGTACCCAGAACAAACCCCTGGGATACCCCTGAAGTTGTACATAGCCAGCTAGAAGCCTTCTCATTGCTGTCAATCATGGCTTGCGATCGGCCCGTAAGGTAGGAAGAGATCCACTGAAGTACCCCTTTAGAGAATCTAATTCTACGTAGCTTAGCAAGTAAAAGTGCATGTGATACGGTAGCAAATGCCTTTCTAAAATCGAATAAGATAAGAATTGTGATACGTCTGTCGTTCACAACCCGCATTATGTCATGGTGGACTCTCAGTAGGGCAGTCTGGGTGCTAAACCCACCCCGATAACCAGGCTGTCGTGGGTCAAGTATATAGTTTCGATTGAAAAATTCAGTAATTTGACCGTATACAATTCGCTCAAGGATTTTCGAGAGCTCACATAAATTCGCTATTGGCCGAGTATCTGACGGAGATAAAGGACGATTGATCTTACCACTGGGCGAATAAATGCTTGTTTCCATGTCGCAGGAAAGTACGAGAGTTCCAAGGAATGGTTGAATATAGCGGACAATAGTGGTGCTATATGCGGGAGAGCTTTATGTATAGAGAATAATGAGAGGCCATCAGGATCAGATGCATACAAAATGGAGGGTGTCTTCAAGATGAGAGAACCAATAAATTCAGATATGACGGGAGTAAACTCAAATGGAGGGTAATCGTGTGGTATGTCTAATGATCGTTCACAAAGGTTAGATTGACGTCGGCACCAGTTGAACTCGAGATACTAGCATGGAACGTATTCAGTTGGTTGGCTGAAAAGAATTTTAGAGGGGATGATAATGTTTGCTTAAGGGGAGACTGACAGCGTCAAAATGCCGATTTTTGAACATCAATATAAATGTTCATGGCATTAGTGAAAATTTCACAGATAAGCTACAATTTGAAGTATCAAATGTAGCAACTTTTGACGCTAGTTAGAACCCTTAAGGTGCAGTGGAACTCGCATGGATCAATTTTTGATTTTCACACGCTGCGCGCAGTTCTGACCAAACCGCTTGACGGATCTTATCCTACGACGTCTCATTTTCTTTGTAAAACTTTTGCGGACCGCTTGAGCATGGCACATTTTTTTTAGATCCTTATTTTGGAGTAACAGGCCACTTTTCGAATCTTTGACCCATTTTTGGTTTTTAGAGCACTGCACACAAAACAATATTGGTTATCATAAAAATGTGCTGCGCTCAAGCGGTCCGTAAAAGTGTTACAAAGAAAATAAGACGTCGTAGCATAAGATCCATGAAGCGGTTCGATCAGGATTGCGCGCAGAGTATTTGAAGATCCAGGTTTCGGGAAACAGCCTCCGAAGTTGAATGTATGGAAAAACGTTTCCTCAGTCCTTTGCTCCACCGATTACTGTACCTGTATAACAAACAATATTTTTCATGATAATTGCATGCAGACAAAAATTTCTTCAACACGCTTTTCATGGTTTTGCTTCCTCATAAAGGAAGCTTTGTTTTCGCGAAAATTTTTTTTTTCGCAATTTTCATGTCAGTATGTTCAAAATGTCCCACAACGTCGAGAAATCACATTTGGAAAAAATGTCCGGACGTATGTATATGTGTGTGTGTGTGTGTGTGTGTGTGTGTGTACGGTTTGTGCTTTTATTAAAATGAATATATCTAGAGAACGGTTCAAGTTATCGAGTTGAAATTTAGTACGCAAGTAGATCATCTATGTCCCTCTACTCAGTGCAAATTTTTTCAAAATTGTAAAATAATTGTCAATTTGGCGAGACTTTGTATTTTCTGTAAATTGTTTGTTCGTCGTCTAACTTTCGTAATTTTGAAGTTATCGCTCTGAAATTTTTTGTGTAGATACACCTTATAATAAGGACGGATAAAATTGAATTTGGGAAAAATCGCCCCACAGGTTCGGCTTAAAAAAAAATGTTAATTTTTCGCAAAAAATTTGTAAGTTCTCTAACTTTTGCAATTTTACATGTATTGAGCTGAATTTTTTTGTGATGATACATTCAATGAAAACGAAAAATACTACTGAATTTCAGAAAAATCGCTTAAGAGGTTCATTTCAAAAAAAAATTTGAAATTTTCAACCAATTTTGTTAACGCTCCTACATTCGCATTTTTGCAAGTATCGGGCTAAAATTTTTTGCACAAATACACCAGATAATAAGAATTGTTAGGGTCAAATTTGGTGAAAAACGCTAGAAAGGTTTGTTGCAAAAAAAATTTAGACATTTCCAGAAAAATGCTTGTTAACACTTTCGTAATTAAGCAGCTGTTTTGCAGTTGGCACCCTGAAAGTTTATGTGTAGATACACTTTATAATAAGAACTATTAGAATTGAAATTGGGAAACTTTGCTCAAGACGTTTGGTTTAAAAAAAAAAATTATTTTTCGTAAAAAAAAGTGTAAGCTCTGTAGCTTTTGTAATTTTGCATCTATCGAGGTGAATTGTTTTATGCTGACACATTAAATACCAAGGAAAAACAATATAGAATTTCGGAAAAAGTGCATGAGGGGCTTGGCTGAAAAAAAATTTTAAAATTTTCAAAAAATTATTATCAGCGTTTCAGCTTTCGTAATTTTGCAAGTATCTAGATGGAACTTCGCACAAATGCATAAGGTTATGAATAAATTGATATTGAATGAGCAGCAAGAGATCGTAGGATATTAAAATTTTATGAAAATGATGAATAAATCGTGCAAATTGAAAATTTGCACATAGCTCCCTCATTTTTTTTCGTCTATCGTCAAGCTTCCTTTATGAGGAAGCCATGAAAATAAACATACATGAAATAAAGGTGGTCAAGAAGGACCTCATAGAGGAGGCCTGACGATAGACGAAAACAAATGAGGAAGCTATGTGCAAATCTCCAATTTGCACGATTTTTTCATATTTGTGTTTTTAATTATTTTTAATATTTACAAATCTTTGTACACCAAAAATGCTATACATTTTTTACAATATAACCTCCAATCCGTTGACAGTTTGGAGGTTATATTGTACATATAAGGCACGGAATTCAATTCACTGACTGAAAAAAGTGTAAATAAATATGAAAATCAACTCGATTATTTAGTAAAGACGACGAATACCATTGTCTTTACAAATAATTGAATATGATAAACATATGAACTGACGTATTACTAACCACTGTGAAACTGCTCGTGTCGTTTGTCGAGATCAAAAAAGCACTTTCACGTAATTTCACGATCGCTATAGATATTTTATATAACTTTTGAACCAATAAATAAACACTTGATGAAAATAAGTGAATACAATAAAAAAATGATAAACCACGCGCGAACGTTTGTTTTCTGTTACACTTTCTGATCACTTGCGACAATTTTTTTGATTGGCCTGTAGTCACTTCTTTCAAGCGTTTTGATTGGTCCGCAGAGTTGTAAGCGCGCAATCGCGCGATATTCAAATTTCGATTCAACAGTAGAATAATTATTTTTTTACCAACTCTACAGGAATCTTTATGAATAATCAATTGTATATAATATATATATACCGGGTATCCCATTTTAATCTTACAGTTGATTTATTTCGAAAAATATTGCTCCGATCAAAAATTGAGTGGAATGAAACTTTTAGGGTTCAGAGGGGGACGTTTAAAATTTGTTTTTGTTCTGGTCCAAAATTTAAAATGGCGACGTTAAGATGGCTGACAGGTTTTGTTAAAATGGAAACATGATTTTTTTTTCACCAAAATTTTTTTCAGATTAAATCTAACATCTTTTGTAGTAACATTTTTTTTATATAGCCCATAATAGAGGGTGTCCCATTTTAATCTTACAGCTGAATTATCTTGAAAAATTCTGCTCCGATAAAAAATAAAGTGGGATGAAACTTTTAGGGTTCAGAAGGGGACGTTCAAAAAAATTTTTTGTTTCGGTCCAAAATTTAAAGGGGCGGTGTTGAGATGACCGAAAGGTTTTTCAAACAATGAAAACATGATTTTTTTTACCAAAAAATGTGTTAAGTCAAAACTCACAACTTTTGTTGGAACATTTTTTTTATTCAGTCCATAAGAGATCACCATTTTTTACTATTTTAGTATTATCCGGGATAACCATGATGGTGGAATGGTGGAATGGTGAAATGGTGGAATCTTCGAACACCTTTAAGAAGATTTCAGAAAACACTCACGAGGAGGATTTAGAAGACCTCCTCGGCTTCGTCATTATGCTGCATAACGCTAAAATAGTCAAAAATGGTGATCTAGTCTAAAATATCCGGGCTATAAAAAAAATATTCCTACAAAAGATGTTAGATTTGATCTGAAAAATTTTTTGGTCAAAACAAAAATCATGTTTCCATTAAACAAAAACATGTCAGCCATCTTAACAGCGCCATTTTGAATTTTGGACCAAAACAAAAAAAAATTTTGAACGTCCCTCTCTGAACCCTAAAAGTTTCATCCCACTCAATTTTTTATCGGAGCAGTATTTTTCAAGATAATTCAGCTGTAAGATTAAGATGGGACACCCTCTATTATGGGCTGTATCAAAAAATGTTCTCACAAAAGATGTTAGATTTAATCTGAAAAAAATTTTGGTGAAAACAAAAATCATGTTTCCATTTTAAAAAAACATGTCAGCCATCTTAACGTCGCCATTTTGAATTTTGGACCAAAACAAAAAAAAATTTTAAACGTCCCCCTCTGGACCCTAAAAGTTTCATCCCACTCAATTTTTGATTGGAGCAGTATTTTTCGAAATAAATCAACTGTAAGATTAAAATGGGACACCCGGTATATATGGAGCATTCCAAGTGAAATCGAGGAGTCATTTCCCTCGAGGAATCAGATCCCTTTTCGCATTGATTCCACTTAAAAAATAGCCTAATTTTTTTTGCAGAATTATTTCATCACTCTTTCAAGTGGCGCGACGACCGTTTGTGTGTAAAAAAGGAATAACTGAAAAAACACAATTCTTAAAATTCTGCAATTTTTTCCACAGATTCTGAGTTATAAATAAGTAATATCTATCATGATTAGTGGCATGCAGCTGCCTTATATTTTTTAAAATAATTTTTTCATTTTTAGTTTCTAAAATAAAATAAAAAAATTAATTCCTAATATTCCTTATAGAAGTACAAAATAAAATAAAAATAAAACATATCTCGATAAATTTTGATATTTTGCATATTTTTCAAAATAAATGAGAATATTTTTTTTTCAAAAAAAGATTCTTCTCATTTACTTTGGAAAATATGCAAAATATCGAAATTTTCCAGGATATGTTTTATTTTTGTCTATTTTTTTCACTTTCATAAGGAATATTAGAATTTTTTATTTTTATTTTAGAAACAAAAAAAAATTATAAAAAAAATATAAAGCAGCCGCATCCCACTTTCTAATCATGATATAGATTGCTTATTTATGATCCAGAATCTGTGAAAAAAATGCAGAATTTTGAAAATGGATTTCGAAATTTTTGAAATTCTTTGTTTACAGATTCGCTTGTAACTTTGCTATTTTTCAACGTAAGAGTCTATGACTTGGTAAATAAGTGCAAAAGAGTTTGTAAAACGTAAAAAAAAAACATCTTTTCCCGATTTCACGCTGACAGGACCCCCTTAACAAGGCCAATATTCGCAAGTTCTTTCCACAGTCTTGTGACATCGGTTATTTCAGAGAGTCTTTGCAAGTTATATTGGTTCTTAGATTGCTTGATGTCGATAGAGAGTTGATTACGATAATGCTTAAATATCTCGAGTCCAAGGAGACTATCTGAACGCCTGGCTTGTTTGTACAAAGTGTTCCATTTTTCAATTCAAGCTTTTAGGAAATCCGAAAGCCATGGTGTTTGAGGTTTGTTAACGTGAAAAGTTGGCACAGGCGCATGAGTATCGAGGGCATGTAACATTGCACTTTGTAAAGAATTTAGAAAGGCATCCAGTTCGATGTGTGATGAGCATTGTAGATAATCCGAAGTATGGGTCAAGTTGTGATTGAGATGCGAAGATAACGTTAAAATGAACGAAGGAACATCGAATTTCTTGTAATTGCGCCGAGTTATAGAGCGATCTATCGAGGATGCGTTATCAAATTTATATTTTAGCTCAATCAAATCATGATGCATAATAAAAGGAGCATCTGACTTGTTAAAAGATAGGAGCTTAGAAGTGTCGTCGATTACAAAAACATCGAGCCAGGAATTTACATGACCTTTATGAAATGTTGCATTGGACTCGACTAAATGCAATGATTGACAGTCAATAAATTCTTGAAGAAAAGATGCTTCATAATTCGAAGTAAGCATATTGTAGTTTGTGTTTGTACCAATAATAAAATTCTTGTAAGCAAAAGAGAACTGCGATAAAATATCAATGTAGGAATCAAACATTCGCCCCTTCGGTCTTCTATACATCGAGGTAAAAAGTGATGATTCGCTGTTAGGACATTTTAAATCCAGAAGAAAAAATTCTGGCGAATTCCAGAAAAGCAGATGAGATTTTCACTTGAAGAAACAGATGAATGTAGCATATTCCTCTTTTTTCTTCTCTGCCATTACGGATTGAAATATAATTGTCTATAGCGATGAGCAAATTAGGTACCTCATAGTGTAGCCAGATCTCAGAGATAGAGATTACGTGATGGGAGTTTTGAGCTACATGTGCACGAATAAAATCGATATGACATAAAAGGGAATTAGCATTGAATTGAGCTATACTTAGTGATGACGGCGAAAAGTCCGGAGCTGTGCGACGAACAAACTGAGTGACGCCGGATGACCTTGGTGATCGTCAGGTAAGTTTGGAGAGATCTGAATGCTGCTCGAAAATGATGATAGGCTGGTTATCCGATTTGCGGACGCATATCTTGCCGGACCTCACCCATACATATTTGTTGCCCGTATCAGCAGCCTTGGCCTTAGTGCGTCTCGAGAGAGTATAGACTTCAGACGGTAGGAGCTCGTTGACAAATATATTTCCCTGAATAACTTGGGAGAAAACTTCGCGTACGGTCAGAACTTTTTTGGCCCTCTTGTTAGCGATGATGTGGTCACCCATCATGGGTGATTTGAGTGTGACAATCAGCGATTTAGAGATCGAAGACGATGCTCCAGCTTTCGAGAGATTCTTCTTTGATACTCCCAGAGAAAAGATTTATTTGATTGTACCGCTTCCTATGAATAGTGGCCTAATAAATCTCTTATCAAGCCGGTATTTCAATAAAATTTTATTTATTTCAAATAAATTTACTTAAATCAAATAAATTCTTTTTCTGGGTATAGAATACGAATGTCGAGCACATCACCTATTAGTTCGGGGATGCCTAAGGCCGCGAAGACTTTCTGGACCATGACTTTTGGCGAATCCGTGATTGCAAATGGCAGTCCAGTAAGAGTGAGCTCAAAAGAAATGTGAGACGCACCAGGCATTGGAGCTCGGCTAGAGATGTCATCTAACCTGGACTTGAGAAGACGATTTTCGTTGATGAGGTTGACCACATCGCAGCATGTTGATTCACAATTTGCTTCGAGTGATGAAATGCGGGATGTTAATGCCACTTGAGATGCTGTGAGATCAGTCACATCACTTCTTAGCTAAGCGATGTTGTGTTCAACGCCGGCTAAAGAATTGTGAAGTTTTTAAAAGTGACTCTCTGACGTAGCTTGGATTCAAACTCTATGACTTTGAACTTTTGGAATAGTTTAAATGTATTCAAATGAAGGTCAACGTTGAAAATTAAAAAAATGCGTCCACACGTCTCCGTGCAATGAGTGAAAAACTCAAAAAAACGTTATTTTTGTTAAAATGAAATGGTTTAAAGAACTGTAAAGACTTTAAATTCTGAGGGACACTTCTTTGTGATCCTATAAAAAAAGTATATAAGTTACAAAAACATTGGTTTACAGCTGTTGAGATCTGACTTTGGACGGACACAAAAACGGCTTTTTTTATCAAAAATGGATTTTTTTGTTAAAAATGGTTTTTTTGCTAAACAATGGCTTTTTTGCTGCATTGAATGAATGAATTGAATCAAAAAAGGTCTCGAGATTGTGGTAAAACAAAACTACGCTATCAAGATGAACCAGATTCGTCCATGGGTTGCTGAGTTATGACTGGTGACGGATGTCCGAGGGGACGAAAAATCCAAATTTGAATTTTCTTGCCATAGTATGCCAAGATACACTCAGTCAAAAAACTAAAAGAACAGTAAAATTTTCGAGATTTTTCAGCGATTTTCCAAAGACTGTAACTTAGTTATTTTTGGCCGTAGAAAATTCAAAAAAAAAGCATTTTGAAGCTTGAATTTTCTAGTTTTGGAACCTCGCGTCAAGAAAATGTTGTGTGCATCGCCCTCGATGCAGTCGAAAGAAATAAAATGATAAAAACTTTCTCAAAATGTTTGCTTTTTTTCAAAACAGTCGATGGGCACCAACATTTTTTTTTTAGCTTAACTAATCTATGAATCGTTTAGCTGGATTCTTTGAATTGAATTTAATTTTTTTATTTTTGTTCTACGACCATTTTTCGCTGAGATGCCGGCGATTGAATACAAATTCGTCTTTTTTTTTTAAATCGTCGATATCTCTGGGAGTGATGATCGTACAGCGAGTGAACGGTGAATTTCGGAAACTTCAATCTACCCTCTCTAAGTGGCTATTACTGTCATAAACAAAAAAAAATTGTTTCCATACTTAATTTTGACTTGAAAAAGTCCAAAAAATAGCTTTGTTTCTCGCTTTAGAAAATCTACCACAACTTTTCAGATATTGCAAAAATACCAAAGTCTTAACATTCTTATTTTAGCTTAATACATACCTAAAAACCATGCCAACTTTCAAAACAATCATTCGTGCCATTTTTTGTGACCGAGGCATCAAACTTTTAGAAAAATTGAAGGAACACGTTGATTGATCCTTAAGAACCAATTAATGGTGTTTAAAATGAAAAAAAAGTTTTTTTTTCCCTTAAATTTGTATTTAATGAGCGTGAAAGCTAAAACAAATCCAAATTTCGAAAGACCATTTTTTTTCATAATTTTCGATTTTTTTATTTATTTGAAAATAAAATTGTGTTGGCATTTTTTTCACAATTTTGCATTCAATATTTAATAGATATCGTAAAAAAATTTTGAAAAAAATTTATTGGCATTTTAGACGACACGAACGAGAGAGAGTAAGAAGTGGTCGTAGCGCAGTGGTTAACGCTTTTGCTTCGCAAGCCAAGGGACCCGGGTTCGATTCCCGGGCGGCGAACTTCATTATTTTCTCCCGTGTCGTCTCTGAGCCCGTTACTACTTTACCGACGTCATATTAAAAAAAAAAAAATCTAAAATTTTGAAAGCAATTTTTTTTTTCGTAATGTAGATTTTTTTTTAGTTTTCACGCTCATTAAATGCAAATTTAAGAGAAAGAAAAGGAAAACTTTATTTTCATGTTGAACACCAATAATTAATTGGTCTTTAAGAATTAATAATTGCGTTCTTTCAGCTTTTCTAAAAGTTTGATGACTCGGTCACAAAAAACGGCTCGACCGATTGTTTTGAAAATTGGTATGGTTTTTAGGTATGTATTGAGCTAAAAAAGAATCTTAAAACATTGGTATTTTTCGCAATATCTGCAAAGTTGTGGTAAATTTTCTAAAACAAGAAAAAAGCTATTTTTTAAACTTTTTCAAGTCAAAATTAAGCATGAAAACAATTTTTTTTTCATTTACGGCAGTAACAGGTTCGTATAGACGGTTTATAGATTTAAGTTTCCGAAACCTACCGTTTTCTCGCTGTACGATCATTAGTTCTAGAGATATCGAAGCTTTGAAAAAAAAAGATGAATTTTTGTTCAATCGCCGATATCTCAGCGAAACATGGTCGTAGAACAGAAATAAATAAAAAAAATTAAAGCCAAAGAATACAGCTAAACAATCCATTGATTGGTTAAGCTCGGAAAATTTTGTTGGAGCCCATCGACTGTTTTGAAAAAAGCAAAAATTTCGAGAAAATTTTCACCGTGATATTTCTTTCGACTGCGTCGAGGGTGATGCCCACAAAAAAATTTTGACTCAAGATTCCAAAACTAGAAAATTCAAGCTTTGAAATGCTTTTTTTAAAAATAATTTACGACCAAAATTAACAAAGTTACAGCCTTTGGACAGTCGGTGAAAAATCTCGACAATTTTGCTGTTCCTTTAATTCTTTGACTGAGTGTACATTAGTGAAAAGTGTGTGGCGTTATTATTTTAGAAAATAGGTCTTTGTAGGATAATATTAATAGACACTTCTTATATATATGAGTCAGTGCCAACCAGTACAATTCTGACCGATCAAAGATTTATAACTCCATCTGATTGTCTAGAATAATTTAGATAGTTTACAGTGCACATTGCACTCAAAAATAATAATGTACAATTGGAGGGCAAACGTTTCGCATAATTGTAAATTACTTTTTACTAAGCCCATTCGAAAATGCAGAACTCACAATGTAGAGCAGTAAAAAATACTAACTTTTCGGTCGAATATTACTGTAGTTCCCTTTTTTGCGATTGTAATTGATTTCTGATTGTCAAATCACCCCAGGTGGGGTTTAGGAGTCGGGCCGTTGTTGGCGCAACGAAGATCGCCTGAGTTAGCACGGCGGACCAAATCGTCGGGATGATAACGCCATCAGCCCAACGTTTCACCCAAACGTCGGGCCGCAACGAATAACCAACGTGATTGCAACGTCAGCCCATTACCCTACGTCTGATACGTTTATTTTATTTCTAATATATGTATTTGTTTATGATTTTGATAAAAATAAGTTTTTTATTAATAATTGATCATTTTTAAGCATAACATAAGATCAGGGAATAGAAAAAAATAAAACTAAAATTTGAAAGGTGTTGCAACTAGGATCGAACCCTCGACCCTCGGTTTTTGTGCGTATCTTTGAATGGAACATGAATTAAATATTTTTCAAAAATCATTTGGAAATTAATCATTTTTTTTGACTGATTAATTTTTCTAGTATATACGCGGACCGAAGAATACTTACGTGCTTCGTCTGGGATTTTAAACCTACCTATCTATCGAGCCTACTGAGGGACCTAACACTGACACGCTGACCACTACATCATCGATTACTTATAATATTCGGATATGTATATCATATTTATGAAACATACGCCAGAAAAATATATACGTATATAAAATATAACTTATAAGGGGTCAGAAACCCTGGAATTAAGTTATTAGAAGTCACATATCTTATGAGGGGTCAGGGGCTTCGTAATTAAGTTACGAGGGGTCTCTTAACTTATGAGGGGTCAGGAATCCTACAATTAAGTTTTGAAATTTCCGTATTTCATGATACAATAAAAATTTGTAAAAATTCAGCAAAATTCGCCATGCCATAAACAACAATTATCAATAATGATATCGCTCAAAAGTTATTAATAAATTATTGACAAACAATTATTCAACAATTTTCGGGTAAGTTTTTTTTATTTCTTTCTTCTTAAACAATATGAGAAAAGTAATTAATAAATTGTTATTAAAATTTTGTTCAAACAAATAATCAGTTAACAATTTTTGGGTAAATTTTTTTAAATTTGTTCTTTCTTGAACAATAAGAAAAGTAATTAATAAATTGTTATTAAAAATTTGTTTATTAATTTGTTATTTACAAATTGTTTCTAATAATTGAATTTCTTCTCAAACAATAAAAAAAGTTATTAATAAATTGTTATTAAAAATTTGCTTATCAATTTATTATTTATAAATTGCTTATACAAATAATTATTCAACAATTTTTGGGTAAGTTTTTTCAATTTTTCTGTTTCTTAAACAAATTGAACGCGTTAATTTTTCTGAGCGCATATGAATTTTTTCAGAATTTTCTCTCCATTTTGAATTATTATAAAAAACATTCTGAAATACAAATAAAAAATTGCCAATTTTGTAATTTGTGCACACAGTATCTTCAGCTTTGAAAAGTTTCAAAGACACTAGGCCAAAAAATACATAAATACAGTTATTCTGAAAATTTCAAAATGGGAATTTCAAAATAAAGAGAAAATTCTGAAAAAATGTTCAGAAAAAAAATGCTTCCGGAAAAATTAGCGCATTGAATTTGTTTAAGAAAAAAAAAGCTTACCGAAAAATTGATGAATAATTATTTGGTTACACAATTTATTGATAACTTTTGGGCAATATTATAATTGATACTGGTTGTTTATAACATGTTGGATGCTACTGCTAAATTTTTTCAAATTTTAATTGCATCACAAAGTACGGAAATTTCAATCAGATAAAATTTTTGCCTGAGACTGTAGGGGCAAATATCCTTAAATTTTGAGACCTTACATAACCTACGAAGACTCAGGGGTAGCGAAATAAAGTTATGGGGGGTCTTCAGTTAACTTATGAGGGCCCATTTAAGTTATGAGGAGTCAGATATTCTCAAATAAAGTTTTGAGAGTTCAAACAACTTATGAAGGATCAGGGGCTTCGAAATCAAGTTGGGAGAGGTCATTTAAGTTATAAGGGTTCAGGTATCCTGAAGTCAAGTCGGTGGAACGTACGACCGATGCCATCGCCCGGTGTTGGCTGTAGTTTGGGCTGCAAGTGTTGGCCGACTATACTTGAGCGACGATTAACCAGCGTCGGATAAAACGTGGTAGGGCAACAACGTCTTAACAACCGAGCCTAACGTCGATGGCACCGATCGAACAAGAGTTGTAGCAACTTCAAGTCATAATCGCGATCCGATCATTGGCTGCCGACTCCTCGCCGCTTGATAGCCAAGCAATCGGTCGTACGTTTCGCCGACGCTGGGCCCCAATCGTTGGCTGCCAAAGAGTTGCCGCAATACAGCCAATCGTCGGCGGTACTGAGAACGTCGGTGACTTCTACATGGGACGATTTTATTTTTGAAAAACCCGTAGAATTAATTAGTTTGTAAGAAAAACTGGGCATACCCAATCGAAGATTAATTGAAAATGACATTTCTATGATTTTAGCTTGGATTCATACAGTGCCGGACATTGCACAGCACTCACTTATAGCGTGACTAAAGGATTTGTACCGGATTATTTGAGCGGTGCTGCATGCAATTTACGGAAAAGATATATATGTGAAAAGTGAATGATGAAATTTTATTGAGTCGCTCGCTGGGTTCTATTATCCTAAATTCCATGATGAAACGTTAATGAATAAAAAAATTGATGATTTTTTAGATTTCGCAAAGATTTTACTACTTCATTTCGTCTTTACAACACCTATTTAAGTCATCCTCATCATTTCATGCTAATAACGTTGGTGAAATTCAACAAAAACAAAAACGCAACCGAAATATTAAAACTGAATTGTGGTTGACGTGACAGATTGCATACTATTTTATTACTCATGCGGTTCTTGTTCTTGTTCAAAATAAAATTGTTTTCATTGTTCCTCAACTAAGTTTCCTGTATATTTCTTAACTTTTTCATTCTTATTTTTGGTCTGTGGGGGGGAGGCTTCGCTCCCTCAACCCCCCACTGGGGCTTCGCCCCCGCCTCCACCCCCCCCCCACCGGGGCAATGTTATATTGGGATTTATTCCGCATTGGCAATGAAAAATAGTATGTGCAACTCGTACGGCGTTGTCAATTGCCCCCTCAAGCGATAACTTGCCGCACTAGTTGCACAATATTCTATTTATGTACTTCAAGTACGTCACAAGTAACGGGTACTTCAAGCACTGCCCAGCTCTGTACAATACTAATTTTTTTATTCTTCAATCATTTGTAATTCAAGTTTGTGAATAATTCTTTCTCGACAATATGCTTGAAAAAATAGACTTCCTCCAAAGAACGCAGGAGAAATTTTTTTTTCGTGCTTTATATTCTGCTTGAAATGCCCTTCAATATTTTCAATTTAATTCGAAAGAAAAGTAGAAATTTGCTTGTTTGATGAAAATCATCTTATCTAAAATAGGTTTCAAGAGATAACATATGGTCTGTAGAGAGTAACAAAAAAATTGGCCCTGCTTAAGGTTGAAGGAAGTGTTACGCCTCTTTCTTGACCTTTACATGTGCATGCGGAATACATACAGCTCAATTTTTGTATATTTGAACTACCTGTGGACCGGAAAAGAAGAAAAATTTATCTGTCTACATTAACTCAAAATGCTTCCCAAGTCGCGGTGCAAGCATTTCGCGATCATCGGTACAAGATACATTATCTGAATTAAAACCTTTTTCTTTGAAAATCACTCCAGATCTTGAAGCATGTTTCCGTATATATATACCGATCGTCCGAAATGGAAAAGCAGATGCAGTAAAAGAGATGCTTCCACTGGTTCCAGCAAGAACCATATAATCTATACGCCACTAGTGGAGTGGATATTTTTGTGGGTACAGCATTCAGTTTCGTCTCAAAGCCCATGACTTTTTAATAAGTTTATCTCTTCGTTGTATATTTATGGCCGCATTCACCAAGGTCGTGAGAAAACCCAGATGCCAAAAAATCGACGAAATCCTCTTCTTTTTGTATAAATCGGACAGGTATATATGTGTATTCTGTATACAGATATACCTGTCCGATGTCAAATGTCGGATATACCTATGTCCGAATGTCGCAAAATATATATCAATGGTTCTATATTTATATAGATCTTAAATGAAAATAATAAAACCATTATTTGACGATGACAAATGTGACTGGAACCGTTCGAAGTTTTTCACCTCTCTCAAAATTTCATGTTAAAAAATGCCGATATCGAAGAACCTTCCAGTACGTGCAGTGCTTCTGATAAAAAAAAGGTTTATGTCAAACCGAAGTTTTGTGTTTTTTTTCCGACCGAATTATTGGTATTAAAATTTTTGCAATTATGATTTTTTAACGTGCAATACAATTTGAACTTTTCATCTATTTTTTTCCTTTGTAGCTAGCTGTTTGATCTAAAATTATTAAAGTTAAAGCGCTTGCAAGCTTTTTTGACATGTCGGAAAATCGTTCACCACCAAACCCCGGAAGCAATTCTTTCCAAATTGAATCTTAACTGGCCTTATCATCAAGTGCATGTATACGCAAAGTATGAGCTTATTAACTTCAAAATTATGAATGTTAGAGCACCTGCAGACTGCTTACGAAAAAAAACCTCCAACTTGTGAGGGAACAAAATTGGGGAAAGTAAGCAAAAAATATGTCGATAATCTACTCCACTTGAGAGATCACAGCAGAACGAGGTACCCGGGGCAAAGCGGTCCAATTCAAGTGGGGTATGAGCAAGCTTTTAATTGCAAAACTCGTACTCGCTGTAATCGCATTCTAGTAGGAAAACAACATGCCTCTCAAATTTACTTAAAGTCAAAGTATATATTAACATTTTTTATACTCGATCAAAGAAAACGTTTTCCGAACGTTTTATACTTTAAATTTTCGACAAAAAAATTTACGTCTCGTCTCGATCGATGGCAACACTAATTTCAAGCCTTCATCGAAAAATGATAAAAGACAAAGGTTGCCCAGTCCTTTAATGATTCAAAGGAATGTTGAAGTGTTGTGTCACGGTTACGGTAAAGTTATGTTTACTCCCAGAGAAAAGATTTATTTGATTGTACCGCTTCCCATGAATAGTGGCCTAATAAACCTCTTATTAAGCCGGTATTTCAATAAAATTTTATTTATTTCAAATAAATTTATTTAAATCAAATAAATTTTTTTTTTGGGTATAGACGGGAGACTTCACTATAAAGAGAGCACTATCGGATATTTGAAAAAAGACAAATTTGAGGGAAAAAGAGACGATTTGGCCTGAACATGGGATTTTTCCATGATAATCAAGGCATTAACGTTATTGGCGATATTAAAACAGCGTTATTTCCTGAGAGAGATCATACTACCCCAGTCTTCTCCGTATGTACAGTTCACACATCAATCGATGTACAGGGTGTCCCATTTAAATCTTACAGTTCATTTACCTCAAAAAATATTGGTCGGATCGAAAATCTAATAAAACGTAACTTTTAGGGTTCAAAGGGGGACGTTGAAAACAAAAGTTTTTCGGTCCAAAACCCAGAATAGCAGCATTAAGATGGTTGACATGTTTTTTTAAAAATGGAAATATGATTTTGTTCACTAAAAAAATTGTCAAGTCCAAAGTAACAACTTTCGTAGGCACATTTTTTTGATACAGTCCATAATACGGGGTGTCCCATTTTAACCCTTAAGAGTCACACCTCGCTAGAATCTCGTTATATTCATACTGGGTCCGTGGGACCGAGGCGTTTTGGAATTATTATAAACAATGAAATAATGCATTGAGCGATATGAAAAAAATAGTGGGGTATAATTTGAACCTTGTTTAAGGTAACGTTTTTGGTCCGAAACCACAAATCGAATTGTCAATATGCAAAAAAAAATTATGCAATTTATCGATTTTAGTGGGCAGTATTCCAGGTCGAAAAACGGCCTGGGTCCTGTGGACCCGCAGTGACTATTGAGGGTTAATCTTACAGCTGATTTATCTCGAAAAATATTACTCCGATCAAAAGTTGAGTAAAATTAAACTTTTAGGGTTCAAAGGGAAACATTTTGAAAAATAATGTTTTTCGGTCCAAAATTCAAAATGGCGGTGTTAAGATGGGTAACGTTTAAAAAGAAATGAAAACATGATTTTTTCACGAAAAAAGTTGTCAGGTCAAAACTAACAACATTTCAGGAAGATTTCTTTGCTTCAATCCATAATACACTCAGTCAACGAATTAAAGGAACAGCAAAATTTTCGACATTTTTCAGCGATTTTCCAAAGGCTGTAACTTTGTTAACTGTGGTCGTAAACATTTTTTTTTTAAAACATTTTGAAGCGTAAATCTTCTAGTTTTGGAATTTTGAGTCGAACAAATTTTGTGGGCATCACCCTCGACGCAGTCAAAGGAAATATCACGGTAAAATTTTTCTTGACATTTTTGCTTTTTTCAAAACAGTCAATGGGCTCCAAGATTTCGAGCTTAACCAATCTATGGATCGTGTAGCTAAATTCTTTGGCTTCAATTTGGTATTTGCATTTTTGTCCCACGACCATTATCCACTGAGATATCGGCGATTGCACAAAAAAGCGTTTTTTTTTTAAATCTTCGATATCTCTGGAATTAATGATCGTACAACGACTAAATGGTCGGTTTTCGAAACTTAAATTTACCCTCTATAAGTGCCTGTTACTGTCATAAGCGAAAAACATTTGTTTTCATGCTTAATTTTGTCGTGAAAAAGTCCGAAAAAATAGCTTCTCTTCTTGTTTTAGAAAATCGACCACAACTTTGCAGATATTGCGAAAAACACTAATGTTTTAAGGTTTAAGGCTTAAAAAAAAAATTTCTAAAATTTTGAGAAATTTTTTTGTGTGTGAAATGTGGATTTTTTTTAGTTTTTACGCTCATTAAATACAAATTTTAGAAAAAAAACTATTCTCTTCATCTTTAACACCATTAATTGATTGCTCTTTAAGGATCAATAAACGTGTTCCTTTAATTTTTCTAAAAGTTTGATGACTCGGTCACAAAAAACGACTTGACCGATTGTTTCGGAAATTAGTATTTTTGTTAGGTATGTATTGAGCTAAAAAAGGACCTCAAAACATTGGTACTTTTCGCAATATCTGCAAAGTTGTGGTAGATTTTCTAAAACAAGAAAAAAATCTTTTTATTTTTATTTTTTCAAGACAAAATAAAGCATGGAAAAAAATTTTTGTCGTTTATAATAGTAACAGGCACTTATGGAGGGTAGGTTTAAGTTTCTGAAACCCATCGTTTACTCGCTGTACGACCACTAGTTCCAGAGATATCAAAGATTAAAAAAAAAAGACGAATTTTTGTTCAATCGCCGATATCTCAGCGAAAGATGGTTGTAGAACAATAATAAAAAAAGCAAATTGAAGCCAAATAATCCAGCTGAACGATGCATAGATTGGGTAAGCTCGGAAAAAAATTTGGAGCCCGACGACTGTTTAAAAAAAAAAAAAAATTTCAAGAATATTTTCATCGTGATATTTTCTTCGACTGCGTCGAGGGTGATGCCCACAACATTTTTTTGACTCAAGTTTCCAAAACTAGAAGGTTCAAGCTTCAAAATTTTTTTTTTTTAAGTTTTTACGACGAAAATTAACAAAGTTACTGCCTTTGGAAAATTGCTGAAAAATCTCGAAAATTTTGCCGTTCCTTTAATTTTTTGACTGAGTGTAGATCACTATTATTGACTATTTTAGCGTTATCCAGGATAACGACGAGAACGAGGCGATAAAGTCTTTAACATCCGAAGTGTAAGTGAGAGTGCGTGCGTGCGTGCATGCGTGTGGAACACTCACAAGGATCAGGTCCTATCGGTTGTCGCATCCACAGTATTTTTTTACTTGAAACGACTCGTCGTTATTCTGGATAACACTAAAAGAGTCAAAAATGGTGATCTAATTATGGACCGTATACAAAAAATATTCCTACAAAAGTTGTTAATTTGACCTGACAAGTTATTAAGTGAGGAAAAAATCATGTTCCCATTCAAGAAAAATATATCAGCCATTTCAGCGCCACCATTTTGAATTTTGGACGAAAATTTGTTTTTTTTATCATCCCCCCTTTGAACCCTAAAAGTTTCATTGTACTCAATTTCTGATCGGAGCAGTATTTTTCGAAATAAATCAGCTGTAAGATTACAATAGGACACTCTGTATTAATCTGGATAAGATCAATGGAACCTTCATCTATTTCCCTATCGGTATAGAAGCACGGTTGTACGGTTGTATAATAACGAAGTCATGTTCAATGAGACGCAAGATAAACCCTTTTGACATGATTCACCGTGATTTCAGCTGATGTTCTTCTTAACTTTACCGATATATGGGGGATTTCACACCACTTGTCCTACTCAAAAATGTCTATACCTCAAGAAATTTCTACATATCAGTGTATGCAAGTGAAATATTTTCGCACAGCACTAAAGCTTGTGAAACTTTATTCGCTGACCTACGCGAATTAGATCAGTTTTTGTTTCAAACAAAAATATCTGGTAAGCCGAGGCTTAGTAACAGAAATTATAAAGAAACGAAGAAATCCCGTATTACCATTATCTAGATCATGGAAAATTCTAAAATTTGTTTGGGCAGCCTAATTTCGATTTTTGGAACAAATAAAAATAAAATATTTTTTTCTATCACGGACCCAAAGTTATTGATGGTATTTTTTGACCTTATAATCCATACATGCCATAGAAACAAAAAGTTTTGTCATAAGGAAATTGGACTTTTCGGAGTTATAGTAATTTAGATTTAAAAAAGAATTAATTTTTGTCTTGCTGGAGGAGCCTAATGCTATTTATTTTGCTCATATTTTATGAATTACATGAAAATTATATGACAAGTCTTATTATGAAAAAACCAGGCGTTTCATTTTTGTGACAAATTTAATGAAAAAAATAATAATGAATGTTTTCTTCGATCAAGGATCCATCGACATTAATCTAATTTATATTTCATTTTTTATAATCTGTATATGACGTGGGTAGTGTGTAAAAAAATGTTATGATAATTGAAATTCTTGAAAATTAGTGCTTCCACGTCAAACCGGCAGGTCGAAAACCGATGTCTCCAATCATACCCTTGATATTTTCCTGTGTTCTCCATCATGAGAAAACATTGCTGTTCAATCGTTACTCCAAAAAAAATTATTTCTACGAGTTATGATTTTTTGAAAATTGCGTACTTTTAACGATTCGAAAAATAACTTTTTTGCTTTTGTGTATAACTCCGCCGGATTTCAGAAATCTAGAATTTCACTTCGAGAAACCGAAAATGTATTCAAAACTCTTCAAAATGAGTAAAAATTAACCTCATTTGGTGCATTTATGACGCCACAATCGTAAAATTACGTTTTTTCGAAAATCGTGAATAACTGAAACCCTCATTTTTTAAGAATCTGAAAAAATCATATTAAGTTTTGACGACAATAAATCTGTATTTCTGTGGAGTTTAAACTAGTTCTGATCAATAGGTTTTGAATAATTGATCATTTTCATCTTTTAGAAATCAGTTTGAGCTATTTTGGGACATTCAGGTTGTAACTTTAGGTTTTCTGAGAATTTCGTCAACAGAATCGATAGTCATTATTTCATAAATTATAAAACAATTTATTAACAATTCTTTGAGATTCATCTCCATCAAGTGATAATAATACTTACGAATAATTGTTTTTTTTGCAACTTTAGATCTAATGTTGCGATTGTTTGAATTGTGAAAAAACATAAAACAATTCATTTACAATTCTGCAATTACAATGAATATGGATCTCAAAGAATTGTAAATAAATTGTTTTATAATTTTTAACAATTTAAACAATCACAACTTTAAACCTAAAGTTGCAGAAAAAGCAATTATTCGTAAATATTATCATTTGATGGAGATGGATTTTAAAGACTTGTAAATAAATTGTTTTGTAATTTTTTAAAACAATGACTATCGATTTTATTGACGAAAATCTTAGAAAACCTTAAGTCAAAACCTGAAAGGTCCAAAATAGCTGAAACTGTCGTCTGAAAGATGAAATCGATTACCAATCCAAAATCTATTGGTCAGAACTACATCAAACTCCACAGAAATATGGATTTTTCGTCGTAAAAATTTAATATGATTTTTTCAGATTTAAAAAAAATGAGGTTTTTCAGTTATCCTTGATTTTTGAAAAAGACATAGTTTTACGATTGTGGCGTCATAAATACACCAAATGAGATTAATTTTTGCTCATTTTGAAGGATTTCGAATACAGTTTTGATTTCTCGAAGTGAAATTCTTGAATTCCAAAATCCGGCGTAGTTATACACAAAAGCAAAAAAGTTGTTTTTCGAGTCGTTAAAAGTACGCAATTTTACGAAAGTACGAAAGTACGAAAATACAATTATTTGTACGTACTCGTACAAATAATTGTATTTTCGGCTAGCGATCTAACAGCAATGTTTTCTCATGATGAAGAACACAGGAAACTATCGAGAGTATGATCGGAGACATCGATTTTTTGACCTGCAAGTTTAACGTGGAATCACTCACATAAATTAAGTTTTTTTGGCCGAACGCCCTCGGTATTGATATAATTTTTTTCTGATACTGTATGGATGACCTAGAAATTTTGCGGTAAGTTTTACATCGAAATATAAATCGTAAAATTGTTAAATATTTTTCTGTCGTCCATAGAATATGAAACAAAAAACTAAATATTCATCCATGGGCCCACAGTCAGAAAAAAAATTAATATTTCTGAACAATCTTAATCGCTCTAACTTTTTAACGTCGTTACCCATAGAATATAAGATAAGATAAGATAAAATAAAAATCATTCATATCAGCGGGTCCTTGAGCAGAAAAAATATTTATTTATTTTTTTCATATAAATTGTCATAACTTTGAAACATGTAGTTGCTCCATGATAAATTTTTTAATGTAATTCCTGCTTAACTTATGGATTATGGGAATGAATAAATGACATTAATATCTATGGGTCCTTGCTAGAATTTTTCAAATTTATTTTAAAAAAATGATTGAATTCGTATAAGTCAGCGAATAAGGCCCTATAGCCCTTAATGTAGTTTCTCCGCGACAACCTCAACAAAAAGTTATATATGTTGGATGAAAATGTCATTCCAGGAAAGTTGATGGACATCCTTAAACCACTAACGAAGATGCAAAACGGCAACGGTTCTATATGCTGAAAACGTCTCGTATACGTACCCTTATAGATGGTTTTTAAGCGTACCTATAGACCCCATAAAGTGACGTTTAATGTACGTATTTAAGACGAATTATACTCCCTTAATTTAAACGTTATCGATAACATATTGTTCATTAATTATAATTTTCATTACAGATTATACATTATTCAAGGCCTGTGAGACAATAGCACATTGTGTACCAAGAAAGGCCATCCTCCCTTCAAAGGTGCACACGATACTTTATATACCAAAACCACGTTTCCGAGCTTAACAACAGCCGAACAATTAATACACGATACTTTATTAAGACGTATCCCGGCCCGTATGTAGCCCGGCTCGTCTCGGGTTTCTTCGCCTCATTTGTCGGCTCTCCTCGAGGTGGTTTCCATCTATACATACGTGTTGTAAGCAGGGTTGCAAAATTTTTAATGAAAAAGTCATGCATTAACCATTACTTTTTTAATGGCTATTGAAAATTATTTCCATTAATGGGTTATGGAAATAATTTCCATTTACCATTAAATTTTTATTTATTTATTTATTCATTTATTTATTTTCTTTTATTCTTGAAAGTGCCAAAAAATAAATAAATAAATAAGTAAATAAATAAATGAATAAATGAATAAATAAATTAATCAATAAATGAATAAGAACTTGCTTTAAAAAAAACTTTTTTTTAAAGCAAGTTCTTATTTATTTATTTCTTTATTTGTTTGTTTATTTGTTTATTTATTTATTTATTTATTTTTTTGGCACTTTCAAGAATAAAATGAAATCAATAAATGAATAAATAAATAAATAAAAATTTAATGGTTAATGAAAATGCAAATGCATTACAAAAAGTAATGCATTACTTGCAACCCTGGTTGTAAGCGTGTAAGCGTCTAAGGACAAACGCAGCCGAAATTGTATAGAGAAGCTGTGACGCGCGCAGGAGCTGTGACATACGCACGCGCAGGGGTCCGGGGGGCGGCAGCCCGGGGTGAAGGGGCAGAGCCCCTTCTCGGGGTGGAGAGGGCAAAGCCTGCCTTGGGGGTCGGGGGGCGAAGCCCCCCTAGAGAAAACAAAACTAGTTTTTTAACGTAATTCAATTATCAAAAATACAAGATATTTACACGACAGCTAGTTCCATTTTATTGTTCACTTCTGATGTATCATGTGACATTTAATGTAAAAGCGCGGCAGCCGAAGTCACCGCCCTTGTGCAGCCTCCCCTCTACGGGCATACGTGGTTCACTCACAATAAATGAACCATCCTTGCATTTCGCAGTGTGGAAGACCTTGAAAGCATGAACTATCTATAAATGCCACACAAAACTGCCGTAACCAGTGTTGACAGAAGCGAACTTCTATAGTCAATTTCGGGTAGCTTAGTCACTCAAGGAGTCTAATTAGCGTTCATCTGATCTGATCTAACAGATTCGTCATTCCTCGTTCCAACGACTCCAAAGAGTGTTGCCAGGGAACACCTCGCGGAGGTACACCCGTCATACTTATCATCACAGGTTTGGAGGCAGGGCATCACGACGAACACGTTGATCATCGCCCACCCCACGCCAACGAACTGTAACTACTCGCTGGCCACCGGCGTCAAGGGTCTGAGGTTCAGTTAGAAGCAACAGAACACTCAGATTCCGCCCAACTAGGGCCTCGTAGGACGTGGACTCAAACGTGCAAAGCAACGATAAGACGACGTTCTTCAATCCTTCCAGAACCTCAGTCGTCGCTAAATACAGAGGGAGCCACAGTGTGCACTTCACTGCCCGGCTATGGAAGGGTCGTCTGGCATTACCCTGCTACCACGTAGGACGTGTGCAATGCTTCGGTAGCGCCTCAAAACCGAGTGACGCTCGAGCGCTGTGGCCCTCCATTGATTTACCAGCATGGTTTTTGGACACTTTTGAACTCATGGTATCCATGGTTCCAGCATTTTCGTCATACAGAGTTCACACGACTCTATGGGGCTGGCAAAACCATGCACCCGTGATCCAGCATTATCATCATTTCGAGTTCACACTACTCCATCAGGTCCAGCTATGTATTAATCGACATTAGAGTCGTACTTGTTCAAATAGGTCACCAACCATGTCCGGGGCACCACTTCGAACACTACAGCACACACCCACGTCTCCTCAGCCGCCCGTGTCTTCTGTAGAGAACACCTCAATTGCTGGGCAGCAAAAAAGACGCCAAAAGACGTCTGAGTTCTCCTGACAACTCGATAGGGTCTCAACAGGAGGGACCACATAAAGGTTTATAATAGACAACTTGGCTCGGCCATGGAGGCCTTAACTTGCGCGCATGACTCTTCCCCTCCTATGTATCATATTGCATGTAATGTAGAGACCCAGCCGCCGAAACGACTAAGCCCATGCTGATTCGCCCTTACAGGCACACGCTGCATTCATTTTCGTCTATCTCCATGACGAATTCCCCTCCATACGGCAACAGGCGATGGAAAAATCCTTTGACCTCCGTAGCCGAAAACGGAGAGAGCGGTTTGGCTATGCGAGGATCCGAGCCCCCCTGTGTTAGCCAACACAGGGGGCCCGTCCGATCCGGGCGTACTCCTGAGGAATCTCGGGAAGGCCCGCTCCCTATGTCCCGGTCGGACACGAGCCCAGAAAAGACCGGATTGGTGGATTTGGCGAAGGTCATGGGTACGAGAAATAGTGAAGGTGTATGTATCATATGACAGTACAAAACTTCACAAGATTGAAACCGTTACATTTGAAACGATGGAATCAGATCCGCAATCGAGCTCGGATATCAGCACAAACTGGCCAACAAAAATTAGATTCTCAAGATAAATCAAAAGTGAATTACGTTAAATCAGAAGTGATTTACGTTCCAAAACTCTAGCGCGTTCAAACGACTGATGGCAGCACCACTGCTCCACAACGGCGTACGGCAATCAGCAGGTCACGTGAGAAATGCGCATATGCAGCAGTGCTCGATTAATCCCTAGAGCTTAAATACGACTACAAGTGCTGCTCGTTTAACCTCTAGGGATTAAAAGTATCCCTCACCACTTATCCATCTCGACAGGGACTAAAACGCCTCGTTTCGTCCCCGTAAGCACGCACGTTAAAGCGAGGAAAACGTGGTTGCGGTATATAAACCTATATATCTCTCTATATTATATAAAATTATCGCCGCCGCCGCCGCCGCCGCGTGTACAAGAATCGAGGCCATGGCCAACTTCACCCCGCTCGAGCCTCAATTTCATGGCCAATTTCACCCCGCTCGGTTTGGGGGTTTGGAGGTTAGGGTTTGGCGGCTTAGGTTTGGAGGTTTGGGTTTAGCGGTTGGGGTTTAGAGGTTTGGAGGTTTGGGCTTGGGATGCGAGGGCGCGTAGCGCCCGAGCCGCACGGACCCCTAGTATATCTCTCTATATTATATCAATATTTCGCCGCGACCGCCGCCGCCACCGTGTACAAGAATCCAGAACCCAAACCTCGGAACCCAAACCCAAACCTTTACGATGCGAGGGCGAAGTTGGCCATGGAATCGAGAATCGAGCGGAGTGAAGATGGCCATGGAATCGAGAATCGAGCGGGGTGAAGTTGGCTATGGAATCGAGAATAGAGCGGGGTGAAGTTTGCCATGGAATCGAGAATCGAGCAGAGGGTTGGGGCGGCGAGGATGGGACGGGGGAGCGTGGGGGTGGGGGAAGGCGGTGGGCGGGAGTCGAGGTTTGGGTTAGAATTGAACCTCTACGACGCGAGGGCGCATAGCGCCCAAGCCGCACGGACCCTAGTATATATATATTGAGGTGGTTCTCATTTAGGGGTCGGACGAATTTTTTATCAGGCGCCTTTCAAATCGACTCCAAACAACTCAAAAACTATACCTTAATTTTTTCAGGTTTTTATCTAGACTCTCCCACTTAAAAAAAGGGTCGATTTCCCCATTTGAAATACACGTGTTTTGGCCATATGCTCAGCATATATTTTATTCTAAGTGTAAAATTTTTTCAAAAAATCTGTAAATGCGAGATTTTAGGGTTCATCGATGCTACTACCCAGGTAGGAAATCAAAAGGCTGACGATGGAAACAAGCTTGTGCGAGCCTTGTTTCACCGAGCCTGAGTGAGACAGACCTGGGCCAGGTTTTATTGTATCGTTAAGAGCAGCCTGGAACCAAGACTGGCTGCTCAGCCTAAACTCAGGGTTATTTCAAGCTTCATTCAGCCGGTGAATATTAAGGCTGAAAAATCAAGGCTGGATGCAAGCTTGTTTCAGGTTGTGATAAAATAAAATAATTAGCCTTAAAATTCACCGGCTGAATAAAGCTTGAAATAACCCTGAGTTTAGGCTAAGCAGCCAGTGTTGATTCCAGACTGCTCTAAACGATGCAATGGAAACCTGGCCCAGGTCTCTCACTCAGGTTCGGTGAAACAAGGCTTGCACAAGCTTGTTTCCATCGTCAGCCTTTTAGCTGAGTTTGAAATAATATTTTTTCTGTACTGAAGCCTGTGTGCAAGAGCCTGATGAAACCACGTTATCATTCAGAGGTTTTGCTAGGCCTGAAATCCGGCTGGTGCTCAGCCTGAATTGAAAAATGTGAGCCATGTTTCAGAGCTTGGCGAGCCGTTTGTTCATCGTCAATTCCATATTTGGACTTGTGCAATATTCATTGCATCATATATACTTATATGATGCGATGAATTCCTAACAATTAATTTGAATAAGGACTTGATAGGTTAGCCAGTACGAGACCCAGTTTGGTGCATTCAAAGAATAAGATCATCAAAATAAAATTTAGTACATACATTCAATATGATACACATACACATGGATGTACATATACATAAATTAAAAATGTTATAAATTATACATATGGGTCATTCCATGTCAAATCGACCACTTTTGAACCCGACCCCTTTTGATTTGGCTGAAAATTTTTGATTCTTTTCTACCCCATTAAAAACATTTTTCGTGAAATTTTCAAATTTTTTTACCAAACCCATAAAAAGTTATGAATTTTTCAAAAAAAAACTTTTTTTTTTAAATAGCTATAACTTCTTCAAAAATTGACTAATCGGGACGATTTTTTTTCGAAAATTTTTGTCTTTAAATGCACTTTTCGAAAAAAAATACGAAAAAAATCTAAGATATTAATATCTGTGGAATTTTTCACTTTTTCGAGAAAAATCATCTTTTTCTCGGAACCGCATTTGAAAAAAAAAATTTTCTTACTAAAAAGAAACTTCGTTCAATTCCAGGAAGAATGCCGCCAAAACTAAAGTGGGTGGAATTTTTCTCCTATTTTATTTTATTCATTGGAAAATTTTTTTTTTTTGCAAGTGGCCTTATTTCACAAAACACAACGCTCTGTAAATTTTCGAGGATTTATAAAAGACCTCAGAGTTTGAATAATTGGGAAGGAAAAGAAATCGAAAGTGGTAATCGCCGAAAAAATTTTGATTTTTTCCAAAAAAGTAAAAAAAAAATATAAAACACCTATAAACAATTTTTTTGTATTTTTTTCAAAAAATTACATCAAAAAACAAAAATAATGTATAAAAATAGCCATTTGGTCCATTTTTGACCAAGCCACTGGCTTTTCAAAAAAATTTCCAACGCATAGCATCTTGAATCCGCTATTTTTTAATTTTGGCCCGTCTTTGCTTTTTATATTTCTTCCTTGATTGAAAACTCCCTTATTTTATTCTGTTCTATTATTTGTTCTTTTTAAATTTTGGCCCATCTTTGCTTTTTATATTTCTTCTTTGATTGAAAAAAAATTCTTATCATTTATTCTATATTTTTGACGCTTTTAACGATTTTTTAAAAAATTATAAATTGAATGTGAGAAAGTGTTTTAACGGTGTTTACGACGGAACTTATGGTCTAGCTTAATGATTTCTACTAGGGACTTTTTGGTTATATAATACGATTAGTAAACATTCATTTAATACCAATTCAAAAACTATTTTATTTTCCTTTGGCGTTTAAATATTTTACATGTTCTATATTCTTCAGAATTTGAATAATTTCGGACGTAAAGGGATCCATCTTTGTCAGGAATTATACTATGTAATTTCTGAGCTCCTGTAATTGATTTGGTTTTTGCGAATCGTTCAGTCAAATCATTTACAGCTTTATTGTAATCTTCTTCTGACGCAAACTTGACCGTCATATTGGGAAGATTATCTGGTGCAGAAGCCCAGGCAAATAATTCTCGAGGTGTGGTAATTTGCTTGTCAACCGCTAGTTGAAGACTAGCTCTTGCTGCTAGTCGTTTGACTATCCCACCAATACCGTCACACGGCCTTTTTCCATGGGCAGTTGCGAAAAAATGCCATTCGGCAGGTATACCAAAATCATTCTCGTGGTAATATAAGTTGACAAAATTTTTGAAATTTTTGAATTGTTAGGGAGCCCCGTCCGAAAAATAATAAATTTTGTTTACAGTTTCAGAAATGCTTTTTACAAAATCCGTAATAATTTTGATAAAAACATGTACAGCAACCGCATCATGGTTATTGCAGTCTGTTACAACTACAAGACTTCTGTGTTGAAGTTCGTTATTCACTTTAAAATAAATAACAACAGGAAAAATGGTCGCCGCGTCATTATTCCAGTGAAAACCAGATGCCGCATTTTGCACTACGAACGCATAGTTCTCTGCAAAATCACAAATAATGACAAATTCATCTGTTTTCAACGATTCTTTCAATGTTTTTAAAAACTTGGCTTGCTCTTTTGAGATGAATGAATGCGGTAATAAAGTCTTCAGTTCACGACAAAATTCTTCCACAAATTCACCCACTGGCTTAATGACAGTTTCTAAACTCGTTCTTGGTGTTGAAATGCAATGCTTGTAAGTTATATCCTCTATCTCATTGTCATCAAAAACTGTCATCAAAGTGTTACTCAAGTCATCTATGCCTGGACAATTTTCACACGCACTCATGTAGCATTTAGGTGACGGAGGATCACATATAATTACGTTCAAACAATCGTTGTAATGATTCATAGCTACTTCATCATTTTTTGTTAATGAATGAAAGTTGCCACCTGAAATGAAAGTATTTTAATGAATAGAAAATTTATTTATGAATATAAATTTTCATGAACTATCAATTCGATAATTACCAAGCATCATCAACTTGATATTCTGATGGATCGTACAAACACAAATGGTATGCGTTCCACTAGCTCCTGCTAAGACGCAGTGTTTTGGGCGCAAAGAGGCAAATTTTGAAAACCCAACTTTCTCGCTAGGGCATATTTCACGGAAACATTGGTACAATTCTTTCAAGTTGCAAAGGATAAGTCTTTTTTGCACATGTACACGATCACCATCATCATTTCGGATCGAAACAAAATCTTTTTTGCCTGGCATTGGAGCGCTATACTCATCATCGTTATAAAAATTCAAAATTTTTAATTTCAGTTGATCTGAAAGTTTTTTACCTGTTGAAGAAAAAACCGTTTAGAAATTTATATTTTAATATTATTTTAAATATGGATTTCACATTATATGTACCCATTTTTGATTCCGGTGTTGAAAGTATGCCTTTTTCTTCAGTCAATTGCTTCGCCACTCTTACCATATGCCTCGAAGTATTCATGGTTTCACAAATACGTCTTTCACTCCACTTTGCCGGTAATAAAGTTAAAATCTGTATCTTTACTGATTTTTCTGTTGTCTTGTCATTAAATTTAGCGTGCAACATTTCAATCAAAGAACGAAAATTGTCACCGTCATCATCAAAATTTGACTCCTCATCAGTAGGAGAAAGAAGAAGCTTTTTCAAACTATCAGAAATCTGATTTATCTTGTTATTTAAAAACTGATTGTCATTCAATTTTTTTGATGGAATTGGTGATTGATGCAATAATTGTAATGCTTTATTGATTATTGGCAATTGTGTGGCAATGCTGACTTGCGATGCGCAACTTGCCTGCGAATTTATTGGTTCACTATCAAACGATAAGAAACCTTGAAAAAACAAGAATGTTCTGGTCAGTATAATCGTCAAAGACTTGTTTACTTTAGATAGTCGCAAACTGTTAAATAAATTAATGAACCTGGATGGAGATCTGTTTCATCCGTGTCACTGTCACTATCAGGTTGTTGATTACGTAACAATGATGCTCTTTTTCGGCACTCAGTGCACAGTAAATCATTTTCACAAAGATTTAATATCATTTTTATATCGGCAGTGGCGTGACGTAAGCCAGTTTTTTTCGTGTGATTTTCTAACCCAAAAGGATTGCAACATCGATCAAAATATTCTTTCGATGCCATGTTATAACAAATATGATTATAAATTATTACATTAATTCTGAAGTGTAATAATCGAAACAATGAACGTTTGAATCGCAATTGTGGGTCGAATAATAAAAAGGCGATTGCTAATTTCCAACAAAAATGTCACTCAAAACTTTTCGTAAACACTGGAACTGACTGAAACGAGGTTAGTATCGAAAAGTATCGAGAGCGCAGACCGTGTGTAGTCTCCGTAGTACCGAGATTCTTAATATAGATGGCGCTAAGAATGAGTGAATCGACGGTTGGTAAGTCAACGACTATCATACCCTAGCTTACCGATGTTATTCTTGTGGCAAAATTAAATACTTCCTATGTCAAATTGACCGCGGTCGAATCAAAATTGTACGTTGTAATAAGTACGCCTAAAATAAAAAAATGGCGGATTCAAGATGATTATGCGTTGGATGTCTTTTTGAAAAGCCTGTGGCTTGGTCAAAAATGGACCAAATGGCTTTTTTTCATTATTTTAAATTTTTTATGTAATTTTTTGAAAAAAAGTACAAAACAATTGTTTACAGATGTTTTTGATTTTTTCTTTCACTTTTTTTGAAAAAAAAATCAAAATTTTTTAGACGATTACCTCTTTCGATTTCTTTTTCTTCCCAATTATTCAAACTCTGAGGTCCTTTATGAATCTTTAAAAATTTACAAAGTGTTGTGTTTTGTGAAATAAGGCCAGTTGCAAAAAAAAATTTTTTCAATGAATAAAATAAAATAGCAAGAAAATTCCACCCACTCCAGTTTGGGAGGCATTCTTTCTCGAATTGAACGAAGTTTCTTTTTAGTAAAAAAAAAATTTTTTTTTCAAATGCGGTTTCGAGAAAACGATGATTTTTCTCGAAAAAGTGAAAAATTCCACAGATTTCAATATCTTAATTTTTTTTTGTATTCTTCTTCAAAAAGTACATTTAAAAACAAAAATTTTCGAAAAAAAATCGTCCTGATTGGTCAATTCTTGAAGAAGTTATAGCTATTTGAAAAAAAAAGTTTTTTTTTTCGAAAAATTCATAACTTTTTTTGGGCTTGGTAAAAAAATTTGAAAATTTCACGAAAAATGTTTTTTATAGGGTTGAAAAGAAACAAAAATTTTCAGCCAAATCGAAAGGGGTCGGGTTCAAAAGTGGTCGATTTGACATGGAATGCCCCATATATATAAATGGTAATAATCACAATATAAATTGCGAGTAATAATACTCATTATTTTTTAATATTATTATTATTATAACAAAAATAGTCATAATTTTTATTATTATTATTGTTATTATTATTCATCTGATTTAATATTTGATTTTTAAAAATTAAGTTAAAAGACCAGTTGAACCAAAAAATAGCCTCCGGGTAATGAAAATAAATTCTCAATACTATTTTGGTACGTATGTATTTCTCGGCCTGTGTTCTATAAATATGATATTTACATCAGTATATCAAAAGGAGTCGGTGGTGTAGTGGTTAGCGTTCCAGTCTCAGGTCGTTAGTTAGGCTTGGTAGGTGGGTAGGTTTCAATTCTCAGTCTTGTCTCGTGAATATTCTTGGGTCCGCGTATATGCAAAAAAATTAAATCAGTCGGAAAAATCCATGAAGTTTTAAATTATCGATTTTTTTTTAAATTTAATTCATGTTGAATTTGAGGATATGCCTAAAAAATGCGGGTTGCGGGTTCAAACCCCTTTAGGGAAAAAAAAAAATTTTCTCTACATTTTGTTTTTCGTAACTTGACCCTTAGAAACTATCAATCACGAATATGAAACTGATTTTCATCGTAACAACTGATAAATTTCCGGAAAAAATAAATAATTCTGCACGGGTGGCTTCTTAAAGGCTCGTTTTGAGCCTTGTTGTTTCGTCGTTTCAGGCTTAGGACAGGCTTCTCTACCAGCCTTTGGTCAAGCCTGTGTGCAAGAGCCTGAAACCGCGTTATCATTCAGAGGTTAAGCTAGGCTTAAAATAGGGCTGGTGCTATCAGCCTGAATTAAAAAATGTGAGCCTTGTTTCAGAGCTTAGCGAGCCCTTTTTTCATCGTCAATTCCTACCTGGGTATTTGAGGAAAAATTGACATTGTCATGTGGGTCAATCTGAACGAATTGCACACCCTTGAATCTGATTTTTTTTCAATTCAGTAGGACATTTTATACCAATTTTCAGTAATTCGACCTTGCCAATTTTCATATGGGGCATTCCATACCAAGTCGACCTGAGTGTGACCCTCGACCTCGCTGATTTCGTTTACGATTTTTGATATAATTCTTCCAAATGATAATAAGCATTCAGATTTTTTTTCAGATTTTTAAAACCAAATATAAGTACGATATGATTTTTTCAACATTTTTTTCGTAAACCTCGAGAGCCGTAATTTTAAAACCTGAAAAAATTCTTAAAAATCTGGTGTCAAAAATGAAAATTTTTGAACCAAAATTCATGATGTTCAGGATTTCCCTTCCACCGCGATTTTAGGTTTTTATGAAGAAAACGTAAAAAAAAAAATCGATGCAGATCTGCCGTGGAAAGTGGCTTGATTATTTTTTATTGCTAACCAACAATTCCCAAAAATAGTTGGTTAATTCTGCATCTATTTTTTTGCTCAGCAAAAAAACTCGCCAAGTACTTTTTATTCTTTTGATTATTTTTTTTTATTGATAATTTCTCTTTGTTGACAATTTTCACTTGATTTCACTTTTTTTTTTTAATTTTACCGTTAAGATTTTTTGGAGTTTCTTTCTCCAACTCCATCGCAAAAATCTTGTTTGCAACGTTAAGGTTACATTGGGAAACTACATGTGCTTGGCAATGGGGGCTGTGAGTTTCATATCTATTTATTTCACAACTTTTTGTAAGAAGACTAAACTAGAGATGCTTTCGTAAATGTACTTGTCTCCAAATTTTGCACACCATTTTTGGTGTTTTTGGGGGTGATTTGTCCACTTTTTGCAAAGTGTTTCCATTGGGTTTTTAATTTTACATAATTAATCCATTATTTCACTTCATTATATAATTCAATATTATTTATAATTTTATGTAATTCAGCAATGGTCAAAATTCTATCCATATTAAAGTTTATGATTCTTTCTCTCATCGATAAATGATATAGTGTCTAAAATATAATTTTGCTTGTCTGATAGATTGCACAATTATATTTTAGACACCAAATCATACATCGATAAGAGAAAAAATCATAAACTCCTATATGGATAGAATTTCCTTAATCTAATTATAAATTTATAATTTTGCCTGTCCGATGGATTGCACAAATTATATTTCAGACACCAAATCATCCAACGATAAAAAAAGAATTATAAACTTTAATATGGATAGAATTTTCATATTCCAATTGAAAATCTATAATTTTGCTTGTCCAATGGACTGCACAAATTATATTTTAGAAACCAAATCGAACATCGATTAGAAAAAGAATCATGAACTTTTGAATGAATAGAATGTTCTTATTCCAATTATAAATTTATAATTGTGCTTGTTCGATGGACTGCACAAACTATATTTTAGACACCAAATCATCCATCGAAGAGAAAAAGAATCAAAAACTTTAATATGAATATAATTTTCTCATTCTAATTATGAATTCATAATTTTGCTTTTTCGATGGACTGCACAAATTATATTTTAGATACCAAATCATCCATCGAAGAGAAAGTATCATAAACTTCAATATGGATAGAATTTTTTTATTCTAATAATAAATTTATAATTTTGCTTGTCCGATTGACTGCATAAGCTATATTATGTACAATAAATCATCGATCAAAAAGAGAAAGAATCATAAACGTTGATATGGATAAAGTTTCCTTCATTCTGCAGTGGACGTAATGTCTATAAGGTCAGCCAATTCACTCTATAATCAATTCAAATAACTGTTATAATAATGATATTTGATAATAATACACACACAAATTCATTAATTCATTATTCAACGACATGCACCACTGATATATATTCATCATTTGCGCATTACAGTTTTTAAGATATTTCTGTTTCTTAATTTTTGTGGTATAGATTAACAATATTAGTAAATATCTAAAATATAATTCTGTACTTTCTTGATTTATAATAATCATCTGAAATGCGATTGGAATTCGTTGTCATTGACAGTATAATTAGGTATAACGTCTTCAACATAATTTTGGACTCTTGGCATTAAAAGTTCTCTTTTCACAGAATATTAATATCCATTTCGTCATCACTTTCTTCATTAATATCATCGATCACTTTCATTCGAATCATTAGTTATTATTTGAAACGAATGATCGATCAGTTGGAAAATAATAATAACATTTTTCTTCTTATTCGCCAAACTGACTGAAGAACAGTCGGCATTTCACGGGCAGTGAGCAGCAGCAGCAGTTTAGTAACTTACTAGGAAATTACTAGAAAGTTACTAGAATTTAGTCACTTTCTGGTAACTTCCTAGTAAGTTACTAAAATAAGTGTGTAATAAGCGTCCAAGCGAACGCAGCCATGTCGTCTGCTAAAGCTACGCGTGACGTGCGTAGCAGAGGAAACTCTACGAAAAAATCGTCAGAGGAGAAAATCACCCCAAAGCAGATGTGGCCCTAATCGAAAAAATAAAAGCCGACATCATTGTTATGCCAATAGCTACAGCCTTGGTAATGGTCCGATTCGAAAGAGAAAAATAATCTTTTCAATGTGCATAATTAACGTCTCCAATTCTCGATAATTCATAAGATATGATTAACGAAAACTCAAATGTGTGGCTAATTCACGTTGTTTGGCGTATGAGAGACTTAGCACTTCTCGAGGTCCGTGAACTTTGCAGTAAATGTACTTGACTCGAGACGCTACCGCGTCTCTTGATACAGCATGTTTCGACTTAGATGTAATAAGTTCATATACAAGGCATATCATCTAGGTGCATATTATAGCAATAGTGAGAGGTCGAACACCGCATGTTCAAACGACTGAAGCGAGGGAAGCTCGTGGATCGGGAGAGGGAGAGAGTTCCACAGGCGAAGCGCAGACACTAATACGGACTTTTCATAGGTGGCGGTCCTGTAGTGAGGCACAATTAAGTCCGAGGGGTTTACGCGGGAGGATATGGAGCGCTGAGGTAAAGTCAAACGAACCATAAGTTGCGACGCGAAGAAGGTGGAAGCATGGGACTGAAGTGCACGATATATGAATAGGCAGAGAAAGTAATTTCGACGTTGGGAAACTTCAAGCCACTTAAGCTGATGAAAGTATGGTATGATGTGATCGTATTTTCTGACGTTTAGTACGAAGCAAACACATGCGTTGAGAGCGCGTTGCAGTCGGGTATTTCGATCCCCGTTATGTCGAGAAGAAGAATGAGCAGTAATAGAAGATCGGGAAGATTAGTGCTGTAACAAGAAGGTGCCGTAACTTAACCGACAGCACTTGCCCATTAGTCTTCAGTTGATAAAGTGTTTCAAAGACTCGGCTACATGTGCTCGTTACGTGTTCCCGTCAGTTCAAAGTAGGTGTGACGAGGAGGCCGAGATTTCTTACAACGTCAACATAGGGGATTCCGATGCCGCGGACTATGATTTCTGGGATGGGTCGCATTTTAAGGGTATTTACGTAACGTGCCGAGCCGAGAATCATGGCTTTAGTTTTTGTGGGGCTTCTCCGGAGAAGATTCTCATCAGCCCAGCTGCAGATACGTGTGATGTCATCGTTGATTCGTGCTACGCAGGCAGCTACATTGACAGTTGAACAGTGCGCAAAAATCTGGATATCGTCAGCATATTTAACGATAATACAGTGCTGGATAATCCTGTTTATATCTGCAGTGAAGAGAGAGAATAATGTAGGACCGAGTACAGACCCCTGCGGTACTCCTGAGGTGATCGGTTTCCAACAAGATAGTCCGGACTGCGTGCGAACAGCTTGGGTCCGCCCGGTGAGATAAGACCAGAACCATTGCAGCGCGGAGCGGGAGAGATTCAGTGTGGCAAGTTTTGTGATGAGCATTCTGTGATCGACTGTGTCGAAGGCTTTTGAAAAGTCGAAGAGTACCAGGACAATGATTTGGGGACTATCCGAGGTGAGTCGCACTGCATCAAGGACCTTGATTAGCGCGATCTGCGTTGATCCACCGATGATAAAGAAAAAATTGATGGAGGTCGAAAAGTGACGATTTACCTATAATCTGTCAAATCAGCGTGTACGATGCGCTCGAGAGTCTTCGACAGTTCGCAAAGAAGAGAGATAGGCCGAAAGTCAGCTGGCGCAGATGGATAGTAGGTAGGAGATCAGAAAAGTTAAGCGACATTCCTCGAATCCAATACTTGGATGGGTGACCACACTTTTTTTCCTTTTTTCTGTAAAATATGAATATCCCAAGGGCCTTAAATATTATATAATCAGTAATAAAGCTTATAATTTATCAAAAATATCTAACTAATAACGATTAAATTATTTAAATTAAGGAACGTATAATGGATGATCATTGGACATCTTTCGGATCACCGGTTTATTCGTCTTGAATACGTAAGTCAGACGTCACTTTTTGGGGTCTAGTCCATTTAAAAACCGTCTCAGGGTACGTATAAGAGACGTTCCCAGTACATAGAACAGGTGCCGTTTTGCACTTAAGTGAGAAGTTTGAGGGATATTCGAGGACGTCCTTGGGATAGTTTTCATCCACCATGTATGAATATTGGACGTCCTATGGCTCTAATGTTCCATGTGGGCGACTATATTAGCATATGCTTCGCATACTCTGTATGGGAGTCCAGCGGTTGCCACCATGCGCCATCTCACAACGAGTCTCAGAACTAACGCGATGCGGCTTGTGGTGATGATAATAATTATCCCCTGCCTACGTTACGGACATGTGACAGGCGCACGATCGCTTGTTCTCGCGGGACAAAAGTGATAATGTAAATAATAATTGAAAGTGTGAATACAATAAACTTAATCAATTAAATAAATATTATGTTAGTTTGTACATGCATCAATGTTTTCACGTATTTTTGCATGAAGCAACACGAATTAAAAGTCTGAGTTTCTTATACGAGCGATACCTTCGCAGCATTGTGGGGTAAAATGGCCATGTGGAGCAAATTGGCTATTTCCAAAATTATCGAACAATATTGAAAATTAAAAATTAAAAAATGGAAAAATGGAAAAATTTCGATTATATAAGTTCACAAAACATGTTCAGGGCCTGCTTACTTTGTGGTCATGCGAGGCATGAACTTAAAGCCGACGAGGTAAACGTACCAGTGTCTGGACACTTAAGGCACTGGGTCAGATTGTAAAAAAAAATTAGCCCGTATTCGCTCCGTGCACACCTACTCACACTCTCAAAGTGACAATGTGTAGTCGTGTACATACATACATTTTTTTCAAGCATAAAGTGCCTTCCCCAACTATTGGCGTCGCCACCAGTACGCATATACACGACTACACATTTTCGTTTTGGTGAATGTGTGCAGGTGTGCACAGAGCGAATAACTTAACGCGTTGGATTCAATACTCGAACCACCTTCAAGGTTATGTTTTCTAGTTTCCAAAACACATGCAGTGTTTATTAAAGTATAACGTAATTAATTATTTATGAGGCCAGCATGATGTAGAACCAACATGTAACAGTGTCCGCATTGCACTTGATCGTTATGTCCCAGTGTTCTGGCACAAAACTAGTCAATGTTCGGACAGCACGAATCCGTCAACGCCCAGAGTGCAGAGACGAAGAGATCCAATATCCGAACAACACAATATTTAAACCATAAAAGACCCGGTTTTCGACCATCAATACTTAAGTAGATTTCAATACGATTAGACAGATACGTAGATAGATTGACAGCTAGGCTGACAAAAACAAATTCAGTCGTAACATAACCTCTCCATAAGAAAGTAAACAACCTTTCCACTATTGAACACATGCACTTAAGGGTACCCGGTCAGCGTCAAAACGCCGATTTTCGAACATAAATATAAATGTTCGTAGGATTGGTGTAAACTTCATCAATCATCTATCATTTGACATATCAATTGAAGAAGATTTTGCTCTAATTAGAACCCTTAAGGTGCAGCGGTTCTCTCATAAATAAATTTTTGAGTTTCACACGCTGCGCGCAATCCTGACCAAACCGCTTAATGGATCTTATCCTGTGACGTCTCATTTTCTTTGTAACACTTTTCCGGACCACTTGTATGTGACACATCTTTTTTTAGGTTCTCATTATAGAATTATAGGCCACTTTTTGAATTTTTGAACCATTTTTGGTTTTAAGAGCATCGCACACAATACAATTTTGATTTTTATGAAAATGTGTCGCATACAAGCAGCCTGGAAAAGTCTTACAAAGAAAATGAGACGTCGCAGGATAAAATCCATCAAGCGGTTTGGCCAGGACTGCGCGCAGCGTGTTCGAAGATCCAGGTTTTGGAAAATAGCCTCCGAAGTGAAATGTGTGGCAAAAAGCTTCCGCAGTCCTTTGCTCCACTGATTCATGTATCTGAATAACAAACAATATTTTCCAAGGTTATTACAAGAAAAATAAACACATTTTTCACGTGCTTGTTACGGTTTTTCATTTTGTATGTTTTTTATTATTCTTAATAATAAGAATTTTCACCAAAAAATTGCTTAAAATTTAAGAATAACTGGAAACTCTTGCGTTGACAGTTTAGAGGTTATAATCTGTATACAAGGCACAAAATTAAATTCACGCACTGAAATTTTTTTAGATAAGTATGAAAATTAATTTGATTATTTCGCAAATACAGCAAACAACATTGTTTATAAAAATAAGTGATTACAGTAAACATATCAACATATGAACATATGAAGTGACACTCACCACTCTGAAACTGCTCGTGTCGTTTGTCGAGATCGAAAAAGCACTTGCACGTAATTTCTCGATTGATTAGCGTAAATCTCTAGTATTACATTTGAAAAAAAAAATAAACAACTGATAAAAATAATTGAATACAAAAAAAAATAAACCACAAGCGAACATGTGTTTCGGAACTCACTAATAATTTGCTGGTAACAAGAATTTAGTAACTAGGAAAACTAACTAGAAAATTTTCGAGGCCCTTTCTGATCACTTTCAACAATTTTCTTGATTGGCCCGTAGAATGGTATGGGCCAATCACTTCTTTCAAGCGTTATGATTGGTCTGCAGAGTTGTAACGGCCAATCACGTCTTTTGAGCGTTTTAATTGGTCCATACATGTATCATATGAAAAATTTCAATATTTTGCATATTTTTCAAAATAAATGAGCATACTTCTTTTTCAATAAAAGATTTTTCTCATTTACTTTGGAGAATATGCAAAATATCAAAAATTTCCAAGACATGTTTGATTTTTGTTTTATTTTTTCACTTCTATAAGAAATATTATAAATTATTATAATTTTTTTAATTTTAGAAACTACAATGATAAAAAAATGTAAAAAAAGAAATGCGGCAGCCGCATCCCACTTTCTAATCATGATATATATTATTTATACATGACCCAGAATCTGTGAAAAAAAATTGCAGAATTTGAAAAATGGATTTCGAAATTTTCAAAATTCTACTTTTAAAAATTCGTCTGTAACTTTGCCATTTTTAAAAATTAGGGTCTATGGCTTGGTAAAAAGGTGCAAAAGAGTTTGTAAAACGTGAAAAAAAATTAAAAAAATAAACGATTTTTTTTCCGATTTCACGCTGACTCGGTCCCCTTAAGCTTTTCTAAACAATTATTATCGATAATGAGTACTTACGAATCTATTATTGACGTCGTATATCGTTTATTTTTTGTATGAACACTAAAAAAATGAGGAATCGCGTGAGATTACGTAACGTCAAACCCGAAAGGGGTAAAAAGTGTGTCAGTGTCCGGCGACTGGGGCTTATCGAACTACGTGAGTCGGTACCAGTCTCCGAACAGCGTCCGAGAAGGGTACAGCTTACGTTTTTTTGTCCCAATAATCGGAGACGATCATTACATTATTAAATTAATTTTTACGGGAAATTCAACAGCTGCATAGAAAACTCTAATTATTCCTGAACAAAATGTGCTACGACTCATCTCGAATACCTGTACAGACTAAACGTTAAAAAAGAAGTCATTCTTCCTTAACATATTCGATAAGAAATTCATCAATACGACCGCCGCTGCACGTGTGCCTGAATAAAAACATAAGATTGATTTATATGCCGTCCAAGATGGTGATTTTAATTTTTTTTCATAAATTAATGAAGTACTATCAATCCTCTCACGATTTGTAGATTTGAAACATTTTTTGTGGAATGCTTAATAAATGTAGTTGTTTGTGGTAGTGTCTGACGACTGGGACGTGTCCAGCCACTGGTACGTTTACCTTATATGAATAATTTTTAAAAAATAAATACTTAAGAAAAATGTTCATATTTGGATCATGCAGGGCACTGATGAACAAGTGATTATTTCAATGAAATAACTAAGGGCCAAGTCGCTAAGTTCCATGTCAGGTCCTTGCCAGGAAAATCGGTTCAGGCAGGGCGGATCAGGGATAAGAATCAACTAATAGTTGCCCTAGTACATTTTTACACGGAAAATGACCGAAGAATAGTCATTTTTGGGGTGGTGGAAGTGGCATGGAATCCGTCATATACGTATTTCATCAGTGTGTATGTCCTCATCTGCACGAGAGAATATCGCCGTACTTAATGTCATGCATGGTTGCTCAACTCTTTGGCGAAAGTTTGTACTCGAGCTTCGAGGCGTTCTTCCGGAAGACCAAATGCATCCCTGCTGTGATAGCGAATTTGTGTACGCATTCGCTCGTAAAACTTGCTTCGAAAAATTCGGCTCCCTGACAGATGAAAATGGAATTTCTCTCGTGCTTATTATTTCTTCTGATTTGTCATCGTTCGAGAAACTTCCGTATTTCATCACAAACACTACATTGAATCTCGGAACTTCTAATGCGTTGTTCAAAACCCCGGCACCGAATGTTAAGTAAATTGTGGGTAAAAATAAAAGTATTCCCACAGGGTTAATCAACAACGATCACATTCAAGAGAGTACGCGAATCTAGCTTTTGTTGAATCGATTGGAGGAGAAATTAATACCGGTAATGGATATCGAGAGCGATGTTCAGAATTCAGCTCAGAAGCATGTCATATATGTGGAAGTCTATAAATATTATCGAGAAGATCGATTTGCACTGGCTGCAGCATATTTGTTAGTGTGGTCTTTCCATTTATTGAGGTTTATTGAGGTTTATAAATATTATCGAGAAGATCGATTTGCACTGGCTGCAGCATATTTGTTAGTGTAGTCTTTCCATTTATTTTCAACCATCGACCCATTGTAATTCGCCCTTATCGCGCTCCCGCTTGCTATTCCAATTACTGCAATTCAGGGATTATATAGGTTTGAATATTTTAAAAAACTATTTTTTTTTTAATCCGATAGTACAATATGTTTAGAATATTCTCCCAAAGTTTTAAGTCGATCGAAGTAAAAGTTTGGGTGACGGAGCTTTTGGACAGTCCTTTCATTAGACTAGACCGGTCGCAAACAACGCAGATATTTCGCTTTTTTCTAAAAACACTATTTTTGAAGTCGATGGATACGATCTCGTTAATTTTCGGCTGAAGCCGTCATTTTGGATTTTTTTTGTAATGAATAAAATTAGAAATTCCTCTCCAATGATGGAAGAATGAAATACGTTTAAATCCATTTTGAAAAGTGTTTATTTTATTTAAAACAAAATTACCAAAGTTCACGCATTTTTCATGCGTCTTGATGGTCACTTTCCCTTAAATTAAGATTTTTCAATAACGAGCTCACTGATGGTCTTCAAATTTTTTTGAATTATTTTGACAATGGATATCCCTCGTTACCGATAGTTTTCATATTCTTTGACATGGTTTTGGTATTACCACTCCACTACCTCCACCACGATACAGGTTAATACAGTCATTGGTACATAAATACAGGAAGGCGTGATTTGAAAAAAAATTGATTCTCATCTGTTCAAGGCTATTTCGCAGTCATGGTAATGCCGCGATTTCTAAGAGAGAAAAAAATCGCGGCGAGACGAGTATTATATAGAAGCGCGTTGGAGGATGCAAGATATACACGGGGCGTATAACCGTAGGACGAATTGAAATATTACCGCACGGTGAGAGAGCTCATGAGAGGGAAGGGATGAGAACTCGCTGGTATAACGCCGAAACGATTTGGCGACCAGCCAGTCTTCGACTATATATTCTCCCCGTCCATCTTCCTACTGCTTTTCACCGATCAGCCGCGCCTACGTACCATGAGCCAGTGTGTACTTGTATTCCACTTTATACATATATCGTGTACTGTACTGCTATTGCTCGGTACCCCCGATTGTCTCTGCACAATGTGAGCAATATGTACATATATACGGGGCATTCTATACCATCTAGACATGGGTCTGACCCTCGCCGATTTTGTCCACAATTTTTTACGGTTTTGTAGTACCTCTGAAAAGCACTTAGGATATTTTCAGATTCGACTTGATGATAAATTTATGAAAAAATGTACTGTTAGCCTAAATTTAAAAATCTGAAAAAGTCACAAAAATCAGGTTGTACGAAAAATTTCAAGCGTTTAGCCAAAGTGGGCAGGAGTTTTCTCCTTTGTATAATAAGCTTTTTAGAAAAAAGAAATAGGAGAAACCTGAATTCAGCGGGACATTATCCAAGCATTTTCGTATTGATTGAAGATGTTTTAAAAAATTGAGGCGTCTCCTGCAATTTTTTTTGTTCGAAAAAGCTTGTTATAAACAGAAGAAAACCCCTGCCCACCTTAGCTCATTGCTTGAAATCGTTCATATAAGAAACGGGTTTTTTCAGATTTTTTAATTTGAGCTAAGGGTAGTTTGTTTATAAAATCATAGTCAAGTCAAATGGCTCCAAAAAATCTGAAAAAATCCTGAGTGCTTTTCAGAGGGACCACAAAACCATAAAAAATTGCGGACAAAATCGACGAGGTGAAGGGTCAAACCCAGGGCAAGTCGGTGTGGAATGCCCTATATACATACATACATAGTCACAGTCGAATGCCAGGAGAGCATATAAGCATAGCGTTCAACAGCCCATACGATGCTATTGGATCTTAATCCCGCTTTACCATATGTCTATGGTGGGTATGATAAAATACTGGCACACAGCTACTTGCAGAAGCACTCCATTAATGAGCGGAAATCCATCATAAGCTAATCTACATATCAAAAGAACGTGTTTGTTCAACAGCGATCAATATCCGTAAGGAGGATATCCTTCCTCCTTATCATAAGGAGGAAGCAGAATCGCCAATTTGTCTCGAATTTTTCAAAATGATTTGAATCTTCATCCACGGAAAAATGATACATCTTAACATGTATGAACGTCAAGATGCTGCATCTGCATTTGTCGAAGCTTCCTCAAGAATCCAAATCACTATTTTGAAACAAAGATACTTGAAGTCTTTCTTGTATTTTTCATTTAATTTTTCAATTATAGTAACACGCAAAAATTATATTGTCATTTCAAAATATTTTTAAGTGTGAATCAAAACTGTTTAAAGCAAACGATTTTTATAAGTTCAAAAGAAATCTTCCAATCGGCATTTTTTCCTCCTTCCATTATCTAAATGTATTTTTTGGCCACATTTTTTTCGATTTTCTTCTATCCCCCATAACACATAACATTGCTGCAATGTTGCAGCAATGTTGTCATATTGCACGTGCAATGATATATTGCAGATATATTGTGGTAACATTGCTATATACGCAACATTACACTAAAACTTCACAGCAATGTTTCGGGAATGTTCCTAAGCAACATTCCTGCAATATTTTGTTGAAACTGTTGTACCCCAGATACCTCGATTTCGGAATATTACGAATATTCCAAATCGCGATACGCGCGTATCCCAGATTTAGCAATTGTTGTCATTAGATCATAATACATGCGCGTTCGAACTCGAGCAGGTGCAATTGTGCAGGTCAGCAATTACGCAAGCGACGCATCATCGGCCTCTCGGCCAACCACTAAATACGAAAATCTCGTAATTCATGTTATCTTAACCGAATTACGAATATAAATACTAATATCTTGTACTAAGAAATTATTGTTAAATTAATAATATAATAACAAAGAAATGCTGACGCGATTGCGCTCTTTCCCATATATAACGGACTCGAGAGCAGACACAAGACAGTTCCGACTCAGAGTACCAACCTGCACAACTGGTCCGACGAGGCGCGCGCAAAGCGCCTCTATTAATTATTACCACTTGTATTTTCTATTTCTACGATAATAAATTATTATTTTATACGACTACCTTTGGTTCGACTCATTTGGGTTCTAACCCTTAATTTGGTAAGATCCCGATCAAAATAACGGAGTAACTCAAACTCTCGCCATTCAGAGTAGCTAACTGAATTTCGGCGATACAACAAAACGTTGCGAATAAATTGCAGCAATATTGGTGAGATGGAACTTCAAATTTTACAACTACACAAGCGTAATAAATATGAAAAAATCTATTCATTTATTCCTTATAAAATATCAATAACGATTAATTTCACGTCATTTTCTTTTTTTTTCATATTTCTTTTCAAAATTTTGTTGTGCTTTTGACATTGATAAGACATGTGATATTAATATAATTAAGACATTGTGATATTCATATTGAAAAAATGTTCAATATCAAAAAAGCTACAAAACCGAAATGTATTTTATTTCTGAATGATACTTATTCGTAAAATATGGCAATATACTGTAACGGGACGACCTGGGGCCTGCCACGATCTCGGCACTTCACCTGAGATCCATTAGGTGGCGGCCGTCGGTGGGCGCTCTTGCGGTGGCGAGAGAGCCAGCGAGCATCGATAAAGGTCCGGTGTATTAGCAGCATCGGGGTCCTCAATTAACAATCAATTGTTGAAATATTTACCCGCACTCTGTAGTCGCGCAGTCCTATGGACTTAAAACTACATACATCTAATGATTTTATGCAATAATTCAAATGATATACACTCAGTCAAAAAATTAAAGGAACAGCAAAATTTTCGAGATTTTTTAGCGATTTTCCAAAGGCTGTGACTTTGTTAATTTTGGACGTACAAATTTTTCAAAAAAAGCATTTTGAAGCTTGAATTTTTTCGTTTTGGAATCTTGAGTCAAAAAATTTTTGTGGGCATCACCCTCGACGCAGTCGAAAGAAATATCACGGTAAAAATTTTCTCGAAATTTTTGCTTTTTTCAAAACAGTCGATGGGCTCCAAAATTTCTTTTCCGAGCTTAACCAATCTATGGATTGTTTAGCTGAATTCTTTGGCTTCAATTTGATTTTATTACCCAGCAAACACACTTGGATAATTTACGAAACACTGACGTATAATTGAAATGTAATAAATACGTCATATAATGTTCATCACAAATTCGAAACTTTTTCATAATGACGTAAACGAGATGTATATAATACGTTATGACAGTATGTAGCAAGGACGTCAATGAAAGATGAAGGAATTACGAAAAACTGTAGACATCACAAATATGTAATATTGATACGTTAAGATCTCGTCACTGTTATAAGATATTTACGTATACTGTAAACCTGTAAAATTGTTACGAATCGATGCTGTAACAATTATAGAACATTGGTGATATTATAATCTCGTAGTATAGGCTACGTAACAAATACGTATAATGTGTTACATAAATGTTACAAGACATTTCTTGTAACACATCCGTAACAATTACAGAACATTGCTGTAGCAATTATAGAACATTGGTGATATTATAATCTCGTAGTATGGACTATGTAGCAAATACGTATAATGTGTTACGTAAATGTTACGAGACGTTTCTTGTAACAAATCCGTAACAATTATAGAACATTGCTGTAACAATTATAGAATATTGGTGATATTATAATCTCGTAGTATGGGCTACGTAGCAAATACGTATAATGTGTTACATAAATGTTACAAGACATTTCTTGTAACAAATTCGTAACAGTTACGGAACATTGGTGATATTATAATCTTCGCAGTATAGACTACGTACCAAATACGTTTTATGTGTTACATAAATGTTACATGTCCTTAATACATACATATATACATATACTACCAGAAATGTTTCGAATCATTTTGAGGTTATATCGATTAAGAAACATAAACGATATATGAGTGTAATTATGTGAGCGCAATTACATGGGTATTTGTCGTGACAGAAACCCCAGTAAAAACTGTCTTTGAGCGACGAGTTTCATGAACTCGACTCTAAATCTGCTGGAATAAATCTCTACTATGATTTTTGATGCTATTTTGGCATAACACTCCCCCCCCTCTCCCAACGCATCCTCGCCATCGGTGTGGACTGGCCCGTTAATATGGGTAATTCGTCAATAATTTATCAACTTCAAATCGCTTATAAAGAATTTGTTCAATAATTAAAAATGTATTTTACTGACCCATGTACCTTAAATGTAATATAAATATCACGGGCTTTTAAGAAGATGATAGCGTAGTAGGTAGCGTGTCAGCGTTAGATCGTTAGAAAGGTTCAGTATTCAGGCAGGTATCAATCCCCCACAATCGGCAAATGAACGTTCTCGGATCCGCGCAGAGTTGAGGAGCATTTGTCAGAAAAAAGATATAGCTAATAAGTTAAATTTGAAAAAATATAATTTATTTTAAAAAAATTTTCTTCTATTTTTGGATATAACCATGAAACTCGGGAGTCGGGAGTTCAAACCCAGGTGGCGACGTCTTTTTTTTTTTTTTTTTTTATTCCCTAATATTATATAATGTTCAAAAATATTAAAAGATTAATAAAAAGAACTCAATTTTATCGAAATTATGAAGAAATTATATATTGCAAATGAAATTAAAATTGAATGTTTCGTTACGTAACGGTTACATCAATGATCTTTCCCCCGCGCCTTTCTGCTCTCATGAGATCGAGAGAGATGGAGCTAAAACTTTTAACACGTATTTCTCGAAAACGACTGAATGGAATGAAAAAAGAATAGTGAGGCCACCTGTACAAATCAATTACGCAGGCCGCCTCACTCTTCTGCTTTCATTCTATCAAGTAATCTTCGAGAAAAATGCGTTGAAAAAATTTTGAGGTTATGTTGACCTTTATGGCTATGAGATGAGTTTGTTACGTCAATGTGCCGAGTGTGTTACATCTATATGAGCTGAGTGTGTTACATCTTTGTGCTGAGTTTGTTACATAACAGTGTGTTGAGTATTTGCCATAAATATTATTCGTAAATTTTCCGTAACGATAACGTTCCAATGGGACGACGAATTTCTGAAGAAGCACTGCTTCATTTACGGTGCTTGTGACATAAATGTTACATCCAATATAATGTCCGTTACAGAACATTTTCGTAACTATTCTGAAACTGTGTTTGCTGGGTATTTTTGATCTACACGACCATTTTTCGCTGAGATATCGGTGATTGAACAAAAATTCGTCTTTTTTTAAATCTTCGATATCTCTGAAACTAATGATCGTACAGCGAATAAACGGTACGTTTCAGAAACTTGAATTTACCCTCTATAAGTGCCTGTTATTGTCATAAACGAAAAAAAAATTGTTTCCATGCATAATTTTGACTTGAAAAAGTCCAAGAAAATAGCTTTTTCTCTTGTTTAAGAAAATCTACCACTACTTTGCCGATAATGGTATAGTATGGTCTTTGAATTATCCGGGCACTCAGTCCTGGTGGACCATTGTGCCCGAGACCTGCGTTGGGCAAGCTTATTAGCCTGTTAGACCCATAGGCAAGCCGGCCTTACGTGCGAAGCGGATTAGCCCGCTTGCCCCTGTGACCTCCAGATCGAGATTGCTGATAGCATAGGCCCCCAGAACGTTATTTCGGACGTTCTCCAGCCCTGTGCATCGCGTTACATGTCCTGACGGCTGGGCCTTAAGCGAAGCCCCACCGTCGGCGTGAACTCTCAATTTTTCTAAAAGTTTGATGACTTGGTCACAAAAAACGGTTCAACCGATTGTTTTGAAAATTGGCATGGTCTTCAGGTATGTATTGAGCTAAAAAAGAATCTCAAAACATTGGTATTTTTCGCAATATCTGCAAAGTTGTGGTAGATTTTCTTAAACAAGAGAAAAAGCTATTTTTCTGGACTTTTTCAAGCCAAAATTAAGCATGGAAATAATTTTTTTCGTTTATGACAATAATAGGCACTTATAGAGGGTAGATTCAAGTTTCCGAAACCTACCGTTTACTCGCTGTATGATCATTAGTTTCAGAGATATCAAAGACTTAAAAAAAAAGACGAATTTTTGTTCAATGGCCGATATCTCAGCGAAAAATGGTCGTAAAATAAAAATAAAGAAGCAAATTGAAGGCGAAGAATTCAGCTAAGCGATCCATGGATTGGTCAAGCTCAGAAAAAGTTTTTGGAGCCCATCGACTGTTTTGGAAAAAGCAAAAATTTCGAGAAAATTTTTATCGTGATATTTCTTTCGACTGCGTCGAGGGTGATGCCCACAAACATTTTTTGACTGATGATTCCAAAACTAAAAGATTCAAGCTTCAAAATGCTTTTTTTGAAATAATTTTACGACCAAAATTAACAAAGTTACAGCCTTTGGAAAATCGCTGAAAAATCTCGAAAATTTTGCTGTCCCTTTAATTTTTTGACTAAGTGTAGTTTCCATTGCAGGTAATATTCCTGAAATATTGAATATCTAATACAAGTGATATTGCTAAAACATTGCATATTGATTGTTCGTGTTATTCCTGAAATATTGAATATCCAATACGAGTAATATTGCTGGAATATTGCATATTGATTGGATGCAATATTTCTGGAATATTGCGAAACATTGCAGCAATATTTCACTCGTCGGACATAGCAACATTACAATGTTGTCGTGCAACATTTCAGCAACATTGCAGGAATATTGTGTGCTGTAGGAAATCATTCGCTTTTCATCGTATTAGTTTGTCATGGCATTTTGAAGATGAACAGTAAAAGCCACAGTTATATCGACAGTGACGTCCGATTTGTAGATCAGCAAGTAATTTTTCCAAGCTTTTATTTAGCTTCACCTGTCCCGGTGTCTGTCTGTCTGGAATCAAATCTTACAAGTTAAATTTGACCCACTTCCCGGTTTCCGATTAAGTTAAAATTTGTCATGCATATGTAAATCAGATGACAATGCAATATTATCGCAAAAAAATTGCAAATTTTTTGAAAAAAAAGTTGTTTCGCAAAATTTTTATTACAAACTTGCTTGAAAATCGTTTTGGAACAAAAAATGTTTCGCATAATTTTTTGCAAAAAAAATGTTACGCAAAATTGTTTGCAAAAAAATTGTTTTGCTAAATTTTGTTTACAAAATGGTTTTAAGCAATTGATTTACAACATTTCTCCACGAAAATTTTGCGCCACAGTCTTTTTTCAAAAAATTTTCTGAAAACATTTTTTTGCATAAATTTTGCAGAAAAATGTTTCAAATTAATTGTGTGAAATAATTTTGTCTAACAAATTTTGCAAAATAATTTGTGTGCAAAAAATGTTGCGAAACATTTTTTTTGAAAAAAATTATGCGAAACTAGATATACATTGCTAAACTAGTTATTTAACATCATAAATACTAAAAAGTAGAAAATAAACAAACGAAATTTTTTTTTTCAAAAACAAGCTTTTATTAGTTGTTAATAAAAAATAATTAAAAACTTAAAAATAAAGCTTTTCCGATTGGAAATGAGTTTTGATAAAAGCGTGTTAAATTTTAACGGCAAGAGAAAAAATAGGGTGTAACGCGCTTTTATTTGAAAACTTATTTCCAATCGGAAAAGCTTTATTTTTAAGTTTTCAATTATTTTTAATCAACAACTAATAAAAGCTTGTTTTGAAAAAAAAAATTCGTTTGTTTTTACAATAATGCCTCGTAATAATTACCAGATCTCTCTGTTTACGCATCATGCATAACCCCAATCAAGCAGACAGAAGTATAATGCAACGTGTTTTGAACAATATTTAGACTGACGTCTAAAGTTCCTTATCGTGATAGAACGCAGAGAAAGAAAAACGTGAAACAGGTCATGTCAGCGCCATGGTTTCGGAAGAGAATCTGTGGACCGGTAAAAAGTTGACTACTCCGATCTAGCTTTTGTTACATATACAATAAGAATTTTCGGCTCATACACGAGTGTGCTCGAAAACGAATTGCTCAATTTTACGAAGCTTTTCGGTGAAGGCAGTGAACTTTACTAAGAGGAAAATTCTGTTTAAAAGTGAAGCATCAACGGTACGGGGTTTGAGTGAGACGTGCCCGTCAGTCTTCAGCTAAAGTTTATTAGAATTCAGTGCCAAATCTTTGGCAAAACCTCGCTCTCTAGGTAAAGTGGCTGCAGGGAGGAGAAAGGGAGCTAGTGGAAAAGCATTGCTGAGTCGATTTACCTCAAAAACCACCAGAGAGTTTTGCGTCCCTTGCCAAGAGTCATCAGTCACACGGAAAAAGAGCGAATGAAAAAGATAGAGAAAGGAGCAAAAGCGCGCGAAGCCTGCTGGTACATTTTTTCCGATCCTTTTGCCGTTATATCATTCTAGACCCCGTTTCTCGCACTCGAGCTTTCTGTTTCTCTCCCTCTTGTGGAGAAAACTTTTAAGCCCAGGTATCATTAATTTGGATGAGACCGCTCTCTTAGAGCCCAGATAAATTTCCTTGACTGCGGGATGTTGGCTTTCTGGCGGAGGCTGCCAGCGCAAATATGCCATACTGAGTGGTGTAACAATAAAAAGTCAATCTGGCGTGTGTGCCGTTATGAGCGTCATTATAGAAATGCTGGACAACCAAACCATTTGGAACCACGATCAATAAAATCCTAAATATTCGAGGTTTTAGAGGACCGAGTCAGCGTCAAAACGCTGATTTTTAAACAAATATAAACTTTCGTTGCATACTCGTGAACCTGACCGATTTCCATTGTTTTATAGGCGCGTACTCTTCAATAAAGAAGAGGCCGCGTATTTTTTATTTTATTTAATGTTTACCTTTGGAGAATGATTTATAATTGGGTAGGGTTGGTTTTGAAATAAAAACACATATTTTTGAGCGACTATATTGAAATATTTTATTTGTGACTCAGAGAAAAAAATCTCTGAGATCCGAATCTCAGAGAAAAAAAACCCTCGAAGAAAAAATAATCTAATACATTTCATTTGAAATTAGAGAACAAGAATTTACATTTTTTTTTTATACAGAGGTGAAGTCGTAAATTAATATATATATAATACTGCAACGGAATTCAAGACGTAGTATTTATTGTCGATACTAATCAGCTGGTGATTTGGCAAATATAATGAACAATTCGACTGGCGGATGTAATTTTGACGATAATGCCGAGTAAATAAACAATCCGATTAAACCGGTGTAATTTCGACGATTAGAGTCGTAACATTTTTTTAAATATGAATCGATCATAAACGCCTCGGCTGAGCGAGGGTTTATGAGGATTTTCTTCCTGTAGAAAGGAGTAATAAAAAAAGATAAGTGACTCACTGTTCAATTGATGAATTACTGTTCTTAATTAAATGATAATTATTGATAAAATCTTCATCTTAAATACGATCAACGCACCGATCCTTTTTTTTAAACCAAGAACTTAATGTGTTGTCGAAACTCGATTTTTCTCCAGACTGACTCTTTCTCAAAGTTATTTCTCATCTGCTTGATAACAACAAAACAAAACAGACAATGCGATAGACCAAACTAGCTAAAAGACACTGAAATTGGTTACGCGAAACATCCTTATATATATACCGTCATTCATGTGAATTTTAAATATACACATGTATATATTTTTATCGCGATAGAAATGTGTATACAATCTGTTCGACTGAACATCCATCATTTGATGGTACCCTGAAAGTACTATAGTCTACTTTAGAGGGCCAAATAAAGCAAATCTTTAAGATTTTTTTTCCTCACTTCCGTCTTTATCAGATATGGCTATCGAACTGGTTTTACAACATGGCTTCATCCTTCAATAACACAAAAAAAAATATTTTTTGTTTTAATTCCTTAAATAATTTGTACAAAGTCCCAAAGTCGAAAATATCTTGTCCCATGGCCGACAATTAATCACACAATGGGCAAGTCTGAAACAACAAAAATTAAAAAGCAATTTGAACAGGAAGGTTTTTACACAACAATTTACCACCGTTAATGAAGAAACGAAAAAAATGCGAATGTTTGAAATGTTTGAAATAAATTGCGAAAAATTCAATTTTTCACAATTTATTTCAGACATTTCAAACATCCGCAATTTTTTTTTTTATTTACGGTTTTTTCATTCACGGTAATAAACTGTTGTGTAAAAAACTTTGCTCTTCGAAATGCTTTTTCATACTTTCGTTTTAGACTTATCAATCCTGAGATTAACTGTCAGCCATGGAACAAGCCATTTTTGAAGACCCGACTTTGGCATCTCCTATAAATTATTCAAATAACCAAAATGAAAAATAATTTATTTTCGTATTTTTGATGAATGAAACAATGTTGTATAAACAGTTTGATAGCTGTGTCTAATAAATTAGCTGAGAAAAAAAGCTTCAAAATTTGCTTTTTTGCCTTGTAAAGCAGACCTTAAGCTCCAACGGCTCTCTCATAAATCAATTTTTGAGTTTCACTACGCTGTGCACGATCCTGACCGATCCTGATCAAACCGCTTGACAGGTTTTATCCTACGACATCTCATTTTGTTCGTAACACTTTTCCGGATTAAATAAGTGCGGCAGATTTTTTTTAAAGAAAAATTAGATTATAGACTTACATCAGACTACTTTTTTTATTTTTGACCCATTTTTTGTTTCAAAATATTTTATATCGTCTCACTGACGTACCTTCAGTCATTTCAATCTATTTCATTTTACATGATCTTGCTGCCTAAGAATGATTGCCTAAGAATCTCTGTGATTAGAACAAAGGGGTCTCGACATAGAATAGTAACAACATAACGACACTTGGATGTTATGAACATTGATTCACGTGCCATTTCACGATTTTTTAATAAAATGTTTCAACCCGCAAATAGACGAGCATTGAGGTACTCCAACTTTCTCGTAGTGTTCTTATTCTGTTCGATGAAGCATGGGGAACCTCGCATGCGAAATCATAAGGCTAGGATCGTCAAAATAGAGGCAAGAGATGTTTCCTCTCATCCGCCAAGAGCTCTATCAAGAGCCCATAACGTGTAAAGTGCAATATATTGCATCCACCTCCACGTATTTGTTGATGTACGGATGATCACGTTCGCACTCTACAGAGAATCTGGCAGCTTGTATGTCAATGTCGATTCAGAATATTGTGTGGTTTCATATGGGTTTCTCATATACCTGTATCTACACACATATCCATACTTGCAAGTGCCGTTTAAATATACACAGATATACGAGGGCATTGTCAGTACACCCGTTCGAGCAGCTCTCGAATTGCATGATTTCTTCTTCGTTCCCGTTATGTGTCGCCCAGTTGAGGAGTTATGAGAGACCCTTGACAGTCGTTGCGGTGAGATTGTGGCTCGGTCACACATACATGTACACGTAGCTCACCTATCAGAGAGCTTTCAGAGTTCCCTCGTGGAAAACTTGTCCGAGTCGTAGGGAGACACTTTCAGCTTTCAGCTTGCGGCTGACTTGCCAAAACTTGGCCGCGAACAACGTCCTACAACCTCACGGGTAAGGCACGTTCGACATCTCGCACGTGGCTCCAACGAAAGCCCATTTCTCCGATGTTACCGTACCCAGCCCATCCACAGACGCATCGTGATATATACACATTCACGTGAAGTTGAATCGATATCGCTCGAGTATGTGGCCTTGTTTGTGTGCACGTTTTGTTCTGTACGAATGCCTGAAATTATCCTGTCCAAACATAGGCATCCACTTCTTAGATTTTAACGAGAAATACTCAAGTTATAAACGGTCTCTTCAGAGAAGCAAAGTCAAGTGACTGTCTTTCGACCAAACTGACCGGACACAAGTGGTCAAGTGTATTTTGAAGTGATGAGTTAACAACTCTTTCAAAACAATATTTCGGTGCAGTTGGTTTTGTCGAATACCCGCGCTTACACAAAAATCCCACAAGTTGGAAATTTGTTCATTGTTCCTCATTACCACGTTTTTATTAGGTCGCTTTCTTGTGCCGGGTGGAATTTTGTATTTGATTTGAAACTAACTTCCCGATGAGGTAGTGACTTGAAATTTTGAACGTAGCTCAGAATTGGATGCCAATGCAAGAAAATGTTTAAAAAATCGTAATTGTGATGATAATTTTTTAAAAATAATTTGATCATTTTCTCAATAAAAACTGGTACAGGAACGGTTACCATAGCAACGGTTTGGGTTTTTGTTTTTGCTATATTTTCTTGATAACCCAATGCAATGCAAACATATCAATTCTTCAATTCCTTTAAGGGAATCGTTATCGAATCTTAAGTCTCTTATAGTCTTTATTGAGTAAAGTTTCTTATAGTAAACGAGACAGTGGCCCAACGCAAGCGACGCTTGGAAAATCAAAGTATCGAAAAAAAAAAATTTCACTTACACAATTCTAAAAATCGGAAAGTAAATTGAACAAATGAAAAAAAAATTTAAATACCATGTTTTTAAAATGGACTAAAAAGTGTAAAATAATTTGCCTTTTAAAACGGAAAACGTGGGGCGCATGGAGTACATCGTCGCTATTAATGAGAGAACTTATTTATCAGTTTACATTATTTGCGGTGCAATACCAATTTACAGCTGAACTATGTATGCATTAATTATCTGTTGCATGCGCCCCACGTTTTTCGTTTTAAATCTCACATTTATTTTAATAGCTATTAAAAATGTGCAATGACAAATTTTCAGGACAATCTGCAAGTGGTTAGAAATGTGTATGTTATTTAATTCTGCATGAAGCCTAGGCAAATTATTTTATACTTTTTAGTCTGTTTTAAAAACGTGGTATTTGAAATTTTTTTTATTTGTTTTTTTTCTATAGAGTTACCGTAAAACGGGGCAACTTTAACTTTGGGAGTAACTCCCACAGTTTATGGGGCTACTTTGACAGAGCGCCAAAATACGGTATAAACGTGTGCGCAATGAACCCACATGACCTTATGTGGTGGGAGGGGGTGCGAGGAGTAGGTAGAAGAGGAAAGAAAGTCATTCAGAATCCAGGTACACAGATATGTGTAACAAGTCAAGACTTCCCAACAATCGATGATGCCTTCCGCAAGAAGGGAATAAAGAAGGGCAATAAAAAAGACAACAACCTCTGTTACATCCGTAAGGCTCGAATTTCAAGTCATAAGTCCTATCTTAAGATGAATCTTCGGTTTCAACTTAATTGTGAGTGCCATTATAAGTTAATACTTAAGTTCAAACTTCAGTGCAAACTTCAGATGGATCTTAAATTCAAACTCGAATTTGGTTTGAAGTTTCATCTTGAGATCCATCTTGAGCTTGAACTTAAGTTTGATAGAACTTGATTATTTTGACAACTTATGTCAAAAATACAGTTGAGGGAGGCGATAAAAGAAGTTCGAACGAACTTAAGTTCAAGCTCAAGATGGATCTTAAAATCGAACTTCAAACCAAGTTCAAGTTTGAACTTAACATCGATCTGAAGTTCGCACTAAAGTTCAAACTTAAGTATAAACTTAAATGACACTCAAGTCCAAACTCAAGATTCATCGTAAATTGGAACTTAAATTCGATTTTAAGTTCTAATTTGAGTTCCATGGAAAGTTTGATTTTAAGACTGATCTTATGATACAATTTATGACTTAAAATTCGGGCCGAAGTATGACTTCCAGTTTCATCACCATGTTGCTGACTGGATGTGCTGCATCACTTGCAAAAACGGGATTTGTGGCATGTGTAACAAAGCGTCAACCAATCCTGCCTATGAATGGAGGATACAGACTTTTCTTACCTTTTTTTCTTTTGTTGCTCAAATTTGTTGTTTAAATTTATTATAATATTACTTACGTTGATTGTAATATTGCTGAAGTTGATTTTGATTCCAAAGATAATAAGACTGGTTGCATGCCCATAACAGAGATGTCAACCCTCGTTACTTTTGAAAACCCGTTTTTTTTTTTTAATTTTCTCCGATACTTGCTAATCACCATTCATTTTACAAAAATAACTCACAGTATTTGTACTTGGATATGTTAGCTCTTCTGTTTATATAATAAGTGACCCAATTTACTGGATTTCTGGAAAAAAATCATGAAAAAGCCATACAACGCACAAAAGTAACGCTCCGTTACTTTATCACCCATGTAGAAGTCGCCGACGTTCCGAGTACCGCCGAAGATTGGCTATATTGCGGCAGCTCGTCGGCAGCCAACGATTGGGACCCAGCGTCGGCGAAACGTACGACCGATTGCTTGGCCATCAAGCGGCGAGGAGTCAGCAGCCAATGATCGGGTCGCGACTATGACCCGAAGTTGTTACAACTCTTGTTCGATCGGTGGCATCGACGTTAAGCTCGGTAGTTGAGACTTTGTTGCCTACCACGTTTTATCCGATGCTGGTTAATCGTCGCTCGAGTATAGTCGGCCAACACTTGCAGCCCAAAGTACAGCCAACGCCGGGCGATGGCATCGGTCGCACGTTCCGCCGACTTGACTTCAGGATACCTGAACCCTTATAACTTAAGTGACCTCTCTCAACTTAATTTCGGAGCCGCTGATCCTTCGTAAGTTTTTTGAACTCTCAAAACTTTATTCGAGAATATCTGACTCCTCATAACTTAAGTGGGCCCTCATAAGTTAACTGACGACCCCTCATAACTTTATTTCGCTACCCCTGCCTCTTCGTAGGTTATGTATACTCTCAAAATTCAAGGATATGCTTTGCCCCTACAGTCCCAGCCAAAAATTTTATCTGATTGAAATTTCCGTACTTTGTGATGCAATAAAAATTTGACAAAATTTCGCAGTAGCATCTGGCATGCCATAAACAACGATCATTATCAATTACAATATTGCCCAAAAGTTATTAAAAAATTGGTCAACCAAATAATTATTCATCAATTTTTCCGTAAGCTTTCTTTTTCTTAAACAAATCCAATGCGTTGATTTTTCTGAACGCATTTTTTTCTGACCATTTTTTCAGAATTTTCTTTCTATTTTGAATTTCCCATTTTGAAATTTTTAGAATGGCTGTATTTATGTATTTTTTGGCCTAGTGTCTTGAAAACTTTTCAAAGCTGAAGATCAACCTCAAACACAAACATATACAAAATTGGCAATTTTTTATTTGTATTTCAGAATCTTTTTCATCACAACTCAAAATAGAGAGAAAATTCTGACAAAATTCATATGCGCTCAGAAAAATTAACGCGTTCGATTTGTTTGAGAAAAAATTTTTTTTTCTAACTTACCCAAAAATGGTTGAATAATTATTTGTTTAAACAATTTATTAATAACAAATTAATAAACTAATTTTTAATAACAATTTATTAATTACTTTTCTTATTGTTTAAGAAAAAAAAAATTAAAAAAAAATTACCCAAAAATTGTTAAATAATTATTTGCTCAAACAATATATTCATATCAAATTAATAAACAAATTTTTAATAACAATTTATTAATTACTTTTCTTATTGTTTAAGAAGAAAAAAATAAAAAAAACTTACCCGAAAATTGATGAATAATTATTTGATAATAATTTATTAATAACTTTTGGGCAATATCATTATTGATAATTGTTGTTTATTGCATGGCGAATTTCGCTGAATTTTTACAGATTTTTATTGTATCACGAAATACGAAAATTTCAAAACTTAATTCCGACCCCTCATAAGTTAAGTGACCCCTCGTAACTTAATTTCGAAGCCCCGGACCCCTCATAAGATATGTGACTTCTTATAACTTAATTCCAGGGTTTCTGACCCCTTATAAGTTATATTTTATGTACGTATAAATTTGTCTGGCGTAATGTTTCATAAATATGATATACACATCCGAATATTATAAGTAGTGGATGGTTTAGTGGTTAGAGTGTCAGCGTTAGGTCCCTCAGTAGGCTCGATAGGTAGGTAGGTTTAAAATCCCAGACGAGGCGCGTAAGTATTCTTCGGTCCGCGTATATACAAGGAAAATTAATCAGTCAAAAAATTTGATTAATTTTCAAATAATCTTTTTTTAAACATTCAATTCATGTTCAATTCAAAGATACGCTCAAAAACCGAGGGTCGAGGGTTCGATCCCGCCGACGACGCCTTTCAATTTTATTTTTTATTTTTTTATTCTCTGATCTCCACCTGGGCAGTTACTTGTTTTGTTACATTTCTTGTTTATGTTTTTTTTCAGCGACGCAGTAAAAACATAATAATTTACGATATGAATTTGCACGGAGAAGCTGTGACGCACGTTGGTCCGACGCACGCACGAGCGGTGGGTCCAGGGGCCGTAGCTCCCCGGTGGGGTGAAGGGGCAGAGCCCCTTCTGGCGGTAGAGGGGGCGAAGTCCCCTTGGGGGGTTGGGGAGACAACAAAAGTGGTTTTCAAATGCAATATCTGAACGAAATAACAATTTTTTGAACACGCCAGGTTTTGTTTCATCTGTCTCAATACAATTTTTAACAAAAACATGCCATGTTTAGATTGATCCGTTTTGATTTAATTTTCGACAAGAACACGCCACGTTTCGTTCGATCCGTTTTGTATACGATTGAGATTGTTTCACCTGCCCCTACACAAACATTCTATACGTCAACAATTTCTCGATCAAACGAGTGGTGGCAGCACCTCTCGATCGGTCGTCGTCGCGTGAGAAATGCGTATGCGCGCGCTGCTGTACTGGAAAGTAATGGAAAACTACTAGGGAATATAAGTGGTGCTCAATGCTGCTCAGCGTACGACCCGTCTCGACTGCCACAACAAACCCTAGTTTCAGTACAGTTAAACAGTCGCAGAAAAACGAGGAAAACGTGGTTGCGTTATATAAATCTGTATAGATCATCCGCCTTTTCTTGAAGCTTAAGTGCAAGCGTTTATGAGACGTATAAGAATTCTCGTTTTAATCTATAAAAATTATAAATTCATTATGAAGGAATCTCGAGGTCAGTTTATAGTGCATTCGAGTACTGCATGAGCGAGCACGTAGGGCTCGTAAAAGGAATGAGTGATTACCTCGCAAATGAGACAAACCCAGCGAAAGAAAGAGGGAGAGTGGAACGAAGGATTGACGTATGAATTCTTTTTCCTATCGCTTCCCGTGATGCCATAAAAGAAAGATGCTTATATGTCCACTGACGTGCATGCGTAGGCTACATAAATTCGTTGAAAGTAACCTGATGTACTCGCAAACCGTTGCGGACCGGCGTCGAGAATCTCTACCCACTCTTTTCAGTTCTCTCGTGGCCTTGTCATAGTCGTGGCTCTTTCTTACTGGTTTGTAGCCTCCTCAGTTTGACCTCATGTGGTAAATTTGTCAGTATCGAGCTTTCTTGTTGGGCCAGCATTATGTACACTGGCACTCTTTTCCTGCTATTTCCCATCTCGACTGACTTCCCTCCCGCACACCAGTGCTTTGGGCTTTCAGCAAAGCTCGAGGTAAACTTTGCATACCAAGGATCCGGTGCTTGGTTAATTAATCAAGACAGAACGTTAGCAAGAGTTGTCGGATTAGAGAGATCAAGCTTTTCAAGACACTACCGACCTTCCTTCGCACGAAAAACTTCTCATCGCTTCCTACCATCTCGTCCTAGATCGTAATCATCTCGTATAGCCGGGACTTGCCAATTTGAAGGAAAATCTGATTGATACAGAACTAAGATTAGAGTGGGTTTGCGCAGCAGAATAATGCTTTAGCCATTTCCAGGATAGTTCTCGAAGTCTTTTCTTTGAGACATGCACTGAAAAAAAATGGTTGAATATGCAAAATCGTTAGTTGAATACGGGCAACTAAATATTTATTTGATTTAACTAAATAATTAGCTTCTTAAATAATTCCGCGCTTCGGTTAACCAAAATATTGTTCAGGCAACAAAAATTTGGATTGTACAACTAAATATTTAGTTGCACGTACTCAACAAAACGATTTTGCATATTCAACCATTTTTTTTCTCAGTGCGCTGGAACGACGAATATTTTAATTTTGATAACTTTACAAGATAATTAGATCATTGAATCATAAGCATTTCATAACGGAACTTTCAACATTAATGTTCTCAATAGCTCGAAGCAGTTTTCCTCTTGGGCAAGATAATCCTGTCTCGTTCGAGAGTGTACATGAGATTTAAATTACAAAAGGACTAATATTGTTTGTTGCGTAATTTTATGCCCTAGGATTCTTAATTTTTAAAGTGGAAAAATTGTATGTTTTTATAGAATTGAAAGAATTTTGCTCGTTAGTTCTAGATAAAGAATTGTACGAGTTAAATTTACAGTAGCGGCCTCTTCAAAAAAATCGTTGACAAAGAAATATTGCCCAGTTGCAATTTACTATGGAAAAATATTTTTTTCAAATTCATGAGTAGTATAATATAATCCAATATACAGAATTTCGATCAATCCCTTTATTTTGTTCAAAGGAAAATTCCCGAAATATGACTACGTTTTACGACACTAAAATTAATCCATCGTATCATCTTTTGGCGCTAAATTAATGGCTCGGCCTTTTTTAATGTATTTACTACAAATCGAAATAATCACCAACCCGGGAAATATGCATATGCTGTGCAACTTTTTGTTCAAGTTGTCGCAGAGGAACTACCTTAATCCACCCGATAAAGTAAAGCCATCTCCAAATTCGCACGATTATCATACGCAGGGTATATAGTGCGAGGGATATAGAGAGTAAGTACATAAATTTAAGGATGCCGAGCGTATAATTTATCGCTTCTCGCACGAAATACGCGACACTTGGGAGCTTGATTGGGCGGTAAAGAGGCATTGGTATCAAATTCTGTATCGTAAAGCATACATATGAGCTCGTGGACCTCAGGGACGGGAGTAGGGAGTTTAGCGGGAATCGTTATGTATAGCAGCATCTTATATCCAGTTGAAGCTTGTTTCCAGTTTGAAATTTATACCACGTAAGCCAGCAATCCCATAATCACGTTTTAACAACGCCATAAAGGAGATTTTATTCGAACCATTGTTAGGAATGTACTGGATACATACAATTCTACCTCTAGAGACGATAAGATCGTTCGTTACTTCGAGACAGCGATCATCAATTATCTGACCACAATTCAGAAGCTTGTTCACGACAACGAAAACTTGCTGAAACGAATTTAACGAACGATCGGTAACAGTTACGTTAAGGTAAGAACTATCATTATTCGTTGCCAGGGCTTTTTCCCCTACTTTTTTTTTGTATGAGAATCAAGCAACTAGGCCAACAGATTCGATGCCCATACAATGACCGCTCTCAGGAGCAAGAAAAATCGAGTGAACAAAGTAACGATGATATTATTGGAGAAAACAGCAATATACTCTTGGATTGGTTGGAGGCTGGATATCCAGTTAAAGCTTCGACGCTTGGAATGGCGCGATGCACTTTTTTTTGCTCCTGCCCTAACTCGAAGCTAGAAAACGCCACGGAGATGCACTCACTTTTTTTCGTCTCTGTCTCTTTCTTTTCCCTAGAAGCCAGCCTGACCTAAGACACCAACACACGAGTGAACAGTTTCATTTATAACTTTTAATTGAGTATGAAAGTTTCAGGCTGAATAGCACTAATCATTGCTCCCATCTATATCTATGTTTTCGTACTCCTTTCTTTTCCCCTCTCTTTTTACTCCATCGCCCTTTGGCTTGTCTCTCGTGAGATTGGTCATCCATGCCGACATCCTGTCAGTAAAAACCTTTTCGCCAATTACCCAATATCGATTCGTCCTTCTAACCCGTTGGCGTTTCTCTCGTCGCTCTTTTTCTTCTTCATTCTCTTCAGGTTTTTGATGGAAGCACCGGAAAAATTAACATCTCGCCACAACAATTCTCAAGGTTTAGAATAGACCATCACGATTTCAATCTGGCGCCGCACATGTAGGTCTTAATATTCAGGGATTCTATGAATGTCTTACGAGAATGCTCTCGCTTGAGGATCACAATTATCTTCATGCCTGCCTTCTATTCACGTGTAACGCATTCTGTCCCTGGAACAAGTGAAATGTAAACGACGGACAGTTTTGCGGTTACGCTTTAACACATTGAGTACCAACTGCACGTCATCATTAATGCTGACTTTTAGATGACGCCGTGAAAGTAGGCGATATGTATGACCTCGTAAAAACTTTGGCACACATTCTAGTGTGTCACCATTTGGGGGACAACTTTATGACGCCATTAATACTACCAACTTGAGGCAGTTGTGGGGAAATTCTAGCAATCGTAAGATGAGCTTACGCCCAGTTTGCAAGTTACGAATTCAATCACAGTTCGTTTGCCTTGGCGTCTTACAATATATTCATGGATCAATGCGTCAATCCCGTCTGGATAATCCTGTAGCCTCAGTCCAACGGAAAGTGGAGTAGCAAATAGTCCGAAGATCGATATGTATATTCGCATCTCAATCTCCCTTGCTATCTATTCGTTCCTCTCTATTTTGAATTTTCCTGTCTACTTTCCGAGCTCTCGCCAGATTCCACGCGTGAAATTCTTTCTGACAAAACCAATTTTCCAAAGAATACTTTCATTTCATAAGCGTTGTTATTTGAAAAATGAACTCGACGACATTGCACATAGCATAGCTCCGTGATTCTTTTCGCGTAAGCTTGAAAAAGAAGTATAAATATTATTTTAAAACCCAACCACATTGGTCCAGTGGCTAACGGACTCGCTTCGAGCGCGAATCCCAATGACATTCGTCTCCCTTGCAGAAAAATATTGTGATACGAACAAAGCTGCGGGCGTATGTCGTTACGACCAACGATAAATATGTCTATCGACCTACAATGTTTACTGGCGGTGAAAGGCAGTCGTAGCTCCAGCACATGATCAAGACAAATCTAGTAGGGTAACTCAGGTGCCTGAGGGTAATAAGGCCTAGTTAAGGGATATTTGTAATAAAATGATAAATATCCAATTTAATCAACAAATCTTAATAATAATGATTCATAACATGATTCAAGTACATTTCAACAACAAATGCGGATGAACCGAATGATGACCATTACTCAATGATTCACATTGGAAAGCAAATGCTGATGGACCGAGCCATCAGCAATGCCCAATGGTGTCCATTTGAAGGCAAATGCTGATGAACGAAATGATCAGCTTTACCCAATGATGTCCATTGGGAAGTAAATGCGGGTGAACTGAATGATCAGCATTACCCAAAGATGTTCATTGGAAACCGCGTCGCGTTAGTTCCGAGACTTGGCGTGAGATGTCGCAGGACGGCAACCCGCTGAACTCCCATATGGATTATGCGAAGAATATGCTTATCTAGACGAGTGTGAGCACGGGATATTAGCAGGAGTCGGTGTCCAAAAAATCCATGCAAGGAGTTCTTGCCGACTGATGCCCATGGGATAATCCCTATTCCGTTTGAAATGGGGAAGTCAATCCTCATTGGAAAATCCCTATTCGATTTCAAATGGAGGATTCAATGGCGAAAATGTCCTTGGGCAATTCGGCATTCATCTCCACTGGTTATTTTGGCAATGGGGAATGAATGGCGATTTTTCAATGGTGACGAATGGAGTTTTTTACTATATGAAAGAATCTCCATTGATTATCGCCATTCATTCCCCATTGCCTACGAAAACCAATGGAGATGGATGCCGAATTGCCCATGGGAATTTTCCTTATTGAATCCCCATAGGATAATTCCCATTCCGTTTCAAATGGGGAAGTCAATTCTCATTGGAAAATCCTCATTCGATTTCAAATGGGGAATTCAATGGCAAAAATTCCCTTAGGCAATTCGGCATTCATCTCCGTTGGTTATTTTGGCAATAGGGAATGAATGGGGATTTTTCAATGGCAACGAATGGAGTTTTTCACTACGGGTAGCATGCTAAATGTTGCTGAATTTTTTCAGATTGTATAACAAAGTACGAAAATTTCAATCGGATATAATTTTTTGATGGGACGTCATCATCAAAGTTTCAAGCGAAAATGGTAAATAAAAAAAATTTATAGGAAAATTCTGAAATAGTTCCAGGCGATAGCGTGTGCACGTACACTACTTTTCAAACCCTCATAGTTTAGTCACGTGACATTCATCAAAATTTGTATTTTTTAGCCAAAAGTGAAATAACTTTGGGAGAAAAAATCGTACAAAAATGTAACAAAAAAATGGAGTGTCTGCTAAACCCTTTAAATATAAAGGAGACCGAGGACAGCTGTAACAATCTGTATTTTGGCTTTTCCTGGGCCTAAAGTATAATGCTAACGTAAATCATACGTATACCCCTGCATAGAGCATTTAATGGTCTACAAAATGGTTCTATGTTGGAGTCTGTAACTAGAATTGAAAAAAAGTATAGGCCTTTATAAGAAGTGTAAGAAATTGTTAAAACCGTCCCCTACCCCGGGGCAGTTGTGACAGTCGATGGGGACAGTTGTAACGGTCGATGGGGCTAGTTGTAACGTAAGATTTTAACACAAAATTATATCTTCCATTGTGACCAATATAATATAATATTATTACAACATTAAACATTATCACACGGATATATATTACGGTCACAATGATAAAATCTTAACACATGGAAATAGCACGGAGAGAAATCCCTGTGTCACGGCAGCACAGGGCATGCTAACCGAGCGACAGCAAAAATAATTTGCTACGGTTACAAAAATCATTTGTTATGTCAGCAAAATGATTTGCTCGTCTAGCAGATCATCTGCTCGTCTAGCAAATCATCTGCTCTGTGTGCATATAGATTTGCTGACATAACATATGATTTTTGTAACCGCAGCAAATTATTTTTGCTGTCACTAAGTTAGCATGCCCTATGCTGTCGTGACACAGGGATTTCTCTCCGTGAGTCGTATCGAGTTGATACAAATCATGAAATAATTTAATAAAGTCTCAGACACACGAAACTTGTCAAAGAAACATGACATATAACCTAAAGATACGTACCGTGGTTGCCGGTATGGATTTTCCGTTTTTGATCTTTTCATACGCTTCTTCGTACGTTGACATGTCGGCACAGGCTCGTTGCATGATTCTTACGCGTTGCAGAGGCATTTTTGCACACAGAAACCTTAAAAAAAGTCCGTGTGACGTTAGTTTCAATGTTTAGATGTGAAATTATCATGACAACTGACAGCTGACACCCGTCCCCGGCAAAATTGTTACAATTGTACCCAGATAGTTTTTTCTACTTCAAGGTTAGAATTAGATTAATTTTCTCAAGCTGAAGGCTTTAAAAACCGCGAAAGTTGACACAAAAATGTCCAAGGAAGCTTATGAAAAAAAAATAATGACTATATGTAGCACAGTAATCGAGATATTTGTGTTTATCGAAAGCCGCAAAAGTTCACTTTGGGCCTGACAATATCAATACACCTCTTTGGTCAAGTCTGCTTAGTGCTGATGTCTCCTAGCCTAGTAATTAAATGTGAGGAACTACAAGACGCATCATGTGCCTGCGGGACATGGTGGTACCTACTATAGTTTGGGAGATATTCGCTATGTTACAAGTGTACCCTGTTACTTTTGTTCTCGGTCTCCCCTACCGTAAATAAAGAAGACAAAAAGAAATGTTCTCAAGCTGTGCGCCCAATTCGCGAAGGCCGAAAAACGATAAAAAACGGTCACGTACAAAAGTGCATAACAGGTCGACAAAAAATCATAAAAAATATTTATAACGAGCACGCTTCACGCTCCGTATTTTTGATCATTGTCTTGATTTATTCCGTTGTGATCGAATATATTTTGAATGTTGGTTAACATGTCTCTTGGGGACGTTTAAATAGGCACTCACACCATAATTCAAACTCTTTGATTCATTATGAACAGCGATTAATTATTCTGATAAATTATATTAATCGTTATTAATGACAGATTTGAATATAATCAAAATATTATTCGATACAAAAGTACAGTGTAGGCTCCCACAACTGAACGTACGACAATTGAGTGTTACTATTAGTCGTTTTCTTGAAGAAACGGGAATTTTTATTTTCCAGAAAAAACAAAATTTCTATTTTTTGTAGAACATTCGTATGTATACACTATACATGTATATGAGTCATTCCATGTCAATTCAACGACGTTTTGTTGGTAGACCCCCTTTGATTTTTTATTATTGTTTAATTTGTTATTACATATGCAAAAAGAAGTGTCCATGTACATTTTAGCTCTCTATCTTAAACCATACCGAAGTTATTGATTTTTGGAAAAATGTTCTTAAAACCCTGACTGTTTCTCTACCCACGTTTTGGGTAATCTACCCATGTAGGTTGGAAATGGAAAAATTCCAACTCACGAACACTAGATAGACTACCCACAAAACCGAAGTTCTTGGGTCTTATGGGTAGTTTACCTAGCGCTCGTTGGTTGGAATTTTTTCATTTCCAACTCACCGAATGAGTAGCGAAATAGTCAGGGAATAATCAACTTTCTCAATAACCACGATATTCTAATTTGCTAGGAGAGGTCATTTTTGTTTGTTTTTCAATGTACTCTTTGAAAAAAATATCAAAAATTAAGAAACAAAAATTTTTCGTCTTTATGGCTGTTTTAAGCTAAAAAAATTGGATTTCCTTTGAATGGGACGCCTTCAAATTTTTTCGAGAAAAATTATAAAATTCTACGTAAAAACAGGAAATTTTTGAGATTTTACCGAAGATGGGATTAAAATAACTTGTCATATTGAAAAAAATTTGGTTTGACTTTTTTTTCTCGTAATTTTGATCTTTTTTCCTTCCATGACTAAGATAGTTGATTTCAATGATGTTAAAATAAATAATTTTACTTCTCTCACATATTTCCTTTGTAAATTATAATAATTAATAATTGGAATTACAATTCAAGTACGTTTTGCACTTAATTCAATTTCTTTACGAAAAAATTGTAATTCTTAATGTTAATATAATTTACAAAGGAACTATTGTAGTCATAGAAGGACCCCATTTTCAGTAAAATCTTAAAAATTTTGTTTGTTTACGTAGAATTTTATATATTTTTTTTAATCGAAGAGGTCCCATGGAAAGAAAATCCAATTTTTTAGCTTAAAACAGCCAAAAAGACATTAACATTTTTTTTCCATATTTTTGTCGACAATTGTAATAGCGAGAATTAAGTAGATTTGATCATGTGTGTGGCGCGGTGCGTGGCAGTGAGATAGCATAGGCTGCATTCGTCTTGAACATGGTCGTACATACAGGTCTGGAAACTCGGCCAAATTTCGAGGGTGGGGGTACCTGGCTTATCGAAGCATGAGAATAGTTCGTAATTCCGTCACTACTCGTCTCTGCGATCTATGCGCTTTCTGGGTATTCTCAAGCTTAACCTCAAAACGTGAGACAGAGATTAAAAAGCTATACCCGAGTGGAAATTTGTCCTATAAGAACTGGATTGCTCCTAGCCAGGGGGGTGACACTGGTAGATAAAAGTGGCACGCGAAATGTGCTTGCCGCACAGTGGCGGTGGCTGTTCTGTCAGAACGGTAAGAACAAGAACTTCTCATGTATATATAGATGTTGCACCGGCGTCTCGAATATTTCATGTACATAACTTTATGAAAACCATTGTTCGCGCGCATAATGAATTTGAATTATAATTTGAATTGTTCAGTTTATAATTAGCATTGTCAATTTTTAACATTCTAAGTCCTCAAATAAATGAGAATATTCTAAGTTGACTTAGGAAATAGGTACAGGGCATGTAATAAGGTACTCTCATAGACCAAAAAAAACATCCGTATATAAAAATGAAAATGTTCATTTATTTTCGCATGAATATAATGCATAATGAATATAAGTTTTGTACAATAATGAATATAATGAATATGATAATGAATACAATACTTCCTGCAAAACATGAAGGATTGAATTTCCAAGTGAACTTACCACTCCAAGCACTTTACCATCAGAACCGAGCAACTCTCGCTGCCAAAGAATTTCATTTTTGACGAAATGTTTTTCACAAACTGCTAGTCTGGTTGTAGTACACGCGTCTGTGCGTTTCATAGCAATTCTCCATTTTTCAGCAATTTCGAGGTTTTTAGGAATTGTGAAAAAATGTACTTTCTCCGGGTTTAAAGGATACCCGGACGTACAGCCCGGGACTGAGCACGTTGACATCTCGCCAATAAAACCTCTCTTCGTGAATAAGACGGTTTTATATATTTCACAATGTCCATTCAATTTAAACAACGAATTTCACACGTCACAATAATAACAGCACGATAAGCACAACGAGCACAACAATCGGAGCGGTCAGAGTATTAATAACCTTACAAATTCTCGCGCTCACGCGAGTGGATAGGCGTGGGAGGGGAGGGCGGTTAAATCGAAGATTCTGACAGAACAGCCAGCGCTGCTGGTGGCGATTTCAAGAACTTCGAATTCTGGCGACAAAACGCGTTTGGATTTAATGTATAGGGAGCATAGGCAGTGTCACCCCCCTGCTCCTAGCGTCAAGCCAGTATGCCCTGAATAGTACTGCTGAGAAGGCGCTAGACGCTGCCTAGTCGCAGTTCACTGTTCTTCATCCGTATGTCTAGCGTGTAAGCAGTTTTGCTGTCCCGCTGCTGGTGTTCGCTCTGCCGCAAGCGGGCAAGTCAAGAAAACTAGTAGCGTTTTCAACTGGGACCACGAGTGTACACTCGAGCACACTCGGTTACACCCGATTTGACCACACTCGTGTTCGACTAAACTACCGTGCTGAAAAGCAGTGTGGAGGGAGTGTGAAGAAACGCCGTAAGCGTGCAGCTATATGCTTCATTATGATCAATTGAATTTATGTATCGGCCATTTTCACCAGGTTTACCGATTATCGTGGATTCTGGTAAACAACATGCTGAGCCAAAAATGTATTGAAAATATAAAACGATTCTCAGAAATTGCGGAAATTATGTTTATTCGACAGAATTACTTCTATCATTGTTAAATACATCGCCATGGATTATTCATCGATAACATTTAAAAAAATTCTTTATTTTGGGTACGGTTATCTCCTTGTTGATAATGCATAAAGTGTTAATATCTTCACGATCATCATCTCCAGCATCACTAGACAATTATAATGAAAAAATTTCTATTATCATAATTATCTTTTCCGGCCTTGCTATTTTCTAAAAAAATGGAGTATTTAGTTTTATTTTGTCGGGGATAGCTAAATAATAAAAGGCTTAAAATTTGTAATTGTAATTAAAAAATCTATTACAATTCTCGAGTAAACTTGATGGCTGAATTGATGGGCACTGGGAAACTTGAACATTGAGAAAATTCGAATAAAAATATTTCTAGGTTATGTAAGCATTTATTTAGTAGAAGTATTGTGAATGTATTTTCTGCCGTCGTATTCACATGAAATTGTTGGCTGGATTGAGTAACTATTTGTTTCCATTCATCTGTGAATCTTTTCAATCGAACCGTTATATTGTTTGTTATGAAGAAATATTTAGACCGATGTTGAATATGGTTATGTCTATTTACATCTGCATCTGCACTCCACTGACACGAGGTCGGAAAAAGTGTACACTTACACGGAAAAAAAGGAACAGTTAAAAATACAGGGGTTACCCAGTTCGCATTAGACTCGAGGAATTGCACAGCGATATTTACTGAAATAAGCTGCTCAAAATGCAGTGAGCTCAAATTGAATTATTACAGTTTCTGCACTGTCCTCTCTAGACTGGAGCCACCCCACAGTTTCTTTTACTGGAATGCATAATCCAAAATACAGTGTAGTCCGAAGTAAATTATACAGTTTAACACTGAAATTTAAACTTGATGAAATCCGTAAGTTTACAGTGTTAATGTGTATTATATACTATGAATGCGTTTATTGTATGGACAGTGCCCACGTAAGTGTTTCAATGGTGAAATCCTCTGTTGAAGAAAGTCGGCAGCAACTGATATAGTTTCAGTTTTCAACCGTTGCTCTTTACAGTGTGGACCAAGTGAACCCTCCAGTTTTGTGAACCCTTCAGTGAACCCACCGAACGAGGCATCGCCGACTTGAGCACATTGTCGATAGTTGCCATGTTCAAGATCGTTCAAAGACCTTGACCGATTGACCTCCGATTGACAATGTCAAGCGTGAAATGAAGCCTAGTTAAAATGATAAATCAAGTGAGGATAGTAAAACTCGAGAAGTTATTTGCATGTTCGATTTTGACAAGGATGCTGCTGAATATAACTACGATGGTATTTTTTTATAATTTTTGATAATTCGTGAATCACACATGCACAAAAATACGCAGAAATTAAAAAAGATAAGCCCAATACACACATGACACGTTTGATCATACGCACATACACATGAAAAGCAAAAACTGTACAGATTAATACATTTAAGTACATTAGGTTGAATTAGATTGAACAAGAACAATAACCTTTTTCTTTCCGTCTCCGATGAACCACTCACTACTAACTGCCACAGCGCTTGCCGACACGGTGGCACGCGTGGGACAAGTCCTTTATTACCACCATTACGATCAAACACTTGATAAAATTCACAGCGTCACACTGTCATTTTGACTGTCTGAATCCAGTGGCGCGAAAATAAAAAGATATATATAAATACACAAAATGCACGTGCACGCTAGAAATTACTGCGCCACACTGTAAAATTTAATGATTCACTCTGTATTCAATACAGTGTACACTGTGTATCTTGCAGTTTGTATACAGGAACAAATTCAGTGATTTCAGGTAAATTCTACAGTCAATTTTCTTTACTGGGCACGCTGGTTTATCCATAACTCCAGCCTGTAAATAAGCCATTGTACACTGTAAAAACCTCAGTGTGCACAGATAATGTCATGAACTGTCGAAAGAAGAGTGAATTTAAAGCGTCACACTGTAAAATTTAATGAATCACCCTATGTTCAATACAGTGTACATTGTAACCCTTGCAGTTACGCGCAGGAAAAAAAATCAGTGATCTTATGTAAATTCTACAGTAAAATTTTTTTACTGGTGACACTGAATTATTCACATACCAAATTGTAATTAAGCCAGTGTACACTGTCAAAATCTCAGTGTGTCACAGGAAAAGTCATCATTTTTGTAGGAGAGGATCTACATTACTGTGTTCTACTGTAAAATTAAATATGTCACCCTATTTTATATCCAGTTTATACTGTGATTTCCGCTGTTTCTTACCTCATGAGTCCAATACGAACTGGGCCCCCCCTGTAATATTAACTGTTCCTTTTCTTTCGTGTAATGTGATATTTTTACATTTATGCTACCAGCAAAACATGGTGCTTCAAGAGTGTAACGAGAATTATAGAACGAGTAAAACACAGTGCATGACGACAATGTGCCCCGAGTGTGCACCGAGTGTGCACGAAACTAGCCAGTTGAAAACGCTATAGGATACAGGAGACCGAACTTGGGTGGTGGGAATAGTTCCGTATATGGCCACCGCTGCTAAACCCTAAACGTGATGTACATGTGCAGTGTGGCACGGCGTATGTACATCTTACAGTCCCTGCAGGCCCTACCCCGCAACCCCCGCAGCGCCCATGGTCTCCCCCGCAAAGATGCGCAGTATCGGATTGCGCATGGACTCTTCGACGACGCGTAGGACCCTTTACGTAGCCCGTTAGTCCCTCCGCTCATCGAGAAAGACCAACAGATATTTTGTTATTCAACGCAAACGACGTTTCAAGAAATTTTGATATTTTTGTCTTAATATAATATATGTGTGTGTGAAAATACTTGAGTGAAAATATTCTTTCCGCGACGGAACAGACACTTTCTTGATATCCAATAGGTATTCTCTTAAATATTTTGTCGCTGTTGTACGATATGAATTTTCTTCAATATTCTATCACTGTCGTTTGATATAAATTTTATTGAACTTACAGTTGCAGCTACAGTTGCAGCTCTATGACTGCCGCTATTGATCAGCAAATTAATATCGAACAACAGCATGGTTAAAGATCTCAAATTTTCATACTTGTTCGTAGAAAAAAAACGACTGAGTCCATCTATACGAATAAGTCGAAGTTACTTAATATAAAATTATATTTTATGTCGTTTGATATTTCGTGGTTACAACGCTAAAAACAAAATGATAAACATTTGGGTTACAATACTTGGTAGATGTACCAAGTATTGTAACGATGATTTGACCCTATATCTCTCCCTCCCTCTTCTCCGTTTGTCATGTAGCGTTGGCTTTCCAGCTAGCCAGGCAACGTACTGAAGCACTGGCCACGGCGAGTGATCACGACCCAGCGCCTGGATAGTTTCTTGCTCCTACAGGCTAGATTGCGCAAGGTTACACATAGCGCTCGGTGCTGGCCAGTTCGCTGCTGTAAAACTGCCAGGAAAACTGACTTGCGCCTATGCATGGCCGGGCTTAAATTTCCACACGGGTAGCGCTGTCTCTATCTAACTTCCCCCACCCATTGTCAGCGCGCCAGAGTTTAGATCGCAGCGTTCACAGTGACAAATATATGAACTACACGTCTGGCATCAATAAGCAAGGTACCCCTATCACGGGAGTTTCCAGACCTGTATGTACGACCGTGGTCTTGAACGTTTTGAGTGCTGTGAGCGTCATATCCAGTAGCATTTTATATGCCGATGTATGGGTGAATTCTGACCCGGGCGCACTGCGCTTGAGCGCTGCATAATCTGGCGTACCTATTGGTCAAATTGAATTTCGCGCGCCACAATGCCACGCCCGAAATTCATTTTGACCAATGGGTACGCCAGATTATGCAGCGCTCGAGCGCAGTCCGCCCGTTTCAAAATTCCCCCAAACGTGCTGTAAGCGTGTAAATAAAGCCGGAGACACAATGACAAAAATAAGAAATAAGGAATAAGATCAATCATCTGATTGGCGTAGTTTCTCTTAAGTGCGCGGCGATTGGCTGATTCTTATTCCTTATTTCTTATGCTTGTCATTGTGTCTCGGGCTTAAGCGTTCAAGATAATGCAGCCAAAGTTTGCTTTCGTTTATTGATGATTTTTATCTGTCATCCCAATCACGCCGTTTTATTGTTTACTTAAATTATAATGTTGAAAAATATGACAAATGATTTTTTAAAGTGACAGTTTGTGCAATTCGATCGAGTGTAGTGTGGTGTATTGTGTGGGGATGTTTTTTTTTCATTAAGAAAATTGTGTATTTCAGGAACATAAGGTTATGTTTCATATAATTTTTTTCTTTGCATAAGCGTAATAATAATATTTGAAAAAAAAATTTACATACATAGAAGTGTACTTATTATCAATCATTATATTTTCAAGAAAAATATAAACTTTATCAAATAGTAAGAAATGTCTAAGATTTTTGTCCAAACAGTGTTTTTTTCGTCAAACTTTTTAACGTTTGGCGAAAACGTTAAAAAGTTACAAATGAATAAGACAAAAATATTAAAAATTTGATGTTGAAATTGTTTGAATCATTTTTAACTCTTGAAATAGTTGAAATGTATTAAAATGAAAGTACATAGTGAACATTAAAAAAATTCGTTCACGCATCTTCGTGCAGTGAGTGAAAAACTGAAAAAAAAGTTATTTTCGTTAAAACAAAATGATTCAAAGAACTGTCAAGTCTCAAACTCTACAGGAAACTTCTTTATGATCCTATAAAGAAAGTCTATAAGTCACAAAAACATTCGTTCACAGGTTGCGGAGATCTCACTCTGGACGGACAGAAAAATGGCTTTTTTGCTCAAAGGTGGCTGTTTTTTTGGTAAATTTCATATTCAACCTTCTCTGAATGGATTGAGTCAAAAAAGTTTTTGAGATTATAGTGAAACAAAACTGTGCTATGAATTTGAACCGGATCCGTTCATGGGTTGCTGAGTTATGAGTGCAGACGGATGCCTCAGGCGACGGAAAATCCAATTTTTTTTGTTTTCGTATAATATGCCAACAAATGTTGGTATAAAGTTTGTATGGTTATTTTTTTATAAGAGATAGGTTTTTGGAAGGCAATACTAATAGTCACTCCTTATATATAGAGTGAGTGGCTAAAAAGCGAAACAGAGCTGAATTCCTTCCCTCCGAAACGTTTTTTTTTAAGGATTATCTTTTTTTTGACGGAGTTATGCAGCTTCTTTTGAGCGGGGGTGTATTTACGCTAGGAATGATTGAAAGAGGTGAATATTCGACGTCAGAAGATTTTCACAAAACCAATATTCGTCTTAAGTATAATGTTAACGCTTATCATTATACTACGTCATCCTCTTGTCAACTGCGGAAGACCCGAGATTATTATATCACCCCGAGCGTCAGTTGTCTCATCTCAAACAACTCTGCAATATCTGCACCAACATCGACCACATCACCGATAATGGGTGAGATCCACGAGCTATACCGTAACGAGCTATATCGTGTGCACTATCGAGGCTCATTAACGGGTTATACGCAGTCAGCGAGGTTGAAAATAACGATCTTTCAAAAATGTTGTCCGAAAAGACATTTCAATTTATTAATGTAATAATTACATACATATTTTTGTAACGTTCAACGATATTTTCAAATTTTTCTTTTTGAAAAATAATTATTCTGGTAGCCGCTGTTGCCGATTTTCTGGAGGTCCTCAAAAAAAGGCGTCTTGCTCTGAGCACGATATCTCTGGATTGGATCATTCAAAACGAAAAAATAAAAAAAGAATTCGTTATATTTATTGTTAACAATATATTGTTAACAATATTTATTCTTAACAAAATGGCGGCTTCTAAAAAAAACCGATTTTTGATGAAAATTTTGTCCTTAAATTGTTTGTAAAATGGAAAATATTTATCGGTAAAATAAAACCACCAATTAATCACTAAAAAATGTATTTATAAAGCTTGTGTGAACATTTTAGACTAAACGATTATGCCGTTTCTGACAAATCTTGCTAACAGACTTTAAAAACACAGTTTTGAGAAAAACGGGTCAAAGTTTCAAAAGCACTTTACACTTTAGTAATTACGGGTTTACAAATATGCCTATAACTTCTGAAATAGTCAGATTGATATGAAATTTTCTGTGGATATACTGAAATATAGGTGCATTACGAAAATTAAATTTAGAAAATCGATTTTTCTACAATTCTGACTGTGTATACCCCGTAACGGGACCGAGTCAGCCTCAAAACGCCGATTTTTGAACATAAATATAAATGGTTGTTGAATACGTATAAACCGGACCAATGGTCCATTATTTAACGTATCAAATGAAGAAATTTTTGACGCAAGTTGGAACCCTTAAGTTACAGCGGTTCTCTCATAAATCAATTTTTGTTTTTCACTGCGCTGTGCACGATCCTGCCAAAACCACTTTATGGATCTTATCCTACGAGGTCCGATTTTCTTCGTAACACTCTACCGGACTGCTTAAATACGGCAGATTTTGTTAAAAATTATTATAGAGTTACAGGCCACTTTTTGAATTTTTGAAACAAAAAATGGGTCAAAAATTCAAAAAGTTGCCGGTAACTTCATAATGAGGACCTAAAAAAAAGCACCACACTTAAGCAGTCCGGAAAAGAGTTACGAAGAAAATGAGACGTCGCAGGATAAGATCCACCGAGGGGTTTGGTCAGAATTGTGCACAGCGCAGTGAAACTCAAAAATTAATTTATGAAAGAACTGCTGCACCTTACGGGTTCTAACGATTATTAAAAATTTCTTCACTTGATAGTTGATACGTCAAATGATGAACCACTGGTGAGGTTTACACGTATTCAACAAACATCTATATTTATGTTCAAAAATCGGCGTTTTGCGTCTGACTCGACCCCTCAATGCCATCTAAGGCCCTAATTATTGCAATTTATAAATTTGCCCGCGGGAAGTAAAAGTGGCTATTATTTGTAGCCGAGAGTTTATGTTAGCAGTTTTTATTCTGAGAGAGACTACGCGAGAGATAGGATTATGTGAAATTCACAACCCTCGAAGAGTTTCTGAATATTCTGCAGCAAGCGGAGAAGATGTGCAACTTTTGTGTATAATTTACAACGCAGTCATCGACAGCTACTCTTCTTACAAAACAATAACAAAACATTTTTTTAAAATGTGTCGTTATCAATTTCGCTCTCCTGTACACATTGAAAATGTTCTCTCTTTCATTCTCATTCCGCTGATGTTTATATTTATCGTTCAAGAGTTTAGTCAAGCTTTTTCGTTAGCCTTTCATTGCCAAAGGCTTGCCAAACCATGATTAAACTCATCAGTCAATGAATCGAACAGCTCCTGTAAATTCTGAAATTCTATAAGCTCCTCAAATTACATACCTACTTTCTTCAAATTCTATAAATTCCAACGTTGATTTTAAACTGTGTACATATCGGAAAACTGTGGCAGGGGTGCCGAAAACGAGGGATCGAGGGACAAACAACCTCAACCTCGCTCCAAGGTGATTATGGCGTCCTAATGCCATGTCTTCTCTACGTATTCACAGTCGCTACGTTCCCTCATTACATCGTCATCCGCGAAAATCTGCGAGCTTTTCTTATTTTTCTCAATGTGTCCTGTCTGCTATCTCCCTCCGTCCATCTCTGTCTCCGTCTCATTCTCATTCTCTCTCTGTCTGCTTTAACTCGTGCTTCATCCTAAACTAAAAGACGTAGGGCTCACATTCCGCAGCTTGAAAGACCAAAACGGGGATGAATACGCGGGGAGATTCCTCGGTTGGACGCAAAGATTTGGGTGGGAAGGATGGTGCTCAAGACGCGAGAGCAGGCTTTAGCAAAGAGGCTCACATGGAATGAGGGAGGCACTTAAATAAACGAGGTCGTTTGTACATTCGCCCGCGCAAGTTTCCCTTGTACGAGAGTCTTGGGCCAGTCCCAACGACGATAACGACGACGACGACGACAATGACGAGCAGAACGGGACTTCGTCGTTGGTTTGACTGCGGGACGAATGGGACAGGGGTGAATATTCTGGCGTCATACCGCGCTATATCAGCACTGAGCTTGCGTTCTAGAAAGGAGACGAATGGTTAAGTCACGAGGACACGGTGATTGCTGTCATTTCCGTAAAATTGCCCTCTCTGGATTACCTTCACCACACCCGCATATTCGGATTAAATTTATATATATGTGTCATTCCATACCATTTCGACCTGGGTCTGACGATTGACCTCTCGGATTTGGCTCGCGATTTTTTATATGATTGTTCTCACTTTGAAAGGCACCCATTTTTTTTGAAAAAAATAAAAAAAAAAATGAAAACATGATTTTTGTCACCAAAAAATTTGTCGGTTTAAAACTAACAACTTTTCTAGGAACATTCTTTTGATACAGTCCATAAATACTTACAAAATCACACTCACACACTCAGACACCGACGAGAAGGGTTTGAAGTCTAAAAATACGGCGAAAGTGACGAGCCGTAGAGACCTAATCCTTGCGAGTGTTCCACACGTATGTACGCACGCTTGTACGCCCACTCACACTTGGGATGTTAAAGACTCTACCGCCTCGTCCTCGTAGTTATCCCGGATAACGCTAAAATAGTAAAAATGGTGATCTATTATGGACTGTATAAAAAAAATGCGCCTACAAAAGTGATTAGTTTTGACTTGACTAATTTTTGAGTGAAAAAAAGTCATGTTTTCATTTTTTTTAAACATGTCAGCCATCTTAACACCACCATTTTAAATTTTGGACAAAAAAATATTTTTTTTTAACGTCCCTCTTTGAACCCTAAAAGTTTCATTCTACTTGATTTTTGATCAAAGCAGTATTTTCGAAGACAATTCAGCTGTAAGATTAAAATAACCCACCCTGTATTATGGACTATATCAAAAAAAATGTTCCTACGAAAGATGTTAGTTTGGATGTGACTAATTTTTTAGTGAAAAAAGCAATCATGTTTCTATTTTAAAAAAAATATGTCAGCTATCTTAACGCCGCCATTTTGAATTTTGGACCAGAACAAAATTTTCTTTTGAACGTCCCCCTTTGAACTTTCAAAGTTTCATCCCACTCAATTTCTGATCGGAGCAGTATTTTCCGAGATGAATCAAGTGTGAGATTAAAATAGGACACCCTGTATAACTCCTCTTGCACCCCTACTACGATTGTATCAAAATTATTAATTTTACTATTATAAACAAATTAAAAACTACGAAAAACGAGTCGAAAAACGCCTTTTTTGTTCCAACAGCTGTTACTTTGCAAAAAATTTTCTTTTCGTTTTCTCTGAGGTACGGGCTATAACGACATTCTTACTAATTAAGAATCTTTTTTTTTAAATTCCGTATCGGATGACTACATAGGCTGCAATTGTGTCAGCCTGTACACCCTTTTTTTTTTCACCGCCAACTTTACCAGCGTATAATTTACTCAATTTTCTTTTTTGTTCAATTTTTTTTGCATATGTCATAATATTAACAAATATGTTCTAAAAAAGAGAAGTGTGTCAAAATATTTTTTGTTTTTTTATTGAACTCGACAAAACGCTCAAAATGTATGTCCCTAGACTAGAATACCGCCGTAAATCTACTTTGACGTATTAAGAAATATTTCTCTGAAGTCACTGAATTTATATGAACAGTTACTGCCTAATACTTAATTCAAAGAGATTCCATGTTAGAAAACTTACGAACGTTTGAAAAAAACTTCCGGAAATTTGAGACCTTTAAAAAATAAAGTAAAATATTTGTTCACTTTTTCAAGTAGGCTGTTATCTGACACTATATTTTCTCAATTTTTCGTAGATTCTAAAATAAGGAGTAAGCACTTCTGATAAAGAAATGTTAATTTCTGATGAAAAAACGTTTGATAAAAAAAAAGTATCAACTATTCTGGTTTCTTTAAACTAGCGTAAAGACTCTGATCGGTGCGATTTTCAAAATACAACATTAATATTTTTTACATCATAAATATACTGTGAAGGCTATTCAATTTTGCAAAAGTCGATTAAAGTATTGGTAAAAAATTTTGATGTTCTTTGCAAATGCGACATACACCCCAGGCTGAAAGTTTGGGTATACCCCACGAAATTCTGAGCCGCACTAAAAGTTCGATAACTTAGTGAAAAGAAAAGATAACCGAATTTCCTAAGCAGCATTTTAAAAAGGACATATCAGGCTTAATTTTGCTTTATAAATTTTTTTTTCCGATGGAGTTATGATTGTTTTTACCTAAAGACGACCATTTTCGAAAATGGCAGCGCAACTAAAAAACTTTGAGGTTTAAATAAACCCGAGCAGAAATTTGATCTGACCAGCCTAATAACGGATAAGGACCTGATCAGGCATCGGTAAGGATAGCCTGATCAGAATAGCCTGATTACGCACAGATCCCAGCCGGATCATATTTTGGTATGACATCGATTGCCAGGCTAGCCTTACATTATCCATGTCAGGGACAGATCAGGTGCTGCTAAGAACCAGTAAAAAAACCCGAGCAAAAATTTGTTCCGTCTAGCCTATAATAACGGATAAGGACCTGATCAGGCATTAGTAAGGATAGCCTGATCAGGATAGCGTGATCACGCACAGATCCCAGCCGGATCACATTTTGATATGACATAGATTGCCAGGCTAGTCTTACATTATCCATGTCAGGGACAGATCAGGTGGTGCTAGGACCAGCAAAAAAAAACTTCGGTCCGAATAATGTGGCTAGCCTGATATTTCCCCGATCCAGGACAGAGCAGGAGTGTTAGTTATTAGATTTGCCGCGAGATGTTGCAGTACGGCGGACGCTCGCTCCCATATGGATGATGTGAATAGTATGCATATATATGCGACCGCGAGCATGAAAATTTACTTCTCTACCGCGAGGAATAAAACCTCGCGAAAAGTCCTATTACGAAAAGTCCTTTGCTGACTTCCTCGTACTGTACCGATACTCTATAAACACATTAAATTCTTGTAGAATAAAATAAATAAACGATAAGCGGCGCCTGATCAGGCAGGAACCGTGCGCGATCAGGACCAGATAACGCAGCTGATCAGGCTAGGAACCGTGCGCGATCAGGGCCGGATGAGGAACCTGATCCCAGCCTGTCCGGTAAAAGCGTTATTCTCCTGACATGTAGCCTGATATCTAGTCTCATCGGGGCTGATATGTAGCCTGGTCAGGGCCGGATGTTGTTGTAAGGTGAGCCTGTGGTGGTCCTGATCCCAGCCGGAATCAAATTTCCGCTCGGGAAATTGTCAAGAGGGAAAAAAGTTGCGTACAATCATGCTGAATCGGCTAGCATTTTTTCAAAATATACCTTTGACATTTTTTTTCACTATTTCGGGTCGAGCCTCTAATAATTTAAGTGGCTCAAACTCGTAGATTTTTGAGTTTGGGCTCAAATATCACGCAAGAAAATCTTCTTATTGAAACATTTTAAGCCTTTTATAATGTTTTCAACATTTTTTTGCCACATTTTTTTTGGTTGAAATTTGAAAAATTGTAAAAACAAAACGAACGAGAAAAACAATTTTTTTTCACTCATGCAAGATTTTCGTGCTTTTAAAGTGAGTGTAAGCTTTAAATGCGAGTTTGCAACTTACAGCTTTTTTATAATATATGTATGTAATATATGTATTGGTCAATAAAAAAACGCAATCTAAAGGGATTGCATCGAAACATGAAATAATCCCAAATTTTCCTTGTAGTATTCGACTTCACGATACGATCTCTTGACATATGTATGTCGATCGCGAATTTTTAGGAGTATAAGGTCTCCTGTAAAGGTCTCCTTGAGCAAAAGACCGTGGTATTATTCACTCCCTGGGAGCACATAAATCTGGGATTTTCATTGAGTCCCGTGTGGACCGTGTGTGCTGTGCTTTTCCACCTTATCCGCTTCTTCCATCATTCGGCATAGCTATAGCCCGTATTCTCTCAGTTATGTGTGTGGCTTGAACGTTATTCGCGGCCGCAGGCTCTTCGCCTTGATCTAGCAAGCGAAAGGCATATATAGATATCGATACACGTATAGTACGTAAAAGGGGGTTAACCCTCGGTCCACCCTTTTCCTCACTTGCGGCGAACCTCGGGAGACTATCCCATCGTTGAGATTTCCCTCTCATGCCGCTACAAAGGGCGTATATTCCCCAAGACAAGAACCCCATCATCGAGCACAGATTAGCCCTCGCACCAAAACTATGCTGCAGCACATGACCTCATTATTCAGAGACGAGAATCGAAAGAGAAAAAGAGACGAAGAAGCAACGGTGCAGAAAGATCGTCTGCTTTTAAGACTAGAGGAATGAACGGAATCAGGATAGCGTAAGCTGGAACTGTGCGCTTAATGTGAAAATGACAGAGAGGTGTATTGGTATTCTCAGGCCCAAAGTCAACTCTTGCGGCTTTCGATAAACATGAATATCTTGATTACTGTGCTACATATAGTCATTATTTTTTTTCATGAGCTTCCTTGAACATTTTTGCGTCAACTTTCGGGGTTTTCAAAGCCTTCAGCTTGAGAAAATTAATCAAATTCTAACTTTGAAGTAAAAAAAAACCATCTGGGGACAATTGTAACAATTTTGCCGGGGACGGTTGTAACAGTTTGTCGTCTGTCAGTTGTCATGAGGATTTCACATCTCAACATTGAATCTAACGTCATACAGACCTTTTTTTAAGTTTCTGTGTGTGAAAATTCCTCCGCAACGCGTAAAAATCACACAAGGAGCCTTTACCGACCTGTCAACGTACGAAGAACCGTATGAAGAGATCAAAAATGGAAAATCTATACAGGCAACCGCGGCACGTAACTTTGGGTTATGTCATGTTTTTTTTACAGGTTTAGTGTGTCTGAGACTTTATTCTATTATTTCATGATAATTATCAATTCGATATGACTATTTCCATGTGTTAAGATTTTATCATTGTGTCCGTAATATATATGCCTGTGATAATGTTCGATGTTGTGATGATATTATATAATATTGGTCACAATAAAAGATTTAATTTTGTGTTAAAATCTTATGTCACAACTAGCCCCATCAACGGTTACAACTGCCCCGGGGTAGGGGTCGGTTGTGACAATTTCTTACAGTTTTTTATGAAGCTCTATACTTTTTTTCAATTTTAGTTACAGACTTCAACATAGAACTATTTTGTTGACCATTAGATGCTCTATGCAAGGGTATACGGTTCATTTACGTAAGCATTATACTTCGGGCCCAGGAAAAGCCAAAATACAGATTGTTACAACTGTCCTCGGTCTCCTCTACCCTTGGATACTTAAGTAGGTACCAACCGTATCGGCAAAAGTTTTGCTGCAGTTTCCCTTCGCTTTCAGTGATTGCGGCAATGGAAGGTAGACGATGGAAAATACCAGTAAGAAGAGGTGGAATTATTGAGAAATAGTGGTTTGGGTGTGCTAAAAGAAGAGATCTATCTGGAGAGAACCATTGTTTTTCAAGTCCAGAATATATCTCTGGATTATAAATAAATAACAATTGAGTTTCCATCGCCCAGTTGTATTTTTCGACGGATTTTATGCATCGAAGAAAGTCACGAACATTATTAATTCCATACTAATTGTTAACATTCGCTATTTATTTTAGATTTCGACACCATACTAGAACTTATAGATTCAATCCCTTCCCGTATGCCATTTTTGGGTTTTTACGATTTCCTCAATTTCTCTAATCTTTTATTCCTCTTCCGTGTGTATATCCGGCTGCAGCCGTCAACACCTGTTTTCTCTTTCCTTCCTGTATCGCAATTCTGCTGAGGACGAAGGGAAACTGCAGAAAACCTTCGTCGATACAGTCGGTAACTTACCTAAGTTCTCCCGTTAGCAATGCGAGTACACTCTAGCATGACTACTGGTCGATTAGGCAGTTTTCTCCTCTCTTGAGATGCAGTGAACCAACTGCTACATGGTTAAGTGGGCCACCATCCAAACGATCAGAACCGTGCGGCCTGCGGGTGTCTCCACCAAAACCGCGCGACGGCCGCCCACTCATCACAATGAGGTATTCCGGAATTACGGCCGAAAAGCACTGAAAAATATCCGACATATTTTTTCAGCGATGTCAACTGCGTTCGATCCTGGGTCCGCGACTTGCAAGATCCGAGCTCTAGCCACTAGGCCACTGCTCTCCTTACAAGAACTTATATGTCGTCCGTGCAGTATCCTGCGTCAAGGAATCTCGTACATACAAACTTTTGGTTTTTTAAGGTGTTATTCTGATTTCAACACTTTTTGCTTTCGGACGAAGGAAGCTTTGTTTTTGCGAAAAAATTTGTTTTTCCAATTTTTATGTCAGTAAGTATCGTTTTAAGGCCTTCGCCGCCAGAGTCGTAACTCAAGTGGTTGGCTTCCGGATGGATGCGGATGCCACGTTTGGTTTCAGCAATGTGCCCACATTTCGCAAACGTTGCAGTCTATATCATCAGGAGGCTCTGATACTGAGCCTCCTAGCACTGTACAAGAGACTTCTAGCCCTGATGATGCAGACTGCAACGTTTGCGAAACGTTGGCACACTGCTGAAACCAAACGCGGCATTCATCTGGAAGCCAACCACTTTATTTACGTCAGTATGTTCAAAATGTCTCGAAACGTCGAGAAATCACATTTTTTCAAATGTTCGGACGTGTGTTTGTGTGTGTACGCTTTGTGCTGGCCTCAAAATATCTGGAGAAAGGTACAAGCGAACAAGTCGAAATTTTGTATGAAAATAGATCATCTATGTCCCTTTACTCAGTCCAATTTTTTCGAAATTGCAATACAATTGTCAATTTGGCGGGACTTTTAATTTTTTGAAAAATGTTTGTGGGTCGTCTGTCTTTCGTAATTCTCCAGTTATCACCCTGATATTTGATGTGTATATATTCTTTATAATGAGGACGGTTGGCATTAAATTTGGGTAAAATTACTCAAGTGGTTCGGGTACGCAAAAATTTAATTTTCGCAAAATTTTGTAAAATCTCTAACTTTTGTAATTTTGAATCTATAGAGCTGAATTTTTATATGATAATACATTCAATGATAACGAAAAATAATACTGAATTTTCAAAAAATCGCTCGAAAGATTCAGTTAAACAAAAATCTTTAAATTTTTTAAAAATGTTTGTTAACGCTCCAACATTCACATTTTTAGAAGTATCGAGCTTAAATTTTTGCACAAATACGCAAGACGGCGAAAATGGTTAGTGTTTAATTTGGTGAATAACACTCGAGAGGCCCGTTAAAAAAAAAAAAATTGAAATTTCCGAAAAATGCTCGAGAACACTAAATTTCCTAATTTAGCAGCTATCGAGTTCACTTTTTTTAGCACCAGTTCACTAGATGACAAAAACATCTAATAATGTAATTGAACGGAATAGCTAAAAAATCATGCAAATTGGAAATTTGCACATAGCTTCATCATTTGTTTCCGTTGATCGTAAAGCTTTCTTTATGAGGAAGCCATGATGATAAACATCCCTGTCATGAAGGTGGTCAAGGAGGTTCTTATAAAGGAGGTTTGACGAAAGACGGAAAAGTACTGCGAGGAAGCTATGTGCAAATTTCAAATTTGTATGAATTTTTTCGTTCTTACGGCCAAACCTTCTTTCCATTTCCGTTTCCTTTTTCTTTTCCGATTCACTGGATGAAAAAAGGAACAACCGATAGAACGGTTCTGCCGTAATTGCACGCCACGTTCTCTAAACTGTAAGTGGTCTATGGGGCGAACCATATTGAATAACAGGCCCAAATTTCATAAGTCTTGATTTTTATCTGTTCAATGCAATATATGACATCAGTATTAATAAATTTTTAAGGGTATATAAGTTTCGTCGAAAAAAGATTATAAGTGTCTCGGGTTTTCAGTACTTTGCATGGGATAAAATGGTGGAAGCTATGGGTAAATTTCTAATTTGCACAATTTAATACGTTATGTCTTGATAACAAATTATATATTTTGGTAATACTTTCGGTGCGCCTGGAGTATATAGAATGCCTAATGGATCCACCTCTTGAGAAAAACCGTTTCGACTACTTGCTGACTTCGGGCGCCTCCACGTTGCTTCTTTTTCCAACTCCTTTGGCTCGTGGCCGAGAATAAAAGATCTCGATATTCTCTACATGGCCGCCGAGTGCTATTCATGTAGCCCGGAAAAAGTGTGTTACGGTATTCAAGTGCTGGCGTGTATATGTATTCACGTACACGTGTGTCTAATACGGTAAGTCGGTACAGTTTTCATATGTGACTCTGACTTACCCACCCACGTTGCCCCAAAAGGCTCTTGCGTAAATTCACGTAGAAAGTTCTATTCGCTGGGGCTTTCGTTGAAGCTTTGGTTGGACCAGTTCGCATGCATATATATACATATATTACATATGCAGACCTTTATTCTGGAGAAGAAGGGGTAACAGTTTTGGCTACTTGCCAGTGGGAGCCTGCTTTAGCCCGACTTTCCGTGACGCTAAGTCGTTATCATCCTTGACTGTTTTCCCTCCTCTCATGCTCCGTTATGTCTGTTTCTCTCATTGTTGACGAAAAATTAGTGAGAAACTTGTCGGAATGTAGAGCAGTTGTCATTAGGCATTATCGGGCTAGTTGTGATACGCGCACCGTGTCGCCTCTGATGTGTGTGCCTCCGCCCACCGGATGCTCTTCCAATTAAACTTCGGAGCCATTCATTTCGCGCCATTGAAATAAAACTTTATCCAACTTCCCCGTATCATTCTCCTGCCTCTCTTTCCACCATATCTCATTGCGTATGCAGGTAAATTTAGAGCTCCACTAACGTTTTCGATTCCCCACTAGCATTCTCGCTCTACCCTTCTCAATATCCGCACAGTTTTCTGTTCAGCGGAAAAAAGCTAATTAACTGGCACATGTTAACCGCGCACCATTTTCGGCTTCAATAATTCCTTCTGAATTGGAAACTTGTGTATTGTGTTCTTCATTGCAGAACTATTATAAAGAAAATTTATTTAACAAATAATATAGATGAGACATTTTAAATATGCATGACATTTCAAGTATGTAAGTAAGCAAGTAAGTAAGAGACATATCAAGTATCTATGAGTTCAAGAAGTATAGAACGTTTTACGTTAATATGTAAGGTACTTTTATTTTTTGATATTGATTTTATAATGGTATTTGTAAATTTTTTCTTTAGAACAAAAGAAATTACGAGGTTGAACATATATGTGTGTTTTAAGCTACGCTACAATTTTAAGAAAAAAATATGTCAATTTTTCGGGTTGAATTTATCAAATCTTTGATTCATTTGGGAACAGGACACAGTTTATAAATTTATTATTTCTGGTTTGAATTGTTTATCTTCAATGACAAATTTTTCTATTCTCCATTACAGAATTGTTATGGAGGGTACAAATGAAAAAGAGCGAGTCACCGTGTACAAATTACAACACACACGGATTCGCTATTTCTCCTGTTGGCCACAACTCAAAAGTAATTCATTGTTTGAAAAGCATCATCCCTTAGTTTCGTTTAAAAATAAATCACCAATCAAATATTTCTTTAAATTCCAGGAGCAAAATAAGTGTTCCTGAGTTCATTGCGTGGCTGAAATGATGATCACCAGAATTTTGGTCATGCCCGTGCAAGAATTGTCGTAGGGATCCAGCGAGATTCCCGTAATTCATCCTTGTCACGGATCAGGATCTTTCTAGAGATCTATCCAGATTCCATGGCGGGAATGAAACGTTTGTAAAATCGAATCCAGCAGGGAGTCCTGAATTAATCCGTGACTATGTACATGGTAGATTTTTTTTATGCTTGAATGATCTACAGCGGATTATTGAAGAATCCTATAGGATCGTTACATAAACTATATTTATGAAAATGGGCACGTGAACTCTACACATTGTCTTTATTAATGACTAAAATGTTGTGTGAAAATGTTGTACTACCCAAAAGACTTGCTGAAGCGCCCCTCATAATTAGTTGCAATTAATGTAATCACAAGAAATATGAAATAAAAAATATCTAGTCTTAGCGTTATAATAAGGAATCAACCTGGGGTCAACCAGGAATCCAGCAAGAACTGCTTTATTAGGGTATCCCTAAGAAATCCCGATCGAGAATTCACAAGAAACTGGAAGATCCCAGCAAATTTGTGCACATCAATTCTCATTTCGAAGTCGCCCCAACAAATTCTGATAGAGATTTAATCGATATATGAATATTTCGATTGCCGGTTAGCTTTAATAAGGCCATTACTGGGAACCCACCAGGGATCTAGCAGGGACTAGAAAATTTCTGCATGGGTGTACGTATAAATAGAATCAATAATTTCATAAAGAATATATCATTCATCGAATTTTCACTTTTATTCGCTGACAAAACGTGTCCGTTCTGTCGTTAAGTACGATTTTAGTTTTTTTTTATTTACTTCAAAATAGCATTCAATTTTCCAGGCGTGACTTTTAGAAATTTTAAACATAATTGGAATACGAGCTAAAGGATTTTATATTACTTCTACCACGTACCCATATTATTAGCTGAAGGGTGGTCGGAGATTTTGAAAGAACTGCAAAAAGAATTTAGGATCGTCCAAACATTATGAGTCGACCTGATTTACATATTTCTTCTTCCTATATGTGTCCTTATTCTCCGATTATTCTATCTGGTTCCTGTCTTTTGGCATGCATTCTTTTTCCTTCTCCAACCATCTCTTCTTTTTCTTCTCCGCCGGTTCACTCAGTCGCTCCGATTGTCTTCCGTTTTTTTATTTATTATTTCTTACATCTTCTTTTACAGTTTTCCCGTTTCGAAGCACTTTATTGCGTAATCTAATGCTATACGTAATTTCAGTAAGCCAAGAAAATATTTCTCGCCAGCGTTTTGAAAAAAAAAACCATTATTTTCTAACTTGTGTGAAATAAAATGTTATAAAAGAGGAAAGTTTCTTTCGTGAAGAAATTTGGTTAGGAAGAAGTTCTGCCTCCAACTTGTCCGCCCTAATCCATGTGGTTATATAGGTGGTTATGAGCGAGCTGCTATTATATTATGATTAAGTTCTGAAAAGGGCCCTAATCATGCTTTCTTCGTAAACATTTATTACCAACAAGGACGAATCTCGGAACAATCTTGGGCTTATGTGATTTATTCTTAACACTGATTTTATCATTATCATTTCTTTTATCATTGTTGTTGTTGTTGTTGTTGTTGTTATTGTTGTTGTTGTTGTTGTTGTTGTTGTTGTTGTTGTTGTTGTTGTTGTTGTTGTTGTTGTTACGATCATTACAACCAAATAATGATTTTTCTTATTTCAATTGAATTTACAATTTTAAGATTCATTTTAAAACCCTTAATTTAAAGTATAAAAATATCTCGTCAGTTACAAAACGAGTCGTACGTTTCGAAAGCGAGGCTTAAACAAATATGTCACGCTTGTAAAGTAGGAGAATGGACTACGACGAAAATGACTCACAAGAGTCAAATTGATCAAGTGATTATGTTCTCAAACACGCATGGAATGGGAAAAATTTTAATTTCTATACTTTGCAGTACTGGTTGGCTACAAAGGTTTTACTATGAGTCTACTATAAGCTAAGAAAAGCTCAGTTGACACGTGAAAAGACAACATTCTTGAGTGTACTTCTAGGCAAAGTGCGACAAACGATCTTGCGGGCTTAAGACCCACCTTTTTCAACTGAAGTTTTTTGAAAATTTTGAATGACAATTATAAGATTTGGCGGTAAGCTATGGATTACAGTACACCTCCTCGATACAAGAGTGCCCCCCCCCCTCTCCGCAGAGGCGGCGGAAGACGTGGAGTGTGTGTACAGGAGCATCCCCTACCCAAAAAATTCAGCATGGGGAAACTCCCCACCTGAAATCGGGGAACAGCTTCTATATATCTATATCTTTGATGATTTTCTTTAAGGAGCAGAAAACGGATTGCGATGTTGATGGTGCTGTCCCAGCCAAAGCTTCCAGATTTTTGGGAACTATGCAGATGTTCAAGTTTCTTTTATATTTGACAATGATGACCGATCTTTGATCGTATTGAAATATTAAACAAGGACTTACAAAACTCACAGCTTAGCGTGATTGATTCGTAACGCAAATTTGACGCAGTATTATTCGGTTTGAAAAAGTCCCGTGATTCGAAATTTCAAATAATTCGGCAAAAAAGCCTCGACGCAGTCGAGAAATTGGAAATTGTAGAGCTGGCATTTCCACAACGGCTTAAAACCCCCAAACGTCTTGAAACGAACGCAGTCAATGATCATGTTTTCCAAACTCAGGAAGACATGTATCGCAAAAAATATGAAGTTTTTGACCAGGCAAGTCCCTAGAAAGTCGATTTAATCACGAATCGAATAATTTTTTTCAATCTTTAGAAGCTTTTGCTATTGGAGTCGATGAGCCTGAAGACGTTAAAACAATAATCGACTTTTACTAAGGGGATTTTGATGGAGGACGTTTAGTGGAAGATCGCACCTTGTTTTTAAACTTAGTGAGTAGAAAAAACGGAGAGGCCGAACACTTAAAAGATGTCGGAAATGTTCTGCAAACAGAAAAATGGAGTCTAGGTATTCTGCCTGAATACGTAAGATTCATAAAACTGTTATGGACTATACCTCAGAAAAGTATCGCCGATGCTGACAATCAGGCCAACACTTGGCTGAACCATTGACATTCGAGATTTGACATTCAATGCTGGTGGCTTACAGCCAACTTGTACCTTGTAATAACAAGTTCTCTCTGAGCCGATGGTTGGCACCTAATGCTGATCCGATGTTTAGCCAATCAAACCTCACGAAGTATACCCGATACCTAGCCGATGTTTGATTTCCAAGCCCGGACCCACGGTTAGCTGATCATATGTACCGATTGGCAACCAATCCTATATTCTATGATCGGCATAAGAAAGATCGCCTACTATTGGCCATTGTTTGGCTCGGATAAATGTAGCCAATATATTCTTAGTAGCTTATCGCCAAAGTTGATCCAATGTTGGTAGATAGCCGTCATCCGACCGCTTTTAATTCATACACGTTTCTTATTATTAATTTAAAAATAATGTTTTCAAACGATCTTACATACAAATTTACAGGGTTTTTTCATAAACTTTTTCAAACAAGTACTTAAAAAATGTTAATTTAGTCGCATAAAATAAACGATCGCGAGTGAGCATAAATATTATGTAGCGAAAGATAAATGGAGAATCTATTATTTTATTTAAACGTAAATGTATATACATATGTTTAAATAAAAAGCTCGTTTCCACGAATATACCCATGTAGAAGTCGCCGACGTTCCGAGTACCGCCGGCGATTGGCTATATTGCGGCAGCTCGTCGGCAGCCAACGATTGGGACCCAGCGTCGGCGAAACGTACGATCGATTGCTTGGCCATCAAGCGGCGAGGAGTCGGCAGCCAATGATCAGGTCGCGACTATGACCCGAAGTTGTTACAACTCTTGTTCGATCGGTGGCATTGACGTTAGGCTCGGTAGTTGAGACGTTGTTGCCTACCACGTTTTATCCGATGCTGGTTAATCGTCGCTCGAGTATAGTCGGCCAACACTTGCAGCCCAAAGTACAGCCAACGCCGGGCGATGGCATCGGTCGCACGTTCCGCCGACTTGACTTAAGGATACCTGAACCCTTATAACTTAAGTGACCTCTCTCAACTTAATTTCGGAGCCCCTGATCCTTCGTAAGTTTTTTAAACTCTCAAAACTTTATTCTAGAATATCTGACTCCTCAGAACTTAAGTGGGCCCTCATAAGTTAACTGACGACGCCTCATAACTTTATTTCGCTACCCCTGCCTCTTCGTAGGTTATGTATAGTCTCAAAATTCAAGGATATGCTTTGCCCCTACAGTCCCAGCCAAAAATTTTATCTGATTGAAATTTCCGTACTTTGTGATGCGATAAAAATTTGACAAAATTTCGCAGTAACATCTGGCATGCCATAAACAACGATCATTATCAATTACATTATTGCCCAAAAGTTATTAAAAAATTGGTCAACCAAATAATTATTGATCAATTTTTCCGTAAGCTTTCTTTTTCTTAAACAAATCCAATGCGTTAATTTTTCTGAACGCATTTTTTCTGAACATTTTTTCAGAATTTTCTTTCTATTTTGAATTTCCCATTTTGAAATTTTTAGAATGGCTATATTTATGTATTTTTTGGCCTAGTGTCTTTAAAACTTTTCAAAGCTGAAGATCAACCTCTGTTGCACAAACATATACAAAATTGGCAATTTTTTATTTGTATTTCAGAATCTTTTTCATAACAACTCAAAATAGAGAGAAAATTCTGACAAAATTCATCTGCGCTCAGAAAAATTAACGCGTTCGATTTGTTTAAGAAAAAAATTTTTTTTCTAACTTACCCAAAAATGGTTGAATAATTATTTGTTTAAACAATTTATTAATAACAAATTAATAAACTAATTTTTAATAACAATTTATTAATTACTTTTCTTATTGTTTAAGAAGAAAAAAATTAAAAAAAACTTACCCTAAAATTGTTGAATAATTATTCGATAATAATTTATTAATAACTTTTGGGCAATATCATTATTGATAATTGTTGTTTATGGAATGGCGAATTTTGCTGAATTTTTACAGATTTTTATTGTATCACGAAATACGAAAATTTCAAAACTTAATTCTAGGATTTCTGACCCCTCATCAGTTAAGTGACCCCTCGTAACTTAATTTCGAAGCCTCTGACCCCTCATAAGATATGTGACTTCTTATAACTTAATTCCAGGGTTTCTGACCCCTTATGAGTTATATTTTATGTACGTATAAATTTTTCTGGCGTAATGTTTCATAAATATGATATACACATCCGAATATTATAAGTAGTCGATGGTGTAGTGGTTAGAGTGTCAGCGTTAGGTCCCTCAGTAGGCTCGATAGGTAGGTAGGTTTAAAATCCCAGACGAGGCGCGTAAGTATTCTTCGGTCCGCGTATATACAAGGAAAATTAATCAGTCAAAAAAATTGATTAATTTTTAAATAATCTTTTTTTAAATATTTAATTTATGTTCAATTCAAAGATACGCTCAAAAACCGAGGGTCGAGGGTTCGATCCCGCCGACGACGCTTTTCAATTTTATTTTTCATTTTTTTATTCTCTGATCTTATGTAATGTTTAAAAATGTTCAAACATTACTGAAAAACTTATTTTTATCAAAATTATAAACAAATATATATATTAGAAATAAAATTAACGTAGAAGGCGTAGGGTAATGGGCCGACGTTGCAATCACGTTGGTTATTCGTTGCGGCCCGACGTTTGGGTGAAACGTAGGGCCGGTGTTATCATCCCGACGATTTTGAGATGCCAAACCGACGTTGGCGAACAGAGTCGGTCCGCCGTTCTAACTCAGGCAATCGTCGTTGCGCCAACAACGGTCCGACTCCGAAACTCCACCTGGGTATATACAGTTCGCATCCCAGGTGGGGTTTAAGGTAGCACATACCTGACCATCCAATTCAAAAGTAAGCATAGTTTATGATGTGCGAATAAGGAAGAGCCCCCATGGCTGAAGCTGAAAACTTTTGGCACTACCTATCCACTGCGTACACGAACACTTGGAAAGGTCGTGTATATGAATGACGCACACAGACTTTCGTGTATACGAATGAACGCACACAGACACGTTCGTCATCCTTTGAACATTCATAACTCAGGAATTTGTGGTGAAATGGGACAATTTCTTTTCAAAATCATCGCCATATACCCTTTTATCTTTGCGTAAGTTTTTTATCGTCTTTTGTCCTGTAAATTTTTTCATGATTAATTGAAATGTGATATATTGTAGTACGTACCCTATGCAAAGCATGTTAAAAACGCCAATTTCAATTGTAAATATCTCGAGAACCGAATGGTCAATAGATTTGAAATTTTACAAGCGCATTCTGAATGTCCTGAATTATATTAGTTTCAAATTACAACCTTCTCTGCCCCAGAGCGGTTTAGGCATGTACTACCTTAACGAATGGCCCGACAATGTGCCAGTATATTGCCGGTACTATATTGTCAACCTCGGTCCAACTCTGGCATATAATGTCGGCCCAATACTGTTATTGAATCACAGCCCAGAATTGGCATCAAATCATGACCCAGCGTTGGCATACAATGTCGGCCCTATGCTAGCATCCAATAGCGGCCCAACGCTTAAATGTCAACATAACTTTAAAAAAATTTCAACACATTTTTATCGGAGATGGCTTGAGGGAATATAAAAAGAAGAGTGGGATGGTCTGCGTAATTAATGTTTTTAGGCAGCCCGATTATTTTTTTCCCTTTAATTTAAATTTTTTCATTTCATTTCGGGAAATATGTGTTAAAATTTGTTGAGGGTTAAGTTGACCTTTAGACTCTCTTAATTAAGGAATAAATCTCAAACTCAGACCAGCTGACTCGACCCCTTTAATTAAAGTAGTTTTAATTATTATTCATGCAATTACAAATTATTTTTAACATTCCATACTGAATATCATTCAAATACTTGGAACCAATTTTTATTACATATATAATTAAATCATATTTGTAATAAAATTATGTTTATTCACAACTATAATTAAATGACAATAGTCATATAATTAAATTTGTGATTAAATTACATTTCTAATTGAATGACGATTTGTAATTTAATACTTGCGTCGCCAAGAGGTCAACACGTTTGTTTTTACAGCATCATAGCTTTAGTGATTGAGGTTATGTATTTGACGTTCGCGCACGCCACAGCACGCACCGTGATTGGGTTGAATATTGTAACTCATCGTCTATTGTGTCTTGGTTGCTGTGCTATTTCTTACTTCTTTTTTCTTATTCCTTATTTCTTATTTCTATCTCTTATGTTTTTCATTGTGACCGGAGCTTTAGTGATGAAGCGATTCTCGAACTACTAGTGGGGGAACGCTCCGGCGACGAATTTCTCGGAATTCACTTCCCCTAACCGCCCGAGGGCGCTCTTTTGTACAGAGAAGGTACTGTAGATACATTACGAACTAAGCAAAGCGACAACTCTGTCGCCTCCAGATTCCTCCCAGAAATTCGCGTAATGGCGAAGGGAGACGGGGAGAAACACATGCGGAAGAAGAGAATGTTAGCGAAGTGAACGATAACTTTGTTCATCCCTTCCGCGGTATTTTCATCTGGTTATTGAAAGCTTTCTCTTTGTTTCTCGCGTTTCTCAAGTTACGTAACGCGTACGCGGCGTGTTGCTAGTTATAAACGAGCTCGTTGGAATATATTACGCTATAATTCATTCGCACCTAAATACTTCGCAGATTACGCAGTTTCAATTATTCACGTTGATAGTTATACATAGCTGCATGCCCCGCTGATTACTGATATTGTAGAGGATGGAAATTTTTTTCGCTTGAATAATTCATGATGTTGTATCAAAGGAAAGATTTACCTCGGTCTGCATTAGGAATCGTAGCATTTTATGACTCTAGCTTTTTTATGAGAAAGATGACAATGTTATCGCGTCATTGGAGCTATACGCAGTATTGTAGTAAAAGAAACACAAACTGTTGTAATTTGAAAACGAAGGTTATGGTTGATTCTAGTTTGCTTGAAATCTCAACAGCACCGTATCAAAGAATAAAAGATTGAGCATGAAAACACGCGCGATTGATAAAACGTATATGGAGAAAAGTACCCACGCCACCACATCTTTATTATTTACCTCTTTACTCAACAGGATGGGGTAATATTTTCCCGTTTCGTGTACTTTTTTGTGCGGTCCTCGAGCAAAGGGCAACGTCGATTACCGAGGATACGAAACGCGCGGAACATTCCGATTTGTTGATAGGTGACATACGCGGGATGAGGCTCTCGTATCTCTGATCGCCTCGGGGCATCTTGATAAAGGGAAGGAGAGAGAGAGAGAGAAAGAAGGATGAGATAAGGGAGACCCAGCGATGGTGAAAATGTAATAAATACCTCGCGTAGGTTTGAGTGAACAATGAATATAAACACAGTGAGACAACAGTTTATTTATAGTAAAGAAATACATTTAGTTGGCACTTTTATTTAAATATTCCTTAGCTGTTACAAAATTTGTTAGTCGTTATCAAATATTCGTGTTCTCGTGACAAAACTTTATTTGTGTCAAAATAATTTATTAACTGTTAATAAATATTTATTTCGCCATATTCAACTTTACATTTATTAACAGTTAACAAATCCTGGTTCATAGATATATATTATTATCTCAGTACACTCTTTTCAGGTACAGGCATGTGTTTTATCGTTTCTTTTTCCAAAAAAGGTTTAAATCCTTTGAGACTGGCTTGATGAGAATGGTCGTTCTTTATTGTAGAAAAAAAGCTTTGATTTGACACAGCCGTGATATATTTAACGAAATCATTCAATTCAATTTAATTGAATGCAATGAAACTATCCAAATTATTCGCTTTTTTAAAAAGTAAATGAGCAATTCTTATAGATGCAGTTCTTACAGCAATTCTAGACGATGAATTCAACTGGCGGAGCAAATGGAAAAAAAAATATGAATTTGCATGTTCAATAAAACTCTGGACATATAATCAAAGCAAATTAATGGCAATTTATGGAAATCCAAATGAGGTACATCCGAATAAAGTTCTTCTGAGCGTTGCCGTTTTCTGAATATTTTTCGCGTAACTTTAACTTTTGTAATTCTTGTTTGTGGACAAATAAATTGATTTTGAGGCGCGGAACTACGAAAAATGAGACTAGGTATACATAGAATTTCCATCAGGGTAGGGCATTGCATTTTCCAATACATAACAAATGTGTTCATGCATGTATGTATGTGTGTAAATACATACATTTGACGAGAGGTTCGCACCGCACCAATGTGTAGTCGTAAGAAAAGGTTGAACGCAGTCCCGAACGAAGTGGAAGTGTCGTGTCCTATTGAATATTTTCGTACATCCTCAAACAGGTTCACATAATCCCTCGCAAAAGAGCTTGAGGCTCGACTTTCTCCAAAAGTTGATAAACACACGGCCAAGAGTCGACTGTACTTAAAAGTTTAAAGAGACTTTGTGATCTTTCGTGAAGCACTTGAGAATTGTTTTGTAAAACAAAAAGGGCGAAAGGAAAATTCGTTGTGGGGGTGGGGTAGTAAAACTGCACTATATTGTGGGAATTTAAAGCGAAATCGACTAGTATCAAAGCTTTCTATTTTAGATCGTTTTGCGGAAAAGATTCTTCCAGTTCAAAAAGCTCCGGCTCTTAAATTTTGGCAGATTTTTCTCAGCACTTCAGCTAATAAAGTCAAAACTTTTTGTGTCGATCCGGCGAAGATTTAGCGACACACATCTCGATTTGAAATTCATTGCTGGAAATATCCTCCTGGACTCAAATAGCATTCCGAAATTTTGTCCGGTTTTTTCCGAGCCTCCAACCATTCTGCAGCTAATAACGCGCAGGCAGCACCGAGAACCGGAGGTCATTGAATAATTTTTTGAATTCATGAAAATATCTACATAAATTGTGAGCTAGGATGTTTTCTCATAAGTTTTAAGTGAGATTCCGGACGTTAATATTTTTTCGACATTTTCTCTCTCTGGAACAAATTATTATACTATTAGGTATGCAACTTCGCTTCTACCGTTTCCCTATAGATATCTTTAGTCGTAATTAGTGATCGAAATAAATAGATCATAGACGTCATACAATAAGCTTGGGCATCCGTCAACATAACCCCATAAAACATTAGTCGATTTGTGTGTTATTCTCGATTGCAAATATCCATTTACGAGCCCAATTCTCGTCAATTCTTATTTACTTTCTGCTTCAATATGAATAAATATGAGGCTGAGGCTCATCGAATGCTCTGCGATATTTATGATGTAGCCACTATTAGTGAAAAAAAACGTGTCGTGTGTGGTTTCAACGCTTCAAGAACGGTGATTTTACATCAAAGACTGGCATAGGGGTAGAAGCGAGAGCTTGTACTTGTATGAGCTGTTAAAACTGAGTGAAACTATCACAGGTGATTGGTATAGAATGCAATTAATGTCGCAATACAACGATCGATACGATAAAATGATATTGCAGCTTGACAATACTCGACTCCATTTTGCGAAAGTAGTCAAGACATACTTGAAAACGTTGAAGTGAGACGCCCAACACTACCCACCGTATTCGCCAGACGTTGCCTCCTCTGACTGTCGCTTATTTTTATTAATGCTACACAGTCTGGTGGTCAAGCACTTCCGGTCTTATCATGAAGTCAAAAATTGGATCGATTCGTGGATTGTCTCGAAAGATGACCAGTTTTTCCGATGCTGAATTCCTGCACTGCCCGGAAGATGGGAGAAAGTAGTAACCAGCGATGGTCAATACTTTGAATCATAATTGTACAGCCAGTTTATTACAATAGAGCATCTCGAATTTCGGGGAAAAAACGGCGAAAGCATAGTTTTACACCTAATATTTTGTTAGGATTATGATTATTTTCAAATTTCAGCAATTTTTACACAAAAAAAATTCTTTACAAAAAAAGCGCTGAATGGGAAATCGACAAGAATGACGAATTTATTTTCGTTGAATTCTTGCAATTGATCAAAATTTTTTGAAACAATGTCAAGAAGTTCAAACTTTAGCTCCGTTGACTTTCAATACTTCATACACTCCCGCTCAAAATTTTGGCACCAGTCGTTATTTCTTGCAGCACTAGAAGCGGCACAACTCCAACAAACTAAAAGATGATTAAGTTTTTAAAAAGGAGCGTTTTGACGGAAAATAATTCAGCTTTGTTTTGCTTGTCCAAAAGATTTTTTTATGATTTTTTTTCGACCCGGTATGTAATTTGTACGTGACCGTTTTTTTCGCCTTTTTTCGACCATCGCGAATTGGACGCACAGCTTAAGGACATTTTGTTTTGTCTTTTTTATCTACCATACATTTGAAAAGGTTAGCGATCCTCTATTTTCGTTTTTTAGAAATTTTTATACGATTTTTCCTTGCGAAGTCATTTAATTTTTTGCTAAAAAAGACAAATTTTGAAGGATGCAACGTAACTCAAAAGCGATGGAGTTTAAGCAAAAATGTCAACTATAAAAAAGTAGCGTATGTATACTCGGAATCGCCTGGAATTATTTCGGAATTTTCCGACATTTTTTTTTTACTATTTTTACTCAAAACTCTGATGGTGACGTCCCAGCGAAAAATTGTATCTGATTAAAATCTTCGTAATTCGTGATACAAAAAAAAATCTGAAAAAATTCAGCAATATTTGACATGCTATAAACAACAATTATCAATAATAATTATTGATCATTATTCAACAATAATAATATTCTCTAAAAGTCATTAACGAATTGTTTAAACAATTTATTAATTACTTTTCTATAATAATATAATAAAAATATAATAATTATAATATAATAATATTATTGTAGTGAACAACAATAGTTCATTGTTGTTCATAACATGCCAAATGTGGCTGAATTTTTTCAGATTTTTATTGTATCACGAAGTACGGAAATTTCCATCAGATACAATTTTTCGCTGGCACGTCATCATTAGAGTTCCAAGCGAAAATAGGAACAAAAAAATTTCATAGAAGAATTATGAAATAATTCCAGGCATTTCGTGTATGCGTACTCTAGTTTTTTCATACTTAACATTTTCTTAGTGAAGGGAGGAATCGGCTGCGATTCGGCCAGTGGTTCTGAATAAAATTGGACAATTTTTTCTATAACGTTTTGATCCTTATTCCGATCCTCTTCAGATTTATTATTTCTAAAACTTACATTCATCTTAGTCTCTTTTTTGTATAATAGGTTTTGATATGTTTTGACATGGTTTACATTATAAGCTTATATGTTGTGTGTCATGACTGACCTGAATTTGTATGGGTAATTTTTGATCATTTGATGAATCTTGGATGATATTCATTATGAAATTATTGTATTAAGACGGGTCATTTTTTTGCGATCCTTGATGTCTGTGAGAGAGAGGGTTTTGATATTTTAGTGCTCAGTTAATGTTCTTTGTGAGAAGGTGTGTACATGTTATTTACCTATGATTTTCGTATCTGATATTTTCCAAGGTTCATTTTCGATCAAAATTAACAATTTTCATTACATGATATTGTTAAGCAGTCAAGATGTTTCGAGAGCTTAGTAGCGACTGAATATTAGAGACGAGTGAGGAGCTATTTATATTGTTGGGGGGGGGGGGGGTATATTATCGGTTCCACAAAAGACAAAATAGACAAGATGAATAAATCCAACGTAATTTATCAAATCGATTGTAACGATTGTGATGCATTGTACGTAGGGGAAACAAAGAAATATCTAAAAACCAGAATCAACGAACATAAAAATAGTCTAAAACACACTAACACACACAATACAGCGTTAGCTAACCACGGAATTGAATTAAATCACAATTTTAAATTTGACGATGTCAGAAATTTAACTAATGAAAAATAGCTGAAAAAGCGATTAATTATTAAAATGATACAGATTAAAGCGCATTCCAAAGCGATTAATTTTAGAACCGACATCGACAAATTAAACAGCATATATAATTCAATAATTTAACAAAACTTTGAATAATAACTGGAAAACCTTAAATTCCCAGCCATCGGTTTAAAACTCATTACTAAATCTAACAGTTATCAATTCAAACCCGGTTCAAGACTCGTTACCACAATTCGTCCGGCATGTGAAAATAATTAACGGCAACTTCCTCAACCGTAACAAACACCCTCCACTCTTTAATACTCGATCCCACTGCCCCAATAATATAAATACCTCCTTACTCGTCTCTAATACTCTGCTTAAATTCGTGGTTCCAAGGTTCATTGTCGACCACGATAAGATCTAAAATGCAATAATTCTACGATACACGTTATCTCATTCTCGTATTGTTTATTATTGAACAAAAATTGACCAAAGATTATTATGATATGACACAATTTATATAAACTGAACTTTTTTAAAATAAATAGTTTTTTTTCGTTGTGTCCCACATGAATTTCAATTTGTATGTCTGTTCTATTATTTGTGGGTTTGATCAGTAAGGTGCAGGATTTATCTTGCCAATATGTTGAGATTCTCGACATTCTTGCAATATCTTTCTCGTATTGTCTCGTTTCAGACAAGACAAGAGAGAATCGTTTTCTTGTCTCATCTCTTGATTTCAAAACAAGAGAGAATCGTTTTCTTGTCTCGTCTCTAGATTTTTTTCTCTCGTCTTGTCTTGGATTTATCGTCCCTTGCGGCAACACTATTCTCTACACGGCCGCATATCCAAACCAACATTTAACATTTTCTCTTAAACCCTATAGTTTTTGAATTACGTTGCGTCTTTCAAAACTTATCTTTTTTAGCCAGAAGTGCAATAACTTTGCGAGAAAAAATCATACAAAAATATTTAAAAAACCGAAATGGCTGGACTGCTAACCCTTCAAATTTACCGTAGATAAAAAATACGAAGAAAAATTTCTCAAACTTTGCGCCCAATTCGCAATGATCAGAAAAAGGGCAAAAAATGGTCACGTACTAAACTGCGTGCCAGATCGAAAAAAAATCAAGAAAAACATTTAATAAAAAGCAAAATACAGCTGAATTCCTTCCTGTCAAAACGCTTTTTTTAAATTTAATTATTTTTTTTTCTTGACGGAGTTATGCAACTTCTAGTGCAGCACGAAATCTTGACCGGTGTTGCCAAACTCTTAAGCGGAAGTGTATGTATGGATGGTTTAAATATCAAGCATACACTTGTAACACCTATAGCTATAATTTGTTTCACTAGCTGGTTTTCTGGTTCGGCGCGTGCCCTCACAGACTCGGTTTCCACCTTTGCCGGTGATTATGTCAAACGTTTCCCGAAGTTTCTCAGTGGGACAAACGAACAAACTTTCAATGGCATAGCACCCAAGATCATTAAGCATACATGTCATTGAACAAACGATATGGCGTTTCAATTCGGCACGGCGATTCAGATCGATCGGAACACAGCCAAAGTCGTATAGTTTATGAAATACGAGAAATGTATTATATCAAGTGACAACTTTAGAAAGCAAAAGGAAAAGAAACGAGGCGAAATTCAAAAAATCTTTTTGTAGGGGAGAAAGAGTCACGAGGGATTCGCGAGCGAGAATTAATATTTTACGGTTCACACATGTCTCTTTCTCCTTCTCTTGACATCGCTCGTACGTCGTCGTGACGCGCGGGAATATCCGACAAATTTTCAACCCTATGCTACCACGATGTCGGGGATGGGGCCGTGATGCTTGGCTAAGAAAGCATGAGATTGTAAACGATATAACATGAGGAGACACGGGAGCGCGAAACCAGACCTTATGGCGGAAAAGCACGTGGGTTCTTCGTGGTAATGGCCTTGTATAAACCGCAGTAACAACTTAAAAATGCACCTTGCGGTTGCGGCACCTCACATCAACCATCCACATCCCGACAAGCTTACGTCCTCGTTGTACAGACAGCATGTCTACAGGGTGCATATCAACTATAAGGTTTCCTTCAGTAACTGTCTGTGAAAGGGTGTGTCACTCTGACGATGAGGAAACTTCTTTCTTTTTATTTTTGCGTGACAAAATTTGGTCACGAACCTTCGTTCAAAGTCTGACAGTGAGTAAAAAACTAGAAATTTGAAGACAGCTTTCTTATTTTTTCCATTGTCTTCATGAGCAATTCATTGGGCTCGTCTATTAAAAGTTGTTTAATTAATAAGTATGTCGGTTAACGAAGGATGGAAAGAAATCAGAAAGATTCGTTCGAACTTCCGATTCCCATGATTACACCAATTAAAAAATTCACGATTATTATGTGTCATAGAAAACGCCAAAAAGATCGATGTATATTATATGTAGTGGAATGCAAAGAATCGGCCGATGTAAAAACGCCTCGTGTTGATAAAAATATCATCATTGGATAGAATATATACGGTCTAAAGTGTTAACATTAATTTCAAAATCGAATAAAAGTGTACGATCGTTACAGGTTCAAAATTTAGTGTTAAAATTATCACTGTTTCTACACCACTGTAAGTGTACATAAAAGTTAATTTTGTGTTAATTTCATGAATTCCGTGGTAGATCTAATGTAATTTAAGATTGATTCTGTCACAACATAAGTTATTTTAACGAATAAAAGAATTTAAAAAAAATTGCTACTACACTTCGTCATCGACATCAATGTTATATGACGAATCCTATCAAAATTATGGTAGGATCGACAAAAATAATAATAATAACCAATTATCGTTTTTTATATGCGTCGATACCTCTATTCATAACTTTATTGAGGTATTTCTGCTTAAAAATGATAAAGGTATCTGTTATTTACGCATAGTCTGTTTTAATTTACACTTGCTAGATCAACTCAAATTATAATGAAAAAACTTGTAGGCTTGAACTTTCACTTGCATAGCCGTAAAAAAAACACGAATTCTTATCAATCAAAAGACGCGGTAGCGTCTCGAGACAAGTACATTTACGGCAAAGTGCATGGACCTCGAGACGCGCCAAGTCTCTTATACGCCAAGCAACGTGAATTAGCCACATATTTGAGTTTTTGTTAATCAGATCTTATTAATTATCGAGTATTGGAGACGTTAATTATGCACATTAAAAATATTTTCATTTCTCTTTCGAATAGGACCAATACCAAGTCTGTAGCTATTGGCATAACGATGATATCGGCTTTTATTTTCTTGTTTGAGGTCACATCTGCTTTGGGGTGATTTTCTTCTTCTCTGATGATTTTTTCGCAAAATTTCGTCTGCAATTTCCGATTGCTTGGACGCTTATTACATGCTTACACAGTGCTCTTCAGTCAGTTCGGCGAATAACAATATAAATGTCATTATTATTTTTTGACTAATCGATCATTCGTTTCAAATAATAACTTATTATTTGGATGAAAATGATCAAGATTTGTCAGATATAAATGAAGAAAGTGATGATGAAATGGATTTTGATATTCTGTGAAAAGAGAACGTTTTATACCAAGAGACGAAAGCTATGTTAAAGAGGTTATACCTAATTATACTGACAACTGTCAACGAATTCCAATAACGTTTTAGGTAACACTGGCACACAAAATCAAAAAAGTGGTCTGTACTTTTGACCAGACCCACCTATGTCTATGTATTTTGATGCGCTGAATCAGAATCCGAAGTTCGTTTGGCACATACACCTCCAAAATTTTGAGTAAATTGCGAAAAACCGCTAAAAATGGCTAAAAATTGCGAAAAATCGCAGTTATAAGTATGAATTTTTTTTTTATTCAACTAGATCAAGTATGTTTCTTATGTATTTTGATGCACTGACCCCGAATCCAAAGTCAGTTTTGCTTGTACACTCGCAAACTTTGATTAAATTGCGAAAAACCGCCAAAAATGCCTAAAAATTGCCGAAAATCGCAGCTATCAGTATGGACATTTTTTTATTGAACTAGATCAAGTATGTTTCTTATGTGCTTTGATGCGCTGAATCCGATTGCCGAGTCTGTTAATCTTGATCATCCATACAGTGCCGCCCAAAAGTTTGGAAACACTTGGCCCGATTCCGCGCCGCACAAAAAGTTTCACTGCTCTTTTAAAAATAAAAATATTGCAATTCAACAAGCGGCGTTTCCAAGGGGATATATTCAGCTTCATTTTGCTTCAGCAAAATTTTTTTTTTATTTTGTTTTAAATTCGGTACGTCCTTTGAAGCATGGTCGTTTTTTTGTTCTTTTTTGGCGTTGAAATTTTAGCGTACGACTCATGAAATTTTTTTAAAACTGTTTTTTGCATGAAAAACTTGCGGATGGGAGTATAAGCTTCAATTTTGTTTTTTAAAAAGTTTCGTACGATTTTTTTTTGCAAAAATATTCAAATTTTTGTGAAAAAACGATCATATTTATAAAATAAAGCGTAACTCTAAAACTATTGGGTTTTCGTGAAATCACTAGGAGGGTAAAAAGTTGCATACAATTATTCTGGATTCAATGAAATTATTTTAGAATAATTTTCCAACATTTTTTTTTAAATTTTTTTTATCTGAACCAATCGGGTCTCTTACCTCATCCACACGAGTTTTCCGATAAAAAAGCCATGTAAATGACTTTTTTCGAAGAAAAAGCGGTGTAGATGAGGTAAGAAACTCCATGTTCAAGATTCTTAAAAATCTCGTTGACAGGGAAAAAAAAATGTTGAGAAAAATTCTGAACAAATTTTATTAAATCCAAAACAATCGTATGCAACTTTTTACCCTCCTAATGACTTCACAAAAACTCAGTAGTTTTGGAGTTACACTTCATTTTATGAATAAGGTTGTTTTTTGCGAAAAAAAATTGTACGAAACTTTTTAACAAACGGAATTGAAACTTATACTCCCCTCCACAAGTTTTTCATGTGAAAAACAATTCAAAAAAATTTGCATGGGTCGTACGCCAAAAAGAAACCAAAAGAACAACCATACGCTTCAAAGGACGTACCGAATTTTAAAAAAATCGAAAAATATTTTTGGATAAAGCAAAATGAAGCTGAATATATCCTCTTTGAAACGCTGCTTGTGAAATTGAAATACCTTTATTTTTAAAAGAGCAGTGAAATTTTTTTGTGCGGCTCGGAATTGGGGCGAGTGTGTTCAAATTCTTGGACGGCAGTGAATGCATGGTCGAGATTAACAGACTCGGCAATCGGATTCAGCGCATCAAAATACATAATAAACATACTTGATCTAGTTCAATAAAATTAGTTTTATGTTCATTACTGCGATTTTCAGCAAATTTTAGCCATTTTTAGCGGTTTTTCGCAATTGTCTCCAACTTTTGATAGTGTACGAGCCAAACTGACTTCGAATTCGGTTTCAGCGCATCAAAATACATGGAAAACATACTTGATCTAGTTCAATAAAAAAAATTTCATACTCATAACTGCGATTCTTCGCAATTTTTAACCATTTTTAGCAGATTTTCGCAATTTACTCAAGATTTTGAGGGTGTATGAGCCAAGCGGACTTCGGATTCGGATTCAACGCATGAAAATACATATAGATAGGTCGGCCTGGTCAAAAGTACAGACCACTTTTTTAATTTTGTGTGCCGGTGTAATTATTATATATCAAGAAAGTAAAGAATTATATTTTAGATATCCACTAATATTGTTAATTTATACCACAAAAATTAAGTAGCATCTTAAAAACTGTAATGCACAAATGATAAATAAATATTCATGGTGCATGCCGTTGAATAATGAATTAATGAATTTGTGTGTGTATTATTATCAAATATAATTGTATTTCGCGCCTCTTCCGCGAGAACAAATTGTAGTACCTCCTTTGGAGTACCGAAGTCGCCACAAATCTTTAAAGGCAGTCATTTTTTTTAGCGGTCCAGCTCTTCGCTCCAACTCTGTCTTTGCCTCATTCTTCTTTTTTGTGTCGAAAACATCACATCGTGTTGAAAAGCAGTTAAAAAAAAAAGTTAGAAGATATGGGGAAACAAAGTCGAAGAGACCGTTCCCCACAAGAGGACAAGGAGAAATATTTAAAGGATCGGCTACATCGCTGGAAAAAAGAGCAGGTCGAATATCGAAGGTCTAAACGTCACAAGCGAAGTAAGCGAAATACGCCCTTTCCATGTCAACGTAGGTTTTCGAGTTCTGCTTGTAGAAATACCTATTCCCTGTCCCTCGTGGTCCAACCAGCTGTAGGCATCTTATGGGAATGTCGTAGACTCGCGATTCGATCTGCAACCTGATCGCGAAGTTCTTTTCACATATATAAAAAAAAAAACGTATTCCTGTCTCTCCCCTTCCAACCGGATTTAGACTTCCTATGGAATGTCGCAGACTCGCGACTCGGTCTGCAACCAGATCGCGAAGTCATTTGACCTGGAGAAAAAATAACGTCTTGCAAGGCAATTATTTTTTCCATTTGAGAAATCTGTGGTTCATTTTGCAAGGAGATATTCGTCTTTAGGACGAGTCCATTCCTACAAAAAAAATTCAGCTGTATCGATCAAACCGATGACACATGCATGATCTTTTGTTTCTGACTGGCAACACGGTTTAACCGAGTCGCGAAGTCTAGAAAAAGAGGCTTCATTCCTGATCGTCAAAAACTTGAAAGAAAAGAAAGAGAGAGAGAGAGAGAGAGATATGTGGATATACATTGGCAAATGTTTATTCCGAAAATCGTTTTTTTCCATCATCTTGTCTTCGTCAGGGAATCGTAGCAGAGCAAGTTCGTCGTCATTGAATGAAACTCATTCGGAAATTTGCCGAGACGAATACAGAGAGAGCAGTGAAAGACGTAGCCAGGGTCGCAGTGATTACAGCAGTCGAGACCGTAGTCATTCTCGTCATTCACAACGCAGTGAGGATTCGAGAAATCTCTATGAAGAGGATTCTTTTTCTCTCAGTGGTAAAGACAATGACGTTTCAAAAATTCCGGTGCAGCCAGAACTCAATATAGACAAAATTCTCCCGATGTCTGCTGAAACAAACAAAATAACTTCAGTCGGAATGGAGGACCAGCTATCGGAGGAAATCTTACAGGCCATCGGTGACAGACTCATGCCGGAGAGACTTCTTGCTCCGGCAGTTCACAAGGATCTCGTCGTGAAGGTGGAAGAAATTTAAAAAAAAGGCCTCCCTCTGAAAGAGAAAAAAGCCTTATTAAAAAAATTCCCTCCGCCTAAAAATTGCCTTTTTTGGATCCTCCAAAGTTGAATTTGGAGATCAAGGCGTCGCTTCAAGATTCTTCATTAAAACGAGATTCCCGAATTATCGAAAAGCAGGAAAGAATAGCCGCTGGGGTCAGTGGACTGTTAAATCTTACGACGCTGGTATTTAAACTTGAGTCAGAGGAAAAATTACAAATGCTCGGCATTCTCAGCGGTCTTCTGAGTGTTTTCTCCGATCTCTATCATGAGGAATCCAGCATTCGAAGAAGTTTAATAATTAAAAATATTAGCTTTTTTCGCGGGAAATTCTCAATTCCAAAACTCCGGACGAGTGGTTGTTTGGAAAAGACTTCAAGGATAAAGTATTTTTTTTATTTTTTCATTTCTTTCATTGGTTCTTCCACAGACCTGGGGTCCTTCCCCTATGGCCGCTTCTCTTATCCCCCCCCCCCGTTGTGCATCTACAGCCGACTTATCCCCACTGTATCGCATTTGCCGAGGACGGAGGGAAACTGCAGAAAACCTCTCGTCGAAACGACCGGTAACTTATACTTAATTTCCCCCGATAGCAGTGCGAGCCCGCTCAAGCACGACTATCGTTATTCGGTTAGGCAGTAACCTCCCCACTTGTGACCGAGTGAGTCAGCGACTGTACGGTTAAGTGGTTTCATCAACCGAGCGATGAGAACCGCCTCAGGACGCCCTACCAGAACCATACAGCAGCCACCCACCCCTCGCAATTGGGTGTTGAGACCGATTTTTATTTAAGGTGGGGTCCAAATCCATCGGTAGAGCACCAGAAACACTTGAAAAAACCTTTTCAGCGGTGTCACCTCGGGGATCGAACCCGGGTCCGCGAGTTACGAGACCCACGCTCTAGCCCCTCGGCCAGTGCTCTCGCAACTTGGAGGATGAAGTAATGGCTGCTAAAACTCTCGCCTCATCAAGTCAAAGTTTCAAACCAAAGCCTCAACAATCTCAAAACAATTATATAAAAAAACGCGAAAGGCCCGCCCCGTCGCATCTCCAGTCAGACATACAAACGTCAGCCCAACGCGACCCAGGGCGAGCAGAGCTCATTCTATCGCAATCAGAAGCCCCAAATGAACCGCAAACCAGCCCAGAGATCGACGTTCCCGAAGAAACGCGATTAAATAACGTAAGTTACTCGGCAGGTCGTCTTAGTACTTTTCTTTCACGTTGGATTAAAATAACCGAGAATGTTTTGATCCTGTCTTGGTATAAAATTCCCTTCGCGTCTGCCCCCTTTCGAAATTCCTTTTCTTGCGAAACTCAATGATCTATAGGAGAAAAACATAACAAAAAATCAATTGTCTCGATTATCCGCAATAGGAGCTATTCGTCAAGCAGAGCCAGATAAAAATCAATGTCTTTCTTCGATTTTCCAGGTTCCTAAGCCCGACGGATCTCATCGATTGATTTTAAGCCTCAAACGACTCAATAAATTTTTTGAGCTGGTACATTTCAAGCTGGAAGATGAGGAAACAGTTCGTCGTATCTTGAGCCCCGGTCATTATATGGTGACCTTAGACTTGAAAGATGCTGATTATCTTGTCCGGATAGCCGAAGCAGATCGAAAATATTTAAGATTCCTTTTTATGGGCTCTATGTATGAATTTTGCTGTTTGTCATTTGGTTTAAGTACAGCTCCATATACTTTCACAACACTTTTGAAACCAGTGGTCTCCCATTTAAGAAAATTGGGTTATGAGTCCGTGGTTTATGTGGATGATTTCTTATTATTTGGAAATTCCTTCGCAACCTGCCAGAGTAATATTCGGGAAACTGTAAACTTATTGCAACGCCTCGGTTTCATAATCAATATCCAGAAAAGTATTATGTCACCGTCTCAGCGTTATAAATTTCTCGGTCTTATTTACGACTCGCAAAAAATGACAGTTGAACTTCCAACAGAAAAACGCGATAAAGTCGTTGGCGAATTATCTAAGTTTCGAAAAAGTAAAGGATGCAAAATAAGAGAATTCACAGCCTTTATTGGACTCCTAGGGTCGTGTTGCTTGATACTCAAATACGGCCGAGTTCATATAAGACGTTTCGAACGAGAAAGGTTCCTGGCACTCGAACGAAACAACAATGATTTTGAAGCCCGTATGTCCCTATCAGGAGTTTTAAAATCCAACCTCGATTAGTGGGATATAAACATTCATTCCTCAATCAATTCAATAAATTGCTTGGATCCTTGCGCTGAAATTTTTACTGACGCATCACGTTCTGGTTGGCGGACTTTTTTCGAAGGAAAACGTGTTCATGGCCATTGGAAGAAAACTGAGGACTCTTTGCACATTAATCACTTGGAGCTAATAGCAATTTGGATGAGCCTTAAATGTTTTGCGGAAGATTTCCGTGGCGTCGATGTTTTGTTAAGAGTAACCACTAAAGACATTTGGAATTAATGTGAGCAAGGCGATATTCGGATTTTTGCTTCATACATATCTTCTCAAGGTAATGTTGAAGCTGATTTTGAGTCTCGTCGGCTTGAGCCAGAGACAGAATTCGAATTATCACGCAGAGCGTTCAATAAAATTGTGCACAAATTTAGTCAACCAGACATCGATCTTTTGCAACAAGGGCTAATGCTAAATGCCGAAATTATGTCTCATGAAAAAAAGATCCCGAATCCATTGCCGTTGACGCATTCACAATTCAATAGAATCAATACTTCTTTTACGCTTCCCCCCCTTTCTCTTTGATACTCCGCATTTTAGAAAAGATAAAATTTGAAAATGTGAGAGGGATTTTAGTCGTTCCACACTGGCCAGCACAGCCATGGTTGCCAATATATATGTCTTTACTGGACTCTGAACCCATTTTCTTTGAGCCTAATCTTTCTCTCTTGACGTCTTCCAATAGGCAACCCCATCCGATGTGGAAGACAATTACCCTGGTTGCGGGAATTTTGTCAAGGCAGGATTTAAACTTAAATCAGTACCCGTCGAAGCAGCGGAAATAATGCTCTCTTCCATGAGTAATTCATCAAAGAAACAATATGACAGTGGATTAAAGAAATGGTGGAATTTCTGTTGAAAAAATAATATCAATCCCTTTTGTGGCTCAATTCCGGATATCTTTGCTTTCTTTACTGAAGAATATAAGAACGGTGTATCTTATGGAACACTCAACTGCATAATATCTGCAATTGCCCTAATTTATGGACCTGACCTTGGTGAAGATCCACACCTGAAACGTTTTTTTAAGGGAATTGCCCGATTACGACCGCCAAGAGCAAAATACGACTCCGCATGGGATCCTCAGACTGTTTTGGATGAGTTGAGGAAATGAGGATCAAGTTAAAATTTGTCTCTCGAAAAAATGACCTCAAAGCTAATAACGTTATTAGCATTAGTAACCGGTCACCGTTTGCAGACTTTGTCCTTAATAGACACTGAAAACATCCAGAAAGGAAATGAAGCACCCGAGATAAAAATTATTGAACGGATTGAAACATCGGGTGTTAAAAAGATTCAACCAACGCTTATCATCCCCTTTTTCTCAAAAGATCGATTGTTATGTCCATCTGCTGCATTGGAGGAGTATTTGGAAGAAACGAGAGAAAGTCGAGGATCAGAACGGAAGCTTTTCATAAATTATGGAAAACCATATAAGTGTGCTTCCACTCAAACGCTAAATCGCTGGATAAAAATTGTGTTAAAGACCAGCGGTATCGATACAGATTCTTTCACGGCTTACAGTACACGTCATGCGGCAACGTCTGCGGCAAATAGATATGGCGTGAACATCGATACCATTTTAAAAACTGCGGGCTAGTCCAAAATATCACAGACTTTCGCTAAATTTTATAATAGAGAAGTTAGCGAAAAGATTTCTTTTGCGTTGTCAATATTGGATAAGAATGTTAATAGAAACTCTCAATCTTAAAAATAATCTGGAAGAGTTTGGAAATAAAATGCTTTGTTTCAATATAGGGGAGGGTGGGGCGCTACGGCCCCCTTAAGCCTTTTTTTCGTTTTTTAAGGTCTTCAACCACTAGGTTACTTTAATTTTATCCTCCTTCAAGCAAATTCACTGATATTTTACCGCGTCGCGAAATTTTTTTTTTTTGTGGGGCGATACGGCCCCCCTCCGAAAAGCAAAATAAAACTCAAGAAAAGAGAAAAGCCGCTCAGTCGAACGCAAAAAAAATTACGAAAACAAAAACATCAAAGAATACGAAAAAAAGTGTTCGAAATCTAAAAATAATGATTGCAATTGTCTTTATTGCAATGGGCTCTACTCTGAATCCACAGAATCATGGATTCAGTGTAAAAATTGCAATAAATGGTCCCATGATTCTTGTGCAGGTATTGACGAGGATTATTTTGATGTATATTCCTGTGATTATTGCAACAAATAATTTCTTAAATTATCTCGATGAGTTATTATTTGTGAAAAGTTTCATGCTTTAACTCAGGATTTTTATTTAATCTCTGAAAAATATGAATCAATATTAATTAATCTCGGTAAATGTTAATTAATATTAAAAAATAATATAATGGTATAATGTTATTGTTTTGTGTTCATTTACCGCGAGATAGTTTTATAATTATCTGAAATTGTAATTCCATGATTTAGTTACAGCTGGATTCTTATAAATGTTTAAGAGAATTATTATTAGTTTTTTTAAATATTATTGTTTAGTTGTTTAATTGTTTAAAATAATAATTACAGTTTGAATTTTTGAAAATGTGTTTTTGATTTTTCTTATTTTCCAGTTTTATTGAAATTTTCAATAATTTTCTTGTAGCAAATTTTTTTCAGGTGGTCCATTACGCCCCAAATGCTGCAAATCAGCTAAAAATATCTTAAAACATCAATGATACCTTGGTGTGCCCGAGAATAAAAAAAAAAAAATTCCAAATTTTTGACCAAATTTTTGAGGGGGGCCGTATCGCCCCACGGGGGCCGTAGCGCCCCACCCTCCCCTACAACCTTTTTGTATATACATACCTTTTCTGCTTTCACAACACAACTGCCGTAAAAACTTTGAACAACTACAATTTGATCTCGAGGAAGAGACGCGAAATACAATTTTTAAATTAAATAAACTTACCTGTAAGTCAAGTTCTATTTGAATTGTATGAAGCGCCTCTTCCGAAGATATCAATCTCACCCAAATACTGCATATACCCATAGTTCTAATATATTATCAGAACCCCCTTATTTTTACGGCAATACTTTCAATGAATGAGGCAAAGACAGAGTCGGAGCGAAGAGCTAGACCGCTCAAGAAAAAAATGACTGCCTTTAAAGATTTGTGGCGACTTTGGTACTCCAAAGGAGGTACTACAATTTGATCTCTTCGGAAGAGGCGCTTTATACAATTTAAATAGAACTTCACTTACAGGTAAGTTCGTTTAATTTTAAAATTATTATGACAATTATTTGAATTGATTATAGGCTGAATCGGCTGACCTTATAGCATTATGTCCTCTGCAGAATGAAGGAAATTCTACCCATATTGAACTTTATGATTCTTTCTGTTATCGATGAATGATTTGGTGTCTGAAATATAATTTGCGTAGTCCACCCAACAAGCAAAATTTTACATTTATAATTAGAGTAAGAAAATTCTATCCATATCAAAATTTATGATTCTTTCTCTCATCGATGGATGATTTGGTGTCTAAAATATAATTCGTGCAGTCCATAGGACAAGCAAAAATATAAATTCATAATTAGAATAAGAAAATACCATCCATATTCAAGTTTATGATTCTTTCTCTTATCGATGGATGATTTGGTGTCTAAAATATAATTTGCACAGTCCATCAGACAAGCAAAATTATAAATTTATAATTCGAATAAGAAAATTTTATCCATGTTCAAGTTTATAATTCTTTTTCTTATCGATGAATAATTTTGTGCCTGAAGTATAATTTGTTCAGTCCATTGGACAAGCGAAATTTTAAATTTATAATTTGAATAAAAAAATTCTATATATATTAGAGATTATGATTCTTTCCCTCATCGATGGATGATTTGGTGTCTGAAATATAATTTTGCTTGTCCGATGAACTGAACAAATTATATTTTAGACACTAAATAATCCATTAATAAGAGAAAGAATAGTAAACTATAATATGGATAGAATTTTCTTCATTGTGCAGTGGACATGATGCTTTTAATATTGAGGGTGGCAACTTTTTTTCTTCAGCTACTAACATCGAGAATTAGATATTGGATGCAAAATCTTCCATCGATGAGTGAAAAGATTATAAACCTCATTAAGGATAGAATTTTGACAAGTGCTGAATGACATGAAATTATAAATAATATTGAATTAAATAATTAAGTGAAATAATTATGTAAAATTGAAAAACCCAATTGAAACACTTTGCAAAAAGTAGACAAATCACCCCCAAAAACACCAAAAATGTTGTGCAAAAATTGGAGACAAGTACATTTACGAAAGTATTTCTAGTTCAGTCTTTTTAAAAATGTTGTGAAATGAATAGACATGAAACTCACAACACGCATTGCCAAGCACATGTTCCCAATGTAACGTTAACTTACAGTCAAGATTTTTGGGGCGGAGTCGGAATAAAAAAATTCAAAAAAATCTTTACGTTAAAAATTAAAAAAATACTGAAATCAAGCGAAAATTGTCAACAAAGAGAAATAATCAATAAAAAAAATAAAAGGTACTGGCCGAGGTTTTCTACTGATAGTCCGAAAGCCCACGACACTAGGTATACCTCGAACGGGAGGTCATTTGAAAAAAATGTAACGTGACTCGGACTGACCCACACAACGTAGAATCAACGCTGTGCCGGGTCGAATTCTGACACTAATATCCGTAATTAATAAAAACTCGTGCTTTGTTTGTTTTAATATCCCACACAGCAAAATTGATCCCGGGACCATCCCGAGATAGTCCCATTCGTGTCCTACCAAGATAGTACGTCTTATGAACGTCTATGGGAGGAACCAGTGAGATATTAATCCCAGGTAGAAACCCGGGATTAATATTAGATGTCTTGAGGATATCCTGTCGCAACCGTAATTAGACGATCCCAACGCACTCTCTTATAGACGTTTGTGGGAGGTAGTGGTAGGACGTTGTTCCACCCGAGATTTATATAGGATGTCTTCAGGATATCCTGCCATCACCGTGCGTGGACGATCGTACCGCACTCACTTGTAGATGTCTGTGGGAGGTACTAGTAAGATTCCACTCAAGATACCCACTCAAGATTAATATAGGATGTCTTGAGGTTATCCTGTCGCAACCGTGTTTAGACGATCCCAGTGCACTCTCTTATGGATGTATCTGGGAGGTCCCGGTAGGACGTTATTCTACCCGAGATTAATATGGGATGTCTTGTGGATATCCTGCCGTTACCGTGTGTAGACGATCGTACCGCACTGTCTTGTAGATGTCTATGGGAGGTACTAGTAGGACATTAGTTTACTCGAGATTAATATAGGATGTCTTGAGGATATCCTGTTGCAACCGTATTTAGACGATCCCAGCGCACTCCATTAGAGATGTCTCTGAGAGGTTCTCGTAGGATTCCGTTTTACCTGAGATTAATATAGGAGATCTTGAGGATATCCTGTCGCAACCGTAATTGGACGATCCCAACGCACTCTATTATAGACGTCTGTGGGAGGTACTGTTCTACCCGACATTAATATAGGATGTCTCTAGGATATCCTGCCGTGACCGCGTGTAGACAATCTCACCGCACTATCTTGTAGATGTCTGTGGGAGGTACTAGTAGGACATTGGACTACTGGAGATTAATATAGGATGTCTTGAGGATATCCTATCGTAACCGTGTTTTGACGATCCCAGCGTATTCTCTTAGAGATGTCTCTGGGTGGTACCGGTAAGACATTGTTCTACGCGAAATTAATATAGGATGTCTTGAGGACATCCTGTCGTAACCGTGTTTTGACGATCCCAGCGCACTCTCATAGAGATGTCTCTGGGAGGTGCCGGTAAGACATTGTTCTACGCGAGATTGATATGGGATGTCTTGAGGATATCCTGCCGTAACCGTGTGTAGACGATCCCAGCGGACTCTCTTAGAGATGTCTATAGGAGGTCAGCCAAATAATAAACTCGAAAGTATGGGCCGGAAGATTTTTATTTGTTTACACAACTTCGGAAAGGGCTTTAAGAGTAACGTTAATGAATTTTCGTTCAAAATATTGAAAAATGGCGCGGTTATACACATTGCCACGGAGGCCCTCCACACGGCTCGCGCGGTCGTTGTTCCAGCTGTCACCTGGTCATGTCACAGCTGGAAAAAAAATAAGCTCATTCGTAAGTAGTGTCGCTACAATGTAGCGTAGCGTTTTTTTTTCGACCATTAAAAAAATTATGGTGAGCCGAAGAAAAAAAATTTGTATTTTTCACCGAAATTTTTCGAGCAAAAGCAATAATAAAACAATAACTAATCAAGTCATCGCAAAAATTCTAAGTGACATTTTGGATGATGTATCTAAAAGTATTGTGTAAAAATTTGAAAGCAATCGGATCGATAGTTTACGATATTTCGATAGTACCAGTTCAAAAAATGTAGTTTCGAGATAATCGCAAAATAAAGTAAATGTGCGGTTAGTCAGCTGACGGTGCGGTTTTTGCGAGTCGTACCTTCAATCAGCGATTCCTGGGCCATAGACGTCTCCTTCTGCAGCTGATTGAGAGTCTTGGACCTTTTTTTAAAAAGCTCTTCGTGCTGTTCGTGGTTCTTTTGTATTTTCTTTTGTATAGGAAGGTTAAGCCGCCCGCAATGGCTTAAATTGTTCTTCATAGTTCAGGGTTTATTGAAAAAAAATAAAAAATAAAATGAAAAAATAAAATTACATGGTGGCCGGACCCCTCAAAGAACAATAAAATCACCTTGGAGGTAGTTGTAATTTTTGTTTAATATCTTTTTATAGAACGTCGACCCTAACTAAGTACTTTATTTCAATGACATTTTCTTGTCAGCCCTCGCATTTTTTCGCTACGTTCTCTAATAAGAGACATATTTTAAGAAAGACGATTTAAAAAAAACACAACTTGAAACCGTTCGATTTAAAAAATCTGAAAAAAATCCAGAGTCTTCTTGTGTGCCGGTAGAATTTTGAAAGAACTTGAGCATTAAATCCGAACCAGTGCTGTCGAAAGTTGGTCGACTTCAGCTGGAATACCGCATATGTGGTTATCAATACTCATAATCGTGAAACGATTAAGCTTAAAGCACAACTACATATGGTTTAATCAAGCAAACATCCAGTGCCAAACATTTAAATATTGCCAGAGATATGGGAAAAACATGATTTGAAAACTCGTCAAATTATATTGCTTTGTGAGGCAGATAATTAAGAATGATTAGTGCGTAATTCTCATCTGACCTTACCGAATAATGGTTATCATGGTGATTTATAAGAATATTCCAGAAGAATCATTTACACCATCGTGTGTAAGTGTTTCGCTGATGAAACTAATTTACGTTGCTGGTAGTACAAAATTTGCGACAAAAATTATCCAACCAGTTGGAACTGACCGACAGGCGACTGGGTCACTAGACGTGCTAATCATATAAATTTTTTCGGAAGGAAAGTTGATAATGAAAATAGTGAGATTCGTCGAGCAACCGGAAATCCGCGCAGGGAGAAAAAGAGGGCAAAAAGAAAAAAAAGATAAAGAGGAAGGTTACTTTTCCCTCCTCATTTTCGCGTACATGGAGAACACCCACCAACTGATATATTTCTTATATATACATATATATTAAATGCGTTGGCAACAGTCCAGTTGAGATAAAACTCAATATTTTTGCTTAACGAGGCTTGTTTTATAACCGAAACGTCCCAGTTCACCTAATTGGCTCGGGGACTACGTGCGAGATTGTGCACCCACGAACACAGAGTCAGCGAATACGACTGATTCGTCGCTGCTATTCATTGTAAGCTACGCGCGTGCATACACTGTTGGCATATCCATATTTGTATTTTCATGTACAAACTTACAAAAAATTCAACGAAAAATTCACTTTCTGTGTGGATTGGAGGCGCGAATAGCATGAACGTGCGTTACAACAAATCCATCGGTTTAATATCTACGTGTTTCCATACACAATCAAAATATACACTAAGAAAAAACTTTCGTTGATCGAAACAAATTTTATTTCGTTTAATAAAATCATTTAGTTCGATACGGGCAACTAAATATTTCTGAGATCAGTCGAAATAATTTGTAAATGCTGGATATAAATCATTCTTTGTATGAACAAAATTACGGCGTAACCAAAACAGACGATAGTAATGCAAATAAACCTTTTGTGGAAACATCAACGTATCTCGTTGATTTAAAATTTGTTTTGTAATTAAAAGTGAACATCCGTTTGAATTGTCAACATTGCTTTGGCTTTAAATAAAAAATTAGTTGAAATAGCAGCATGGAATAGTTCAGTACAATCCAAATTTAGTTTAGTTCATTAAAATGCAATTAAATTTCATATTCATAAAACGTTCAATTAACTAATGTTTTATTTCTGACACGGAGCTTATGGGATCTGGTAAAAAATCTGGAAGTTGAAATATAAAAAAATGTACTTGATCTCAATAAAACCTGCGTCAAACGGATCGAGTTCACAGTTTACAGACGCAGTAATGTCATCCATCGTACAATTTTTGGATTTGGCAAGTTCAAAAGTACTGTTGTTTATGGATAAAAATTTGTGCGCAACAACCCATCTTTCATCTGGTTGAACCAAATACTCTGTTTGTGCATACTCAATGTTCAGTTGAACGAACTGTTGACTAAAATCGAGTTGCATCTAATCGGGATTTAGTGCAACCAATACATAAAATTGTTCGTTCAATAGAATGCTATTTTACATGAACTGAAATAGAGTTGTATCTAACCGGTAATTAGTCCAATCAACAGGAAAAATGATCGACTCGAGAAAATGCGTGTTAATTAATTGTTGCTGAACATGTTATAAAAAATATATAGGTCCTGCAAAATAACTTAATATGCATAGTTTACCGGCCCTAAAAAGAGATAAATTTAAAAAAAAGAAAAATCCGCGCCAATTCTCCGATCTAAGTTCTCTGTCTGACCGGGAATCGAACCCTTGACCCTACCTACTATCCTACCTATCGTACCTAACTATCCGATACGCTACCTATTACACTATCGACTACTTCTATAAACTTGACCAAAGTTAGGGGTTATGAAGATTCGAATTTTTTCCGGCAAGGGAAAATTTATTTTGGTTATGAATACCGTTTTTCATGCGAACACTGTTCGCTAATTCCCATCGTACATACAAAAAATACATGAGTTCGGGTTCAATAAGGCTTGCCGGTTTGTTTGGTTAGTTTGAGGCTTAGGATGACTTGTGTTTCTAAATATGTTTCCACCCAACTCTTCTGTTTTGTAATTCAGTCCAAGTTGTGTGTGGCCATGTTGATTAACAGTTGTTAAAATAACACTGCCATTGAATACTAAATAAAATGTCGATTCAACAATATGATATGGTTAGATTTAGAGGCAAATAATATTGCTTGCGAACAAAATTATTGTTCAGTTAAGTGAGTGAATAATGATAATATGAACCAACCAATTTCTGCAAAATATTTTGTCAAAGAAAACGCGAATTGAGTAGGTAAATTAAAATCGAACAAGTCAATGTTTTCACCCAACACTTTAACTTTGTTAAAATGACACCGCCATAAAGTACTAAATAGGATTTCGATTCAACAATATGATTTATTTGGTTTTAGAGCAAAATTGTTTTTTTCGTCAACAAAATTATTGTCGACAATTAAACAAACCATTTATTGTTGAATTGTGGTTCCGTTCTATTCAACGAAGCCTATGAAGTCATTGAAACAACTCGAAAAAAAATTATTTCAAACCAGACCTCAGTTTTCGACCAACAAAAGATGTCAGCATATTCAAATATATCAAGATTATGAATGAACTAAATTTATATTTAGCTGAGATAATTTGATCATCCCATAAATTTGTTGATGTTAGATTGCGCTTGGTTTATTTAAGCAAAAGTTTGTTAAGATCACTAGAATGTTTGTTGCTTTTGAAATTGAAATGAACTATATTGGACTCTTGTAACTCTTGTAACATTTTTTTCTTATATCTGGCTTGTAACATTTTTTTTTATATCTGGCTTTACCGTTAGTTTGAATAATCAAAAACATTTATTTGATCCAACTGTACCGTGCAGTCAATGCGATAAATAAGATATACAAAAATATTTCATTAAAGCAACTAAGAAGCATGTCTAAGCAAATAAACGATAATAGTTGTTTGAAAACATGTTTTGCTACGGTGATTTAGTTAATACAATTATGAACATGCGGTTTGATTACCTACATCATCTTCTATTCAACAAATCAATAGTTCAATTGACCAATTTTCCGTCCAACTAAATGGATTTAGTTCAATAAACAAATTTTTTTTCTCAGTGTATGACTATGAATACTACCCGTACAAACACTCACCTATACCAAAATATATACGAAAAATGTGGGATTATCTCAAGCCAATTAATACAGGGCACAGAATTTTGTATGGTCACACGGAAGAAATGAAATGACTGAGTTGGTCCAACCAAACACTTATTATTAGTGTTTTGAGTGCTAGAAGAGAAATTGGTTGGATCATCTTGATAGTTGGTTGGATCAACTAAGTTATTGACAACTAAGTCAACTAAATCCAACGAAACATCTTAGTTGATCCAACCAATTTCTCTTCTGGCGCTCAGAGCACTAAGTGTTTGATTAGACCAACTAAGTCGTTTTTTCCGTGATACTTTATTATGTGCCTGAATCATATGTCAGTATGGCTGTAAATTAGTGCGTATAATGTTGTGGACAAAATGGCCACGCTCACGAAATAATATCGGGAAAAAATCATTTTTTTTACGTTTTACAAACTCTTTTGCACCGATTAACCAAGCCATAGACCCTCATTTTGAAAAATGGCAAAGTTACAGGTAAATCTGTAAGAAAGGAATTTTCAAAATTAAGAAATCCATTTTCAAAATTCCGCAATTTTTTCCACAGATTCGGGATCATTAATAAGTAATATATATCATGATTAGAAAGTGGGATGCGGCTGCCTCATATTTTTTTTTAATAATTTTTTTTTAGTTTCTAAAATAGAAAAAAAATTCTAATATTCCTTATAAAATGGAAAAAAATAAATAAAAATAAAACATATCCTGGAAAATTTCGATATTTTGCATATTTTCCGAAGTAAATGAGAAAAATTTTTTATTGAAAAAAAATATTCTCATTTATTTTGATAAATATGCAAAATATCAAAATTTTTTAAGATATGTTTTATTTTTCTTTTATTTTTTCACTTCTATAAGAAATATTAGAAATGAATTTTTTTTTCATTTTAGAAACTAAAAATAAAAAAAATTATAAAAAAAATATGAGGCAGCCGCATCCCACTTTCTAATCATGATAGATATTACTTATTAATAACCCAAAATCTGTAAAAAAATTGCACAATTTTAAAAATGGTTTTTTTTCAGTTATTCTTTTTTTTACACACAAGCGATCGTCGCACCACTAGAAGGAGTGACGAAATAATTCTGTAACAAAATTAGGCTATTTTTCAAGTGGAATCAAAGCGAAGAAGGATCTGATTACCTGAGGGGAATGACTCCTCGATTTCACTTGGAATGCCCCATATATATATACAACGGTCATTTTGGTAGCATTTTTGATCGGCAATCGAGTCTTTCGATGACACTTGGTCATTTTCGTCACCGTCACCAAAGTTTTTTCAAGTATAATGATAAGTTTGGTGACGTCACAGAAATCCTCATTTCTCAGATTTCTATGATTTATTATAAATCATCCCCCACGGTGAGCAAAACTTTATTCTAAAAGCTTGATAACATTAGCAATAGATTGATTATGAGTTTCCATAAGATTACATATCGATATATGAAAAAAAAACGAAGTACCTGCTTAGATTATGAAGCCTGACTAATATTCGACTTTTCCGATAAATAAACGTACTAAAAATGAATTCTGATAACTCTTGCTTTCATTTAATCTCAATGGCATCGATGTATATGAATTAAACAGCAGAACAATTATTTATTAGTTGAAATAGCTAACAACAACGCTGGTGTTGCGGAAGTGACCATTGAACGATTAATAGTGCATTGCGGTGACTTTTTGAATTATTATAAGAATAGTCACCAAAGAAACCATTAGAAGGGAATATGTTCATTTCGGTGACTCATGGTATATATATACGAAATGTCACCGGAACGATCTATTCATGATGCATAGTCAACTTTGGTGACACGGCTGTCACCGCAATACCCAATTCTTAGTCATTTTCGATTTGGTTGATGAACTATAGATTAGATTTAGAGATGACTGTCACCTAAGTGACCGTGGGATCGTGTATTGTGCATTTCCATAACTGTTACCAAACTAGCCATTAGGGTAGTACCCATGCTCTTTGATCACTCACATGGCTGGTTTCTTAAAGAACCAGCATTTAATATTCCCTAAGCTGATATTACCATATTGCAAAATTGCAAGATCACCAAATTTTGTTTTACCGAAGGTAACACATTATTAATGTCTATTAATACAAAAATTGACGATAAGTGTATTTGAAATTATATCTGGAGTTTAGTCTTACAGAAAGCCTGGAAATAAATAGATGACGCCTGGAAAACGTATTGCCAGCTGCATACAGTTTTCTATTGGGAAAATGATTGTAAATAAAAATCAAAAATATTAAACTAAAAAAATAAAAAAAATAAAAAGTATTTGGCAGATTCGTCATCTAACAAACTTATTTCTCAAATTTTCGTCAGATCAAATACCAGGTATACCTTAAAACGTATTGGTCTCCAATTTTTGTACACCATTTATTATGTTTATGAATCGAAATTTAAAAAATCCTTTACTGTCAGGGGGCATCCATTAATCACATGATGTATTTTAGGCCATTTTCACCACGTCCCTACCACACCTTGATTTCAAGTGATTTTATGCTTGACCCCCCTTCCCCCCAATATCACGTAATTTATCAACGGCATCTTAGAAATGATCGGAATTTGTTGTTTTATTGAAAACTATCCGACTTATACTTAGTGTTAGTGTATACAAGTAAAACTTTACGAACAAAGAAATCTCCCAGTGCAATGGGTCTTTAATTCGAGTAAAACGAGAATTTTATTACGTTTGTCAACTTATTTTTAATTATCAACATATAAATTAGTACGAATGGCATGAAAAAGAATTCTTTATATGAATTAACAGGTCCTCAAGTTACGTATACGAATCCTTCAGTACAAAGTTCTTGGCCACGAAAAATAAAAACGTATCAACGTCTGAAAATCTTCACAAAAAAATATACGTGATATTTAAAAATACCCCCTCCCTCCCCATATCATCATTCGTGACATCCCAGATAGACAGCTATGATTATCACGCCGTGTATACATTTGAGGAAGCAAATTTTCCAGTATATTGGCTACATGTTGTGATGCATGCCCATGAGTTCATTGAGTATGATAAATTTACGAAACATTTTGACCTCATCATGTCGTTTACAAATGCATCATCCGTTGACTACAAGATGAACTCATAAGCCGGCAAATTTACATTCCGCAATGAATATTTGCAGATGGATATCAAATGAAAGCCATTTAATGATTTTTTTGGTGTATTCACTAGGTTAGGATTGAAAGTATACATGCCATGCATGCAATATGATGGCGTTATGCCTGTTTCTCAGTTATACATTCGATGAGTGCAATATGATGGCGATATGCATGTTTCTTAGTGATACATTCGTTGAGCGCAATATGACGGCTGCAAAATCACTGCAAAATGATAGCATGTTGTGACAAGCCTCGCATCTTTTCCCAGATAGACAAATGTAGCTCATATTGGCATCATATTGCATACATCTATGACGCATAGGAACACTCACAGCTGTGTGTCGCTTATGAGTGCTCACCTGGACGTCATATTTGCATCATATGATGATTGACAATAACGCATCATATAGGGCTCATATGGCAGTCACGGCGTGATGAAATTGTGGTGCTCATATGAAGATCATATTGACGTCATACCGTGGTGAAATTAGTTGCGCTCATATGAAGCTCATATGACCGTCAAGATGTGAGGTATTATTGTAATTATTGTAATTTTCATAGTTTTTTTGAAATTTCTATTGCTTGCAAAATTGTTTATAATGTATATTTTTTCATTTACATAGCTTCTAAACCGATTACATGAAAAAAAAAATTTTCAACACCCAATTTCATTATATTTCAATTCCTTCTGTCTCCAGTGGGATTCGAACCTGCGACCTGCCTATCTATCCTACCTAACAACCTAACACGCTACCTATTACGCTACCGAGAACTTATGCATTTTTTTTACCTATATGATATATCAGTGCCCAGTGGTGAGATGCCAGGGAAAACGAGTCACATTTGAATATTATATATGGCGGGATCCATGATTGCTCGAAGAGCATTTTGAGGTCAAAATTTTGATTCCTTTGCCATTCTCACATCTAATTATATGTTATAAGAAGTGACGATTCACCAAATTACAGCCTCTTTACTCTAGAGGTTTTCGAGAAAAAAAAAATATTGGCCATTTCCATGTTTAGGGAAGTTAACTTTGTGTCTTCCTTGCTCGCTCCTTACGGACAATTGAAAGAAAATAATAAAAAATATGATTTCACGTGAAAAAGTTCGAATTTTCCGAAAAAAATATCAGTTTTACCGTGAGGTCAATAAATATCCCATAAAAACGTGTTTAAATTAAAAAATCTGTGTTTTGAAGTTTTGAAGGCGAGCACCATAAAAAAAAGACTTTCTTATTTTTTCTTCGGAAAGCTTATGCCATTTTCTACAACGGAAAAAATTAACAGAGTGGGATGAGCAGAGGAACATTGTCGAATAGATTATTTAATTTTTTTTTCTCAAACGTATATTTTTTTCTATAACAACATCTAATTCAACGTAAGAGAAGTCATATAGCTGTTTAAGCTACTACTAATATGTTCCGAGATATGATTTTTTTAATATTGGACATTTTATGCACGAATAAAATTCGTATCTCGGAAACTACCGGTTGTAGCCAACATTATTATGGGACCTTTCCTATGTAAAATTGGCTCATACTTCCGAGAAAAATACTACAATTGAAAACACGATGATTCGCTCTTGTCATTGTCATCACCAATTAATTTTTTTCAAGAATTATATAATTTGTTTATTACCAGTATACAGCATTGCTTTATACTAATCCCCTTCTCCTTTCCTAGTAAGGCTGGGGCTGCAGCCCGCACCCTACACCTTTTCCATTCTGTATCGCAATTCTGCTGAGAGTGAAAGGAAAACTGCAGAAAAACCTTCACTGATACAGACGGTAAACTCTACCTAAGCGCCCGTCGGTAGTAATGCGAGCACGCTCTAGCACGACTATCGTCGGTCGGTTAGGTAGTTACCTCCTCCATTGCGATCCAGTGAGCCAGTCACTTGCACAGTTAGGTGAACCACCATCCGAGCGATAAGAACCGCGTCAGCAGGCCTCACCGAAACCGTACAATTAACCGCCCACTCATCGCAATGAGGTCTTCGGGATTCCATTATTTTTATGGTGAGGTCCCAACCCACCAGGATTGCAGCTGATAAACACTTGAAAAATTGGAATATTTTTCAGCGGTGTCGCCGGGGTTCGAACGCGGGTCCCGCGGATTACGAGACCCGCGCTCTAACCACTTGGCCACTGCTCTCCCCTTCAAGAATTATATATCTTTTTCATATCTTAAGCTAATTAGACGAGAGAAAAATCTAAATATAGTTTGAGTTACTACTCATATATTCTGGAAAGTAGTATTGGTACCCGTATGGCACCCCCCACTCCTATCCCCACTCCTTCCCCCACCATGCGGCTTCCCCCACCACTCCACTTTCCCCCCACCACATCCAGGTGGCCGAGGAAAAAGCGATGAGGTGACGATGATGGCAAGGGAGGGTGAGGACAAGGGGGTGCCACACGAGTAACAATTTTGTGGTGATAATGATAATAATCTGATACTAATAATAATAATAATAGTGAAAATTGGGAACTACTTACATCTGGAAGCCCATGTCATATTCCTCGAAGTTGACGCAGCAACGACACACACGCGCGCGCGGGCCCGCTCTCATAATCATAATAATAATTATTATTATTAAGAATAACTCATGGTTGTTGGATTTACTACTGACAATTCAGCAAATCTTATCTCGATGGTAACACATACACACACACACACACACAGACACCCATTTCCTTCACTAGTCACGCTGAATGGTCAAGGACCATTTATTGCTGACACTGCGAACTTTGTATATTACACGGAATTTGGATGAGTGGAGCTGTGCATTACCGATTTACGCTGCCACAAATCGGTGACTACAAAATAAGAGTATTTTTAAATGTTTAGTTATTATCGAATAATATAATACAACCTTTTTGAAATTTCGATAAATTTTTTATCGACGCATACAACATCCATTGCGTACGTGTTCGAAAATCTTAGGTTATTGAATCTACCGCTTCCGAACGAGCACTCTTCTTCACTTTCCGAAGTTTCTGCCTTTTCCCGATAAACGAATCTTTTGCGTTGCGTCAATTGATCTATTTTTGCACAAAAATTCTTTGAGCACATTTTGAAATTTTGAAACAAAATTTTGTTCCCCAATTTTGATGTGTTTAGAGAAAATTCAACTTCACTTCCGAAATTCATCGTTATTCACCTCCACAAGTTTTAAAATGCAACGATGTTATGGAAACTTCTGAATTTTTCATTATTTTTTACCGTACGATATATTGTTTGAAATTATAAAAAATTATAACTTTGAAAAATACATAATTTTTCACTGAAAACGCGCGCAGCGGAGCAATCCGCGAACTTCGGTGACTGGATAAGGACTGCAGCTGTTGTGCAAAGTTGAGACCTCTTAACAATACCGAAAAAGACAATGATGGTACGTCGGTATAAAACTTTGTCAGCATTTTCACCCCGGTGGATATCCGATTGCAACTTTCAGCAAAAATGCTATTCTCTCTGCAGCGGCTCACCAGCATTCTAAGCTTCAAGCGCGACACTCCATCTATTCCAGAAAATAAGATAGAGCTCATTCTTCATATGTGTAACGTTGCGAAATTTTTTTTTGCAAAAGATTTAACGTGTCCAGATACACACACACACACGTGTTGTGTGTGTGCACAGACCCACACACACACAGATACACAACAAAGACACACGAACACAAACATACACACAGAAAAGCACGTTCAAACACAAAGGCTGTGGAAACGCAAAATAACTGCTTATCTCAGCATCATATTCGATATCATTACTCTATGTGATTGCATAGTTTTAATAATCACCTTTGATAGCAAAAAAATATGACTACGTTTATAACGTACTCGAAAAAAATTGCTAACAATCGTTCATTTCCATCCACCGCTTCAGATTATTTTTATCGTCAATGTTATCATCAACCTCACAATATATTTACAGCATTATTTACGGAAGTACAAACCAACCTAATGATTTAAACGTTTTGTAGAGATAATTTCAAAAATTGGATTTTTATTGTAGTTTTTGCGTGATTTTTTAGAAGCATGAAATCAAATATTTTTGGTCAAAGACCCATTGATATTCACTGTTTTATTTGTTCTCATTATTTTCAAACGACATTCAAATTGAAAAAAGTTTTGTCATGATATTTCGATATTTAGATATTTCAAAGCTATGACAATTAAATTCTTTGAGAAAAATTTAATATTTTATTCTGTTCCAGGATTAACGCATATAAGTGATATATCAATATATGTGTCATTCCATACCATTTTGACCTGGGTCTGACCCTTGACCTCTCGGATTTGGCTCGCGATTTTTTATATGATTGTTCTCACTTTGAAAGGTACCCAGTTTTTTTCTAGATTTTTCAGATTTAATTTGAATCTTCTATATTTCATTAAACGATTTTATTGATCGACACAATTTAAACATTTGAAAAAATTCTGAAAAATCGTGTGTCAGATATCAAAATTTTTGAGCTTAGAGCCGGAGTGGGGAGATTTTTCCTTCTTACATTTTTAAGCTTTTTCGGAAAAAAACGTTCAAAAAAATAGAAGCGGAAGTTATTTTACTATGAATGGTTGCTGAAACATTTTCATATGTAATATCGGATTTTTGAAAAAAAATTCAGATTTTTCGGAAGAGATTTTTTCTTCTTGATTTTGCTAATATAAATGATTCCAAAAGACTGAAATTTTTTTTGAAAAATCCCATATGATATATGAAAATGTTCCAGCAACCATCCATAGGAAAATCACTCACGCTTCTAATTTTTTTAAATTATTGTAATAAAATCGTTTAAAAAATTGTAGAATATTCAAATTGAATCTGAAAAACCTCCAAAAAAACTGGGTGCCTTTCAAAGTGAGAACAATCATATAAAAAATCGCGAGCCAAATTCGAGAGGTCAAGGGTCAGGCCCAGGTCAAAATGGTATAGCATGACACATATATATATTCTATGGACGCCATAAAAATTACAAAAACGTTTATTTTTGGAAAAATTTATAATTTTTTCTCACCAAAGGCCTAAGAATATTAATGTAATTTTTTTTTCATCATCTGTCGATGACACAAATTTCTTGAAAAATCATCACGACGAAATCAGATGTTGCAAAACTATGACAGTTAAATTTGTTTCGAATAATTGAATATTCCTCTGAACGAGGGACCATGGAAATGAGGGTTACTCATTTTTTCTCATCTTCTGCGAATAACGTAGAAGTTATATATTATTTGGAAGGGCCCTTGTACAGAAAAATATTAAATCATTCAGAAAAATCTTAATTGTCTTATCTTTGGAACATCTGATTTCTTCATGATAAATTTTCATAATGCTCCTTCAAAACAAACATATTGCTCCTTCAAAACAAAACTTTTTTTAAATTTTCACGTCGTCTACAGATTGTCAAAAAATTAGAGAAATCATTATTAATAACATTATGTAACTAACAATTTTTCTTACAATCCGTAGATTACATGAAAATCCTTGAAAAAATATATCATAAAGAAGCCAGCTCATTTATTTGATTTCTTTTTTAAATTATTTCCTATGGCTTTGCATACAATTTCTGTTACATTTGCAAAAATATGAGAACAGTAAGTAATCCTCATATCGACGGTTCTAGAAAAATATAAAATCTACACCAAAATTAAAGTTATCGTAACTATGAAATATCCGATTTCTTCATGATATACTTCATCCGACATCGCCGTATCAATCCTTCTCATGGAATTTGCATATCATCTACAAGAATATCAAGATCGATAAGGAGACCTCAATCGAAAAATATTTGCTTCCTATTCTTCTTAGAAATTGGAATGGAACCACTCGAAACAATTTCAATTTTTATTGTAGTTCATGATAACTCTAATTTTTATCATGATAAAACTTTACACGAATTTCTAAATATAATCGATAGATTATAAGAAAAAATAAAAGACATCAACGTCAAGGGATTCTCGGTCGGAAAAATATTTTATTTCTATTGTTGTCAAAAAAATCAGGCTTTGAGTCTCATCATTGTTAGTCTCGTAAAATTAAACCATTATTTTTTATAACTCATTTTTCAAGTCATAAAATTAAACGCTTATATATGATTTTTTCTCCGATGATACAGCATCGAGGGGCTTTACTCTCCTGCCCGGTGTACAATTGATTTCAGTGAGGGTCTGCCTTCACGTGATTTCGTGTATGATTTTAGTGATTGCAACCCAACATGATTTCAAAGATTCATACATAGTTTTCCTGATTTCGCAGATAATTGAAGTTTCGAACGTTCGGTTGAACGAAAAATCTATAAATGTATTTGTTTAACGAAAAAATTGGGAGAACTATGCAAATTACTTTGTTAATAATAACTTCAGATATTGAACAACGTTTCAAAAAGTATTTCCAAAGTGTTAACAAGCCTCAAAAAAACTTCTATAAAAGGATAAGTTTGTCGATTTTTTCGTTCGAAACTTTCAATTCATGATTTCATCGACTTCATTTAATTCGAATAATGATTGCAAAATACGAGTAATTACAGAGAACTCGCTTTTATATCTGAAAAATAATTGGAGAAACAATGAGAGGAAGGGCGCGGGCCAAGGGCCGATTTGAGGTCTTGAAAATAACACTTACATTCAACAACAACAAAAATTTATTTTCTGATAAATAACTTTTTCAATACCCGCTAAACTCTGTCGACAAAATACGTATGACTGAATTCCTTTACCACTAACTCACCCTTTGCCATACTTGCGACTTCATGTCAGGCATAACGTGTGCCGCGGATAATGTTACATCCTGGAATAATCCGTATCATTCCTCATCCGCATTCTGTCCCTATTTTTACAGATTGCAGCATTAATTTTGTCTGTTAAGGAAGCACACATCTGTGTTAAGTGATTGGGTGTTTACTGCTAAAGTTAGAAATAAAAAATATCAATTGCTCATTGGCACTCTTTACATTTTCAGATGACAAGTGTTTGTCTCCGCTCCCGAAAAAATACAACTTAAAACTTTTTTTTATCACTGTAGTCAATTTCTGCTAGTTGCTTCTATTGGTATATGCAAAATGACGGAGTAGATGTGCTAAAGGTTCATGAAACTTTGTGTGTTATTTGTTATATCATATATATACGTACGAAAAAAAATAGTACTGTATTATTCTCATTTAAAATATATATATATGAAATCGTCAAAATTTGAAAAAAATGTCGCGCGATTTAGAATGCTTTTATACCGTTATATATCGCTCCTTTTTTGCACGATCTGCGCATTTATCGTATAATTTTTACGATTTTACTATAACGAAACTTGGTGCATTATTCGCATATCCGTAAGACGATTTGCCGTTTTTCGATATTTTGTACGAGCGATTTTCTATGAGCTGATCGGACGCGTCATTTTGTCACCCTATGATAACGAGTTCCGCTCATTATTCGCATTCTCGTATAATGATTTAACCTTTTCATAAGTTTTGGACATGCGTTTTTTCTATAAGCTGATGGGACGGGTCCAACTGGACGTACGTTTGGCTGTAAGCTCATTGGACGCAATCACATCGTTTTGGATGCTCCAATGATATCAAAAGTTTACACATTATTCTCATATCGATGCACTGATACAGCTTTTTTCAAATATTCTGATTTCATAAAAGGCTCGTCAATCACACTATATCTACGTCGCTCCTATTTTTCGAGATTTCTCCAACTGTCTCATCATTTTTATGATCCTGTTGTAACAAAACCTCGAACATTATTCACACATTCTTATGATGATGTAACTTTCCCAGATATTTTGGACGAGGGTTTTTCATTGCGCTAATTGGACGGTAATCTTCTAAAAACTCATTGGTTGCTTAACTTTTCATGATCATATGATAACGAAATTCCACACATTATTCGCATTTCCGTGTGACGATTCAACCTTTTCAGAAAATTTGGACACGCCTTTTTCCACAAGCAGAATGATTCATCATTATTAAGATCCTAAAAATATTATAACAAAACCTCGCATATTATTCGCATATCCTTACGATAATTTAATCTCCCCAGATATTTTAGTCGAGGGGTTTTTCGATGAGCTGATTGGACAAGCGTTTTTCTAGAAGCTGGTTGGACGCTTGATTTTCAGTGATCCCATGATAACAAATCTTGCACATTATTCTCATATCCGCATGAACATTCAACCTTGCTACATATTTTGGTTGCGTCGTTTTTCTGTAAGCTAATTGGAAGTGAAAATGAACCCTATGCGAAAATTCGCGAGTTTGCACGCAAATATACCCATTGCAGGAAAACAATTTACTGCATATTTTTTGGCTAAAAATCGATTTATTTTTCAAAAGCGCACCATTTCTAAAAAATTTAATTAAAGAATAAAAATCACTACGTAGTTCCATAGCCGATAGCATGTAGATTATGTAATATTTTGGTTTTTCGTTCCAGGTCTTGTACTGTATCAAAAATTTGTTTTAATGAAAACTTTTTTTATAAACGCTTTACTGCTTAGTTTTTGGCCAAAAATCGATGCATTTTTTTCAAAAGTTCACCATTTCTGCAAAATTTGCTTTAAAAAACAACCTTCATGTAGTTCCATTGTCGATATTACATAGATTAGGAATTTGTTTTAGTTTTTTTATCCAGATCGTAAGTTTTACTACAAAGTCTGGCCTCCCATCAAAGAGTTTAGGAAATGAAGCGACTTCAAAGATTGGCTCTGTCCCCGCTATTTTGTGTCAAAGTGATAGTAACATTTGTTTAATGCTTCAATATACATTACATTTTATTCATTCTTTATACCCTCAGCGAATATTTTTCAATTCGTCACTAATTATTCTTATCAGTTTATGTAATTTTGTTAAAAATCTCAGCTTTTTACATGCAAAACTTCTTTTTCATCGGGATCATGATATAGCGTGATATATCACTGAAACTTATGTCGCCCCGTTTGAAAATCCGCGAGTGCAATAAATAGAAAACGGGGCGACATAAGTTGGGTCGGTGATATATCACGCTATATCATGATCCCGATGAAAAAGAAGTTTCGCATGTAAAAAGCTGAGATTTTTAACACAATTACATAAACTGATAAGAATAATTAGTGACGAATTAAGAAATATTCGCTGAGGGTATAAAGAATGAATAAAATGTAATGTATATTGAAGCATTAAACAAATGTTACTATCACTTTGACACAAAATAGCGGGGACAGAGCCAATCTTTGAAGTCGCTTCATTTCCTAAACTCTTTGATGGGAGGCCAGACTTTGTAGTAAAACTTACGATCTGGATAAAAAAACTAAAACAAATTCCTAATCTATGTAATATCGACAATGGAACTACATGAAGGTTGTTTTTTAAAGCAAATTTTGCAGAAATGGTGAACTTTTGAAAAAAATTCATCGATTTTTGGCCAAAAACTAAGCAGTAAAGCGTTTATAAAAAAATTTTCATTAAAACAAATTTTTAATACAGTACAAGACCTGGAACAAAAAACCAAAATATTACATAATCTACATGCTATCGGCTATGGAACTACGTAGTGATTTTTATTCTTCAATTAAATTTTTTAGAAATGGTGCGCTTTTGAAAAATAAATCGATTTTTAGCCAAAAAATATGCAGTAAATTGTTTTCCTGCAATGGGTATATTGCGTGCAAACTCGCGAATTTTCGCATAGGGTTCATTTTCACTTCCAATTAGCTTACAGAAAAACGACGCAACCAAAATATGTAGCAAGGTTGAATGTTTATGCGGATATGAGAATAATGTGCAAGATTTGTTATCATGGGATCACTGAAAATCAAGCGTCCAACCAGCTTCTAGAAAAACGCTTGTCCAATCAGCTCATCGAAAAACCCCTCGACTAAAATATCTGGGGAGATTAAATTATCGTAAGGATATGCGAATAATATGCGAGGTTTTGTTATAATATTTTTAGGATCTTAATAATGATGAATCATTCTGCTTGTGGAAAAAGGCGTGTCCAAATTTTCTGAAAAGGTTGAATCGTCACACGGAAATGCGAATAATGTGTGGAATTTCGTTATCATATGATCATGAAAAGTGAAGCAACCAATGAGTTTTTAGAAGATTACCGTCCAATTAGCGCAATGAAAAACCCTCGTCCAAAATATCTGGGAAAGTTACATCATCATAAGAATGTGTGAATAATGTTCGAGGTTTTGTTACAACAGGATCATAAAAATGATGAGACAGTTGGAGAAATCTCGAAAAATAGGAGCGACGTAGATATAGTGTGATTGACGAGCCTTTTATGAAATCAGAATATTTGAAAAAAGCTGTATCAGTGCATCGATATGAGAATAATGTGTAAACTTTTGATATCATTGGAGCATCCAAAACGATGTGATTGCGTCCAATGAGCTTACAGCCAAACGTACGTCCAGTTGGACCCGTCCCATCAGCTTATAGAAAAAACGCATGTCCAAAACTTATGAAAAGGTTAAATCATTATACGAGAATGCGAATAATGAGCGGAACTCGTTATCATAGGGTGATAAAATGGCGCGTCCGATCAGCTCATAGAAAATCGCTCGTACAAAATATCGAAAAACGGCAAATCGTCTTACGGATATGCGAATAATGCACCAAGTTTCGTTATAGTAAAATTGTAAAAATTATACGATAAATGCGCAGATTGTGCAAAAAAGGAGCGATATATAACGGTATAAAAGCATTCTAAATCGCGCGACATTTTTTTCAAATTTTGACGATTTCATATATATATATTTTAAATGAGAATAATAGGGTACTATTTTTTTTCGTACGTATATATATGATATAACAAATAACACACAAAGTTTCATGAACCTTTAGCACATCCACTCCGTCATTTTGCATATACCAATAGAAGCAACTAGCAGAAATTGACTACAGTGATAAAAAAAGTTTTAAGTTGTATTTTTTCGGGAGCGGAGACAAACACTTGTCATCTGAAAATGTAAAGAGTGCCAATGAGCAATTGATATTTTTTATTTCTAACTTTAGCAGTAAACACCCAATCACTTAACACAGATGTGTGCTTCTTTAACAGACAAAATTAATGCTGCAATCTGTAAAAATAGGGACAGAATGCGGATGAGGAATGATACGGATTATTCCAGGATGTAACATTATCCGCGGCACATGTTATGCCTGACATGAAGTCGCAAGTATGGCAAAGGGTGAGTTAGTGGTAAAGGAATTCAGTCATACGTATTTTGTCGACAGAGTTTAGCGGGTATTGAAAAAGTTATTTATCAGAAAATAAATTTTTGTTGTTGTTGAATGTAAGTGTTATTTTCAAGACCTCAAATCGGCCCTTGGCCCGCGCCCTTCCTCTCATTGTTTCTCCAATTATTTTTCAGATATAAAAGCGAATTCTCTGTAATAACTCGTATTTTGCAATCATTATTCGAATTAAATGAAGTCAATGAAATCATGAATTGAAAGTTTCGAACGAAAAAATCGACAAACTTATCCTTTTACAGAAGTTTTTTTGAGGCTTGTTAACACTTTGGAAATACTTTTTGAAACGTTGTTCAATATCTGAAGTTATTATTAACAAAGTAATTTGCATAGTTCTCCCAATTTTTTCGTTAAACAAATACATTTATAGATTTTTCGTTCAACCGAACGTTCGAAACTTCAATTATCTGCGAAATCAGGAAAACTATGTATGAATCTTTGAAATCATGTTGGGTTGCAATCACTAGAATCATACACGAAATCACGTGAAGGCAGACCCTCACTGAAATCAATTGTACACCGGGCAGGAGAGTAAAGTCCCTCGATGCTGTATCATCGGAGAAAAAATCATATATAATAGTTTAATTTTATGACTTGAAAAATGAGTTATAAAAAATAATGGTTTAATTTTACGAGACTAACAATGATGAGACTCAAAGCCTGATTGTTTTGACAACAATAGAAATAAAATATTTTTCCGACCGAGAATCCCTTGACGTTGATGTCTTTTATTTTTCCTTATAATCTATCGATTATATTTAGAAATTCGTGTAAAGTTTTATCACGATGAAAATTAGAGTTATCATGAACTACAATAAAAATTGAAATTGTTTCGAGTGGTTCCATTCCAATTTCTAAGAAGAATAGGAAGCAAATATTTTTCGATTAAGGTCTCCTTATCGATCTTGATATTCTTGTAGATGATATGCAAATTCCATGAGAAGGATTGACACGGCGATGTCGGATGAAGTATATCATGAAGAAATCGGATATTCCATAGTTACGATAACTTTAATTTTGGTGTAGATTTCATATTTTTCTAGAACCGTCGATATGAGGATTACTTACTGTTCTCATATTTTTGCAAATGTAACAGAAATTTTATGCAAAGCCATAGGAAATAATTTAAAAAAGAAATCAAATAAATGAGCTGGCTTCTTTATGATATATTTTTTCAAGGATTTTCATGTAATCTACGGATTGTAAGAAAAATTGTTAGTTACATAATGTTATTAATAATGATTTCTCTAATTTTTTGACAATCTGTAGACGACGTGAAAATTTAAAAAAAGTATTGTTTTGAAGGAGCAATATGAAAATTTATCATGAAGAAATCAGATGTTCCAAAGATAAGACAATTAAGATTTTTCTGAATGATTTAATATTTTTCTGTACAAGGGCCCTTCCAAATACTATATAACTTCTACGTTATTCGCAGAAGATGAGAAAAAATGAGTAACCCTCATTTCCATGGTCCCTCGTTCAGAGGAATATTCAATTATTCGAAACAAATTTAACTGTCATAGTTTTGCAACATCTGATTTCGTCGTGATGATTTTTCAAGAAATTTGTGTCATCGACAGATGATAAAAAAAAAATTACATTAATATTCTTAGGCCTTTGGTGAGAAAAAATTATAAATTTTTCCAAAAATAAACGTTTTTGTAATTTTTATGGCGTCCATAGAATATATATATGTGTCATTCTATACCATTTTGACCTGGGCCTGACCCTTGACCTCTCGAATTTGGCTTGCGATTTTTTATATGATTGTTCTCACTTTGAAAGGCACCCAGTTTTTTTGGAGGTTTTTCAGATTCAATTTGAATATTCTACAATTTTTAAACGATTTTATTACAATAATTTAAAAAAATTAGAAGCGTGAGTGATTTTCCTATGGATGGTTGCTGGAACATTTTCATATATCATATGGGATTTTTCAAAAAAAATTTCAGTCTTTTGGAATCATTTATATTAGCAAAGTCAAGAAGAAAAAATCTCTTCCGAAAAATCTGAATTTTTTTTCAAAAATCCGATATTACATATGAAAATGTTTCAGCAACCATTCATAGTAAAATAACTTCCGCTTCTATTTTTTTGAACGTTTTTTTCCGAAAAAGCTTAAAAATGTAAGAAGGAAAAATCTCCCCACTCCGGCTCTAAGCTCAAAAATTTTGATATCTGACACACGATTTTTCAGAATTTTTTCAAATGTTTAAATTGTGTCGATCAATAAAATCGTTTAATGAAATATAGAAGATTCAAATTAAATCTGAAAAATCTAGAAAAAAACTGGGTACCTTTCAAAGTGAGAACAATCATATAAAAAATCGCGAGCCAAATCCGAGAGGTCAAGGGTCAGACCCAGGTCGAAATGGTATGGAATGACACATATATTGATATATCACTTATATGCGTTAATCCTGGAACAGAATAAAATATTAAATTTTTCTCTAAGAATTTAATTGTCATAGCTTTGAAATATGTAATATCGAAATATCATGACAAAACTTGTTTCAATTTGAATGTCGTTTGAAAATAATGAGAACAAAGAAAAAAACAGTGAATATCAATGGGTCTTTGACCAAAAATATTTGATTTCATGCTTCTAAAAAATCACGCAAAAACTACAATAAAAATCCAATTTTTGAAATTATCTCTACAAAACGTTTAAATCATTAGGTTGGTTTGTACTTCCGTAAATAATGCTGTAAATATATTGTGAGGTTGATGATAACATTGACGATAAAAATAATCTGAAGCGGTGGATGGAAATGAACGATTGTCAGCAATTTTTTTCGAGTACGTTATAAACGTAGTCATATTTTTTTGCTATCAAAGGTGATTATTAAAACTATGCAATCACATAGAGTAATGATATCGAATATGATGCTGAGATAAGCAGTTATTTTGCGTTCCTACAGCCTTTGTGTTTGAACGTGCTTTTCTGTGTGTATGTTTGTGTTCGTGTGTCCTTGTTGTGTATCTGTGTGTGTGTGGGTCTGTGCACACACACAACACGTTTGTGTGTGTGTGTATCTGGACACGTTAAATCTTCCGCAAAAAAAAATTTCGCAACGTTACACATATGAAGAATGAGCTCTATCTTATTTTCTGGAATAGATGGAGTGTCGCGCTTGAAGCTTAGAATGCTGGTGAGCCGCTGCAGAGAGAATAGCATTTTTGCTGAAAGTTGCAATCGGATATCCACCGGGGTAAAAATGCTGACAAAGTTTTATACCGACGTACCATCATTGTCTTTTTCGGTATTGTTAAGAGGTCTCAACTTTGCACAACAGCTGCAGTCCTTATCCAGTCACCGAAGTTCGCGGATTGCTCTGCTGCGCGCGTTTTCAGTGAAAAATTATGTATTTTTCAAAGTTATAATTTTTTATAATTTCAAACAATATATCGTACGGTAAAAAATAATGAAAAATTCAGAAGTTTCCATAACATCGTTGCATTTTAAAACTTGTGGAGGTGAATAACGATGAATTTCGGAAGTGAAGTTGAATTTTCTCTAAACACATCAAAATTGGGGAACAAAATTTTGTTTCAAAATTTCAAAATGTGCTCAAAGAATTTTTGTGCAAAAATAGATCAATTGACGCAACGCAAAAGATTCGTTTATCGGGAAAAGGCAGAAACTTCGGAAAGTGAAGAAGAGTGCTCGTTCGGAAGCGGTAGATTCAATAACCTAAGATTTTCGAACACGTACGCAATGGATGTTGTATGCGTCGATAAAAAATTTATCGAAATTTCAAAAAGGTTGTATTATATTATTCGATAATAACTAAACATTTAAAAATACTCTTATTTTGTAGTCACCGATTTGTGGCAGCGTAAATCGGTAATGCACAGCTCCACTCATCCAAATTCCGTGTAATATACAAAGTTCGCAGTGTCAGCAATAAATGGTCCTTGACCATTCAGCGTGACTAGTGAAGGAAATGGGTGTCTGCGTGTGTGTGTGTGTATGTGTTACCATCGAGATAAGATTTGCTGAATTGTCAGTAGTAAATCCAACAACCATGAGTTATTCTTAATCATAATAATTATTATTATGATTATGAGAGCGGGCCCGCGCGCGCGTGTGTGTCGTTGCTGCGTCAACTTCGAGGAATATGACATGGGCTTCCAGATGTAAGTAGTTCTCAATTTTCACTATTATTATTATTAGTATCAGATTATTATCATTATCACCACAAAATTGTTACTCGTGTGGCACCCCCTTGTCCTCACCCTCCCCCGTCATCATCCTCACCTCATCGCTTTCTCCTCGGCCACCTGGATGTGATGGGGGGAAAGTGGAGTGGTGGGGGAAGCTGCATGGTGGGGGAAGGAGTGGGGATAGGAGTGGGGGGCGCCATACGGGTACCAATACTACTCTGGAATATGAATTTTTGAATATTTTTCACTTTTATACAATTTTTGCATTCACAAAATTCATATCGTGAAAATCGTTGGTTACAGCTATTTTGATTATAGGACTTTTATTCCGGCAATTTGGTTGATTTTGCCAAACAAAAACAACTCAAGTTAAAAAAATAAATGCTACAAATTACTTTTTAAATTAATTCAATATAAAACAGAGGCTCTCAGTGGTAGCTATGATGCAGCAGCGCGGCTACTTTTTCATAGCTGAAAAAATGACGAATATTCCAAAAATCTATATCTTGGAATCTATGGGGGCGTCCATTAATCATATGAGACTCACGATGGGAGGGGGGGAGGGGTACTTCAAAATATCACGATTGATGACATACTATTTTTTATTGCAAATGCGGAATAAATCCCACCCTAAAATTGCCCGGGTGGGGGGGTGGCGGCGAAGCCACGGTGGGGGGTTGGGGGGGTGAAGCTCCCCACATGCCAAGAATAATAACTAAAAAGTTAAGAAATATACAGGAAACTTAGTTAAGGAACAATGAAAATATTTTTATTTTGAACAAGAACAAGAACAGCAACAGGAAATAATGATTTTTACTCTCATTTAAGTGAACTGTAAGGTTTGAACAGTTTGTGAATGTAATATTCAGATTCATGGCGTTTTCGATGAACTCAAGTTCGGCAAGTTCACTAAAGTATGTCAGAAGAATTGGTTCAGAAAAACTTCCAACATTTTTATTTCTTCGCCATTCCATGCACCTCTTGTACGCTGCTTCATATTTCGCTCTCGATACTTGAGGAATTAAATTATTAATGACCCCATTGGCTTTTTCAAGTATTTCCGGTGGTATGTTTTCGTCGCCAGAGCTTTCATCCGTTTCCGGTATTACTGTCGATTCCGAATTCATTTGAACAATTTTTGGGAGTTTGTATCATCCGTATACTTTAAAACTGTTTTATAAATTACAGGATCTGTCACGTCAACCTCAAATCAGTTTTAATATTTCGGTTGCGTTTTTGTTTTTGTTCAATTTTACCAACGTTATTCTTTTATTTAATTGGGGCCGTGTTTTTTTATCTGAATTTGCGTGTGCAAAGAATAATTTGCGTGCGCAAAGTAAACTTTGCGCACTCAAATAACCGTTCAATAAATGAAAAACCTACATCAAAATTATAAAATGGGCAAAAAGCTACTTTTCAACCGTAACAGCGGGCATAAAGATACTGCTTTTCCCGCATGAGTAATAAAAAAAGCTCTTATTTTTTAAATGACCATAACTTCTTCAAAAATTGACTAATTCGGACGTTCTTTATATTGAAAATTTTCGTTTTAAAATATACTTTCCAAAAAAAAATACAAAAAAAATGTTAAGCTATTTGAATCTAAGAAATATTTCACTTTTTTTTTTTAGAAAAATCATCGTTTTATCGGAGTTCGCCTTTTTTCATTCAAAAAATACTTTGATCAATTCCGGAAAAAAATGCCGCCTAACCTGGAGTAGGCCGACATTTCCTTTTATTTTTTTCTAACGATAATTGAAAAAGAATTTTTTTTCTCAATTGGGCTTATTTTACAAAGTACCACTCTAAAAATTGTTGAGGATTCATGAAGGACCTCGGAATTTAAAAAATTGGGAAGAAAAAGAAAATTGAAAATGGTGATCGTCCATTTTTTTTAGGTAAAAAAAAATAGAAGAAAAAGTCGAGCCACTCCAGGTTGGGCGGTATTGTTTCCGTGATTGATTAAAGTATTTTTTGAGTGAAAAAAAAATTAAAAATGGCGAACTTCGATAAAAAGATGATTTTCCTCGAAAGAATGAAAAATTTCATAGATTTTAATATCTTAACATTTTTTTGGATTTTTTTTTTGGAAAGTATATTCAAAAATGCGAAAATTAAAAAAAAAGAGTCTCAATTAGTCAATTTCTGAAGAAGTTATGGTCATTTAAAAACAAAAACTTTTTCTTTTGGGTTGGATAACAGAATTTGCAAATTTCCTGAGAAATGTTTTTAATTGGGTAGAAAAGGAAAACAAAATTTCAGTCAAATCAAAAGGGGTCGATTTAAAAGTGGTCGATTTGAAATGGAATACCCCATATACATTCTATAAAATTTATTTCGTTCTTAAAATAAAAATGTTTGTATCCGGATCACGTTACCAATTGCAATATCTATAACTATCGAATTTCAATTTTTCGAAAATATATTTATCGCTATTGTCATTGGGAAAAAAATCTCGTGACAACGGCAGGGGGGGGAGGAGTTTAAAAAACCTCATGGATGATCACGGAGGGGGAGGGGGGGTTTAAAACGGATTAAAAATGCATCACGTGATTAATGGACGCCCCCTATAGATAGTAGTTGAATTTAAACCAAAACTTTTCTTACGTCAGATTAGTTGAAGTTTTGAGAAAACTACAACAAATTTTATTTTTTAAATTTGATGACGAAAATTCATATTTCGGAATGTAGAAGTAATAACTGGAACTACATTTAGATTTTTCTCACGTCTGATTAGCTTAAGATATGAAAAAAAAAATTCTTGAAAAAAATAAATTGTTGATGACAATGACAAGAGCGAAACATCGTTTTTTCAATTGCAGGATTTTTTTTCGGACGTATGAGGCAATTTCACATAAAAAATGTCCCATAATAATGTTGGCTACAACCGGTAGTTTCCGAGATACGGATTTTATTCATGCATAAAATGTCCAATATTAAAAAAATCATATCTCGGAACACATCAGTAGTAGCAAAAATAGCCATAGAACTTTTCTTACGTTGAATTGAATGTAGTTTTGGAAAAAAAATATACGTTTGAAAAAAATCGAAAAAAAATTAAATAATTTATTCGACGATCATCCTCTGCTCATCCCACTCAGTTAATTTTTTCATTTGTGGAAAATGGCATAAACTTTCCGAAGCAAAAATAAAAAAGATTTTTTTTACGGTGCCCGCCTTCAAAACACAGATTTTTTAATTTAAACACGTTTTTATGGGGTAATTACTACCCTCAGGGTAAAACTGATATATTTCCGGAAAATTTGGACTTTTTCACGTGGGATAATATTTTTTATTAATTTTTTCAATTGTCCGTAAGGAGCGAGCAATGAAGTAACAAAGTTAACTTTCCGAAACATGGAAATACCTAATTTTTTTTTCTCGAAAACCTCTAGAGTAAAGAGGCTGTAATTTGGTGAATCGTCACTTCTTATAACATATAATAAGATGTGGGAATGGCAAAGGAATCAAAATGTTGACCCTGAAATGCTCTTCGAGCAATCATGGATCCAGCCATATATACAAATAAAAATGAAAGTAATTAATAAATTAACAATTATAAAAATAGACGATTCAATATGGCATCCAAAATTTCAAAAAAAATGGGATATTCGTGAAAGTCAATTTCTTTTTTTTTTTTTACAGTTTCGCGAATTCGAATATCTCCATCGAATCTATAGGGAAATTCAAAATGGGGGTTCTATTTGATTAAAAAAAAAATGATGAAAAATAGTGCAACATTTGTAAAAGTTTGTTTGCTTATATGAAACTGAAATATAAAACAAAAAAATAAGACATTCAAAAAAAATTAGTTGAAATAATTTTTTTTTCTAAGTAAATGAAAACAATTTTTAAAAATTCAATTCGGCGGCCGTGATTTGCAAGAATTCTCAGATGTTGGTGAACATTATTATTAATAACTTTATTAAAATGAATTTTTTGGACTTGCAATAACCCAGATAGACAGCCATGATTATCACGCTGTGTATACATTTGATGAAGCAAATTTCATATTCAGCTGCTCGAAGGCCACAATTATATTACTCTCTTATGCGAAGGCCAAAATTATGATATTTAGCTACGCTTAGGCCAAATTATGATATGCAGCTACACGAATGCCAAAATTGTGATATTTAATTATGCGAGGGCTAATATTATGATATTGAGCTATACGAAGGCCAAATTATGATTTTTAGCTATGCGACAGCCAAAATTGTGACGTTTAACTATGCGAAGGCCAATATTATGATATTGAGCTATGCAAAAGCCAAAATTATGATAGTTAGCTACTCGTAAGCCAAAATTGTGATATTCCGCTATGCGAAGGCCAAAATTCGGATATTAAGCTACTCGAAGCCCAAAATTATGATATTCTGTTATACGAAGGCCAAAATTTTGACATTTAGCTACGCTGAGGCTAAAATTATTATATCCTGCTATGCAAAGGCTAAAATATAATATTTAGTTATGCAGAGGCCGAATTATGATATTGAGCTATGCAAAGACCAATATCATGATATTTAGCTATGCGAAGGCCATGGAAGCTTTTGTATCCACAATCTCATTTGAGGAGTTAGTTGAAGAAAATAGATCATGAACCCTAGTTTTTGTAGAATTCAGTTTCCTCCGCACTGGACAAAATTCAATTTGTAATGAGGTTTTTGATTTTTGGACTCATCGTAAAAGCTTTTGTATCTACAATCTCATTTGAGGAGTCAGTTGAAGAAAAAAAATCATGATTCCTAGATTTGTAGAATTTAGTTTCCTCCGCACTGGACAAAATTCAATTTGTAATAAGGTTAATGACTTTAGACTCATCGATGGAAGCTTTTGTATTCACAATCCTATTTGAGTAGTTAGATGGAGAAAAAAAATCATAAATCCTGGTTTTTGTAGAATTTTGTTTGCGCCGCACTGGACAAAATTCAATTCGTAATGAGGTTTATGATTTTTAGACTCATCGATGGAAGCTTTCGTATCCACAATCCTATTTGAGTAGTTCGATGAAGAAAAAAAATCATTAATTTTGGTTTTTGTAGAATTTTGTTTGCTCCGCACTGAACAAAACTCAATTTTTAATAAGGCTTATGATTTTTATAGTCATCGGCTTTCTAAATTTCCATTATTTATTGGTTATAGACGGTAAAGTGAAAAAAATTACACTTAAGCTTAAAATCTGATCAATTGAAATTTTATAAAAATAATACATTATTAGTGTATATATTTACTCTCACTGCCTCGAAAATACCATGTTGTGCGATGTTATTATTTTTTCCGTGAAAGAAACATCACGAATACCAACAAATATTTGGGGAAAAGTAAATTATTTTTTTGAAACAAATAACAGTTAACCTCAAAATCTGACGATGTTTATGATTCTTTATCTCAGCGTTGAACTGATAAAAAACGTACCCTCGGCAATAACAGCATTTTTATCATCATGCTGAAAATTATAAATGTACAGTTTTTTTTATCATCCATGGGAATTGATAAAAAAACCATGAATCTTAATTGTCATAACACTTATTGCTTGCTACGCACTGGACAAAATGCAATCTGTAATGAGGCTTATGATTTTTAGACTCATCGATGGAAGCTTCTGCATCCACAATCTCATTTGGGGAGTTGGTTGAAGAAAAAAAATAATGAATCCTCATTTTTGCAGGATTTTGTTTACTCCGCACTGGATAAAATTCACTTTGTAATGAGGTTCATGATTTTTAGAATCATCGATGAAAGTTTTTGTATCCAGAATCTAATTTGGGGATTGAGTTGAAGAAAAAAAATTAGAACCTCAATATTAATAAAATTTGGTCCACTGCAGAATGAAGAATATTTGATGGAAGATTTTGTATCAAAAAATTAACTCGTGGAGTTAGTTGGGAAAAAAAAAATTATTAACCTTAGTATTAATAGAGTTTTTTCCACTGCACAATGATGATACATTCGCAGCCTATGGGAAAAAAGTGTACAGGTTTATGACTTTTTATCATGCATGGTAAATGTTGAAAAATCACAAATCCTTTTTTTTGTAGCACTTTTTTTGCTGGGCACTGGACAAAATACAATCTGTTATGAGGCTTATGATTTTAGACTCATCGATGGAAGATTTTTATCCAAAATTCAATTTGTAGAGTTGTAGAAATTTGTAAAAAAACATGAATCTCAGTTTTAATTGTATTTTATTCACTGCACAATGAGGAATAATTAATTGTTAGCAGACTTAAAAAATAGTGTTGAGGTGTATGATTTTTCATCATCCATGGTGATGAAAAAATCATGAATCTTAATTTTTGTAGCATTTTTGTAGCAAGCTTATGATTTTTAGACTCATCGATGGAAGTTTTTATATCTGTGGCTTCCCGGCAGAATGGGTTGAGACCATTTTTTCGAAAAATGAGTTAACAACGGAAATCAGTCTATTATTAGTTACTCTTTTATCTCAGACATTTGTTACCCAGGTTTATTTGATTCGATAAGAGATACAGCCATATTTCATAACCATTTAAGTCCAAATATCCCGGCATAAAGAGTCAAGTCCAAAGATCCCAGTGAAACAAGTTACCCAGTGTACACGTTATGTTGCCGCAATGTAACATGTAAGTTACATGTAATGTTATAATGTTATCCCTATGTAACGTTGCTGTTATATAACGTGCAAGTAACAATGTTATGTAACATTTGTTACATGTAGGTTACATAACTGCAATATAACTTTGTTACATTACAGCAATGTAACATATGTTATATTGCGGCAATATAACTGTGTTACATTACAGTAACGTAGCATATGTTATATTGCGGCAATTGTTGTGAGAGTGTAAGAGCGAATGGATGTCGGGAGGTTCCGATGGCATATACGTTCCTGCGTGAGGGCGCTACAGTCGGTGTATCCGCGTGATCTTTTGTCGTGGTGTATCCGCGCGATCTTTTGTCGTTGTTTATCCGCGCGATTTTTGTTTAAAAAAAAAGTGAGAGAAAAAATGTATAAGCGTGCAGCAGCACGAAATATTTGTAGGAGAAATAAAGGATGTTAATTGAATAATTTGATTGGTATCGATTCCTATTATCCTAATGAACATTTGGTCCGTTCGAGACGGATTTCGAGAAAAATAACAAGAACATACAGTCCACAAGAACAAGCAAATTACGCGTTCACGAAGAGGCTCAAGTAAACATGGCTGCAATGGAAATTCGTCGACAAAGAGGCACAATAAAAGCCAAGCTAACACGACTAAACAAAAAAATCGAGGAGCTACGAGAAAACGAAGACGATTTGCAAAAAAAGTCGATGTTTATTTGGCAAGGTTAGACGAAATTCGTGATGAATACAATCAGATCCACCAGCAGCTTGAGTCGAAGCTCAAAGGCGACCTCGAAGACCAAGTCATCGACGATGAGGCTGAGTTCGAGGATAAGTATATCAACACAAAAGTGAAGCGGAAGGAATTAGTGCGAGTAATGCCTCAAGGTGCAGGCGACGCAAAAATTCACGGGGATGATGCAATTGTGCGGTTACTTAAACAGCAAGCGGCAATGATGCAACAATTTGGGCAACGAAACATCGCGCCTGAAGCGCCGACCGGTGTCGGAAATGACGTTGTCACGAGATTAATCGAGCAACAAAGTGAGTTAATGCGTACGTTCGCGGAAGCAGGCGGTGGTGGTGCTCGTGGTGGTGTCGTGAATCAAGAGTCGCGAGTGAAACTGCCAACAGTGGAATTGCCAACATTCGACGGTCGAATGGAGGATTGGAAACGTTTTTCGGAAACGTATCAATCGCTCATCCATAACAACGGGAGCATTCCAAATGTGCAAAAATTCCAATATCTCCTTCCTTCGCTCACGGACGCTGCAGCTAAAATTATTGATGCAATCAAATTGACTAATGACAATTACGCAGTAGCATGGGAGCTACTGAAAAAGCAATTTGACGATCCTCGGGCGGTAAAGAAAAAACACATACAGTGTTTATTTACGTTGCCTCGAGTCGAAAAGGAGTCAGCTAATGCGATACGAGGATTAATCGATAACACGACAAAACATTTGCGAGTTCTCAAATCAATGGGGTTACCTACAGAGCAGTGGGATGAGCTCGTCATCGTCATCGAAACGAAGTTAGATGCGCTCACACTTCGTGCGTGGGAGCAAGATGAAAAATCGAAGGATGCCAATCTAGAAGGGTTCACAGATTTTTTACAACAGCGATGCCAAATATTAGAGAGGATCGAGGCTAGGTTAAAGACCAATGACAGCTCTCGCAAGTTCGAAAACGACAAGCTACAGTCGAGAATTCGAAATCAAGGTTAAGTCAGTTCGAAAGAAAAGGTATCTGTATTGACGGTAACCGAGGAAGGTGGCCGATGCAATATGTGTCGGGGCGATCACTACCTCTATCAGTGTGACAAATCCATCGCATTGTCGGTCGACGAACGCATCAAGGTAGTACTGCGTCTCAAGCTGTGTATAAACTGTTTGAGAAACGATCACTTCGTTAAAGCATGCAAGATGGGATCTTGCCGTATGTGTTCAAAGAGATACAACACTCGCTGTTATCGTCCGTCCACCAACGAGGATGCATCTAAGGCGAGTCAAGGGACAGAAAGAGGAAACAAGGATCCAGGCAGCAAATCCAGTAACAACGTGGCGGTTCATCACGCTTCTGGCGGTCCCAAAAGGCGACAAGTTCTTATGGCTTCAGCAATCGTCAACGTTGAGCGTTTCAACGGAGGCAGCGTACCTTTGCGTATCCTTTTTGACAGCGGAAGTGAAGCTAATCTTATCACTAGAATCGCGTGCAACAAACTAGGCGTAAAACTAGATCGAGTTCACGAAACTGTAACCGGGATAAATGAGCGGGAGAGCAAGATCGCTCAGAGTTGTCACATATCATTGCAATCGAGACACTCTAATTTCCGAATCAACGTCGTGCATTGCCTGGTCGTGCCAACTATCGCGAAACATTTGCCGTCAATGAAACTCGATGCAAACGCGTTACAAATTCCTCTCAATATCAAGTTAGCCGATAGCGAATTTTCTAAACCAAGCGCGATTGATGTCCTGTTGGGAGCAGAATATTTCTTTGACGTGATGCAGCCTGAGAAAATAGGGCTGGGGGCAGATCAACCGTCATTGCAAAACACTAAATTCGGATGGGTGGTCGCGGGTAAATTGGCAATCGAAAATTCAACGAGTCTAGTTTGCAATCGCAAATCGGTACTGGCATTTACGTGTTCTCTCGAGCAAAACGAAACTCTCGACTCAAGTTTGAAACGGTTTTGGGAGATTGAAAATGTGGAAGCGGAAATCAACCCGATGTCAAGTATTGAAAAACAATGCGAGCAAAATTTCGAAAATACTACGTCGCGGGACGCGAACGGTCGATTTGTCGTCAGATTGCCGTTTAAGGCAGACCCAAGTAAGCTTGGGGAATCGCGTAGCGTTGCTCTCAAACGATTAGGGTATCTCGAGCGGCGTTTCGGTAACAACAAGCTATTGCGCGAACGATATATCGATTTCATGAGAGATTAACATTAATCTCGGGCATATGTCCTTGGTAAGCGAAGCGATTCAAGGCAAGCGGCGAAAACTTTTGTACTTACCGCACCATGGAGTCATTAAAGAGTCAAGCACGAGTACGAAATTGCGAGTGGTCTTCGATGCTTCGAATAAAACAAGTTCCGGATTGTCTCTTAATGACGTGTTGCATGTAGGGCCGACTTAACAAGCTAAATTGATAGAGATTGTTATGAGATTTCGATGTCATAATGTTGCGTTAACTGCTGATCTGAAAAAAATGTACTGCCAGGTGCTGGTGCACCCCGATGACTGCAATTATCGGCGCAAATTGTGGAGATTTTCTCCTGCTGAGAGCGTAAGCGAGTTTCGTCTAAATACGGTCACGTACGGCCAAGCGAGCTCGTCTTATCTAGCTATAAAATGCATGCGAAAATTAGCGGAACAGGCAAACAAACATAACGGAAGAGCTGCACGAATGGTACTCGATGAAATGTATGTAGATGATATCCTGATAAGGGCCGATGACATTCCGAGCGCCATTGAGATTCAAACTCAGCTCACGGAGTTATTACGAGAAGGTGGCGTCGAGATCCACAAATGGCGCTCAAGTCATCCTGAAAGTTTGATTCACGTGCCATCAGATCGTCGCGAGGATTTGTCGAGACAAGCAATCGACGCAAACGAGACAATCCGCACACTCGGTCTCGAGTGGGATCCGAATACCGATCAATTCCATTTTTCCATCAACGAAGCAGAATCCGCAACAACTAAGAGACAGATATTATCCGCAATCAGCGAAATTTTTGACCCGCTTGGTTTGATTGGCCCAATTTTGACTTCTGCAAAGATGATCATGCAGAAAACCTGGAAACTAGAATGCAACTGGGACGATGTTCTTCCTCTTACGTTCTCTCAGGAGTGGGAGGAATTCAGGCAAAAACTAAGCGGTGTTTTGGCTATATCGATTCCGAGACGTGTGATTTGGAGTGAGAAGCCCATTCGTCTATATCTCCAAGGATTTTGCGACGCCTCTGAACGCGCATACGGTGCTTGCGTGTACGTACAGGCTGACAACGATGAAGGAACACTTTCTGCACGATTGTTGTGCTCAAAATCACAAGTTGCTCCGATCAAAACAATGTCAATACCTCTATTGGAGTTAAGTAGTGCCTTTATGCTCGCACGACTCATAACAAATGCTAAAGACAGTCTAGGACAACGGATCGATGAGATACAAGTATGGACTGACTCAAAAGTCGCTCTATACTGGATTCAGGGTGATCCAGCGAGATGGAAGCCGTTTGTCGCGAACAGAGTTATCGAAATCACCGAGTTGATTCCATCCAAACATTGGGGTCATGTTTCTGGGGATAAAAACCCAGCGGACCTTATTTCTCGAGGCTCACGTGCTAAGCGGCTCGAGAATTCTAAATTGTGGTGGGTAGGACCCAATTGGTTGAAAGAAAAACGTCCGGCTATCCATCTCGATTCGTCGCAGGAGACGTCCGGAGAGATTTTGGAAACCGTCGATCTCGAAAGGCGTGTAGAGAAATGCACTTACAACATCAGTTTTCAAGGAGAAGAGATTGCACAGCAACTTCTCAAAAAATTCTCGTCATTGACGAAAATCGAACGAGTCATGGCTTTTTGTTTGAGGTTTATATCAAATGCCAAGAAAGACGTGACTGATCGGAATTTCAGTGTATTATCAACGGTCGAATTACAAGAGGCTCATTTCAAGCTCATTCAGCATGAACAAGCGATGCATTTTAAACAAGAATTGTCAACTCTGTCTAAAAGCCGGAACTTATCGTCATCTAGCTGTCTAATTTGAATGCATCCTTTCCTCGATAAACGCGGACTTCTTAGGGTGGGCGGTCGTCTACAGCACGCCAATTTACCTTTTGATCGTCAGCACCCCGTTATACTTCCTTCGAAAGGCGTATTTTCTAGAATTTTATTTGAGCGCGAGCATCATTGTTTGCTGCATGCAAGTCAACTCTTGTTGTTATCGACAATCAAGGAAAAATATTGGCCACTCAATTGTAGAAGCATAGCTCGTCAACAAAACTTACATAGCGCTGTTCGTGTGCTTTTCGATGGAGGCGATACATCTCGAAGCAACGAGTGAGTTATCGACTGTTGCATTCCTTTCTACGTTCCGAAGATTCGTCGGGCGACGTGGAAGACCTCGTACAATATACAGTGACAACGGGACGAACTTCGTTGGAGCACACCGTAAACTTCGAGAAATATATCAATTTTTACAAAGCGAAATGGAAAATGAGCTTGAAAACGTTCTAGCTAATGATCGAATTGAGTGGAAATTCATTCCACCTGGCTCACCTCACATGGGAGGTCTGTGGGAAGCCGGCATTAAATCTTGCAAGTATCATCTAAAAAGATACGTTGGGCAGGCTTTGCTGACCTTCGAGGAATTGGCGACTGTTCTTGTGCAAATTGAGGCTTGTTTATATTCAAGGCCAATTTCTTCATTATCAACCGATCCGAATGACCTTGAACCTCTCATGCCTGCTCATTTTCTCGTGGGAGAAACGTTGACCGGGCTTCCAGAGTTTGATGTCACCGAAATTCCTATGAATCGATTAAACCATTGGCAATTAACGCAGCGTCTCACGCAAGATTTTTGGAAAAGGTAGGCGGCAGAATACATCTGCACTCTCCAGGGCCGATCAAAATGGCAAAAAGATAAATCAAATTTGAATGTAGGAGATTTAGTAATAATTAAAGATGAGAATCTTCCTCCAATAAAATGGAAAATGGGTCGAATAGTGGAGTTGCATCAGGGGGATGACCGATTTGTACGAGTAGTTACCATTCGTACTGCAAATGGTGATGTTAAACGCTCAATCGCAAAAATTTGTAAGCTACCTGTATCAACGAAAATCAAAGAAATGATCGATTAAAAATTAGGCGATACTAATTTGGTGGGCGGAATGTTGTGAGAGTATGAGAGCGAATGGGTGTCGGGAGGTTCCGATGGCATATACGCCCCTGCGTGAGGGCGCTACAGTCGGTGCATCCGCGCGATCTTTTGTCGTGGTGTATCCACGCGATCTTTTGTCGTTGTTTATCCGCATGATGTTTGTTTAAAAAAAAGCGAGAGAAAAAATGTATAAGCGTGCAGCAGCACGAAATATTTGTAGGAGAAATGAAGGATGTTAATTGAATAATTTGATTGGTATCGATTTCTATTATCCAAACGAACAGCAATAGAACATGGAAGTTACATGTAATGTTACAATGTTATTCCTATGTAACGTTGCCGTTATATAACGTGCAAGTAACATGTTATGTAACATTTGTTACAAACAGGTTACATAACTGCGATATAACTTTGTTACATCACAGTAATGTAACATATGTTCCCACACAACAAAAATACGTCCCAAGTACGTCTTTCGGACATCACATCAATTGTCCCGTGATGGTAATGGGATGGTCACATGGGATTCCCATGGGCTCTAAAGTGTCCGCAGTGATTACCGGAATAGGATCATCCCATTGTCGTTCCGGGATGTCTTCGGGACGTCTCTTGGACTGTAAATACAGCAGAGTGGACATGTCGATGAGATATTGTCGAGACATCTCAAAGACGTCACCAAGGTATTCCAGAATTATCAGACACAGCAATGATACGTCCCAAGTACGTCTTTTGGACATCACGTCAATTGACTCAATTGTCCCGTAATAGTAATGGGATGGTCCCATGGGATTCCCATGGGCTCTGAAATGTCTGCAGTGATAACCGCAATAGAATGGTCCCACTGCCGTCCCGGAATGTCTTTGGGATGTCTTCGGGACGTCTCTTGGACTGCCAACACAGCAGTGGATAATTATTTTTATTTCGATTTGATATTAATTAATTTCAATTAATTAATCAAATTTCAATAAAACGGGTACAGTACAGAGGGAGACAGCAAGTACTCCTTGTAATATGGCCTCTTATGAGGTCTGACTCCTTTTGGTGTCAAATGTCCGTGTTCACGCTCGGCTATATAAGCATTCTATTTGCATGATCCGTATGTGAGAGCCTTTGCCATCTCGCGGCAAGTCTGGAACTAACGCCGTGGAATAGCTGACCTCCTATAGACATCTCTAAGAGAGTCCGCTGGGATCGTCTACACACGGTTACGGCAGGATATCCTCGAGACATCCCATATTAATCTCGCGTAGAACAATGTCTTGCCGGCACCTCCCAGAGACATCTCTATGAGAGTGCGCTGGGATCGTCAAAACATGGTTACGACAGGATATCCTCAAGACATCCTATATTTATCTCGCGTAGAACAATGTCTTACCGGTACCTCCCAGAGACATCTCTAAGAGAATACGCTGAGATCGTCAAAACACGGTTACGATAGGATATCCTCAAGACATCCTATATTAATCTCCAGTAGACCAATGTCCTACTAGTACCTCCCACAGTCATCTACAAGATAGTGCGGTACGATCGTCTACACGTGGTCACGGCAGGATATCCTAGAGACATCCTATATTAATCTCGGGTAGAACAATGTTCTACCAGTACCTCCCACAGACGTCTATAATGGAGTGCGTTGGGATCGTCCAATTACGGTTGCGACAGGATATCCTCAAGATCTCCTATATTAATCTCGGGTAGAATGGAATCCTACCGGTACCTCTCAGAGACATCTCTAATAGAGTGCGCTGGGATCGTCTAAAAACGGTTGCAACAGGATATCCTCAAGACATCCTATATTAATCGCGAGTAGACCAATGTCCTACTAGTACCTCCCATAGACATCTACAAGACAGTGCGGTACGATCGTCCACACACGGTAACGGCAGGATATCCACAAGACATCCCATATTAATCTTGGGTAAAACAATGTCCTACCAGTACCTCCCAGATACATCTATAAGAGAGTGCACTGGGATCGTCTAAACACGGTTGCGACAGGATATCCTCAAGACATCTTATATTAATCTCGAGTAGACTGATGTCTTACTAGCACCTCCCACAGACATCTATAAGTGAGTGCGGTACGATCGTCCACACACGGTGATGGCAGGATATCCTCAAGACATCCTATATTAATCTCGGGTGGAACAATGTCCCACCACTACCTCCCACAGACGTCTATAAGAGAGTGCGTTGAGATCGTCTAATTACGGTTGTGACAGGATATCCTCAAGACATCTAATATTAATCCCGGGTAGAACAATATCTCACTGGTTCCTCCCATAGACGTTCATAAGACGTACTATCTTGGTAGGACACGAATGGGACTATCTCGGGATGGTCCCGGGATCAATTTTGCTGTGTGGGTTATATTGCAGCAATATACCATAGAAGTTACACACTGTAAAAAAAGATATGAAATTTCGAACATTTTTACTACGAGGGGTCAGGGGTCGCGAAATTAAGATATGAGATAACTCAAGTTATGAGGGGTCAGGTATTCTGGGGGTCGAGTGAGAGTGGGAGTGCTACAACATCACTGTGTCCACTGGGTAACTCCGCATATGAAATATGATAATTAGTGATAAATTTGAACAATGGTTATAGTTCCTTCAATTTTTAGTACAATTTTATTCATTTGTTATTGATTCAGCCTCCAAATATATCATAAAATTGTAATCAGCGCATTTACTGTTTTCATCAACTGATTTTAACATTTTTCTCTTTAGAAATTGTTTATTTGTTTAAACAATTCGTTATGGATTAAAACTGCAAATAGATCATAAAATAGCATTGAGTGAATTTGCAGTTTTCAACACAAGTATTGATTTTAAATTAACTCAAAGAGATCGAAAAACGTATTAAAACGATCCTAAATGAAAAATATCCAACAAGAACATCAATAACCAACTTTGAAAGAACAAAATCTTAAAATTAGGTGATGAAAAAGCTTAGGAACGTGAAAAAAATGAAAAGATGAAATTATAATTTCAACTTTTTGTTTTATTTTTATTTTTCACGTTCCTAAACTTTTTCATCAACTAATTATAACATTTTTCTCTTAAAAATGATTTATTAATATAATTGTTTATAAATATTGTTTATTTGAAATCAATACGTATTTGTAGTTTTAATCAATAACAAATCAATAAAACTTTACAGAAAAATAGTTAAATAACCATTGTTCAAATGTATCACTAATTATGATTCTCCATATGTGGAGTTAACTTGTTATACGGGGATCTTCGGACTTAACTCGTTGTGCCTGGATATTTGGACTTAACATGAATATTCAATTATTATAAACAATCAGAATTATTAGAAATTGTAATTTTATGGTCAGATATTTTGGAATCCCGAAGTATCTCTCCTGTATTGACGTGTTATATTATTGAGAATCGAATCTGTCAAAATAGAAACAACGATTTCTCGGAATTCTTGTTTATGGATTTAACTCGTCCTGCTTGCAAGCCACAGATATCCAAATCCGAACTTGAAAAGTCTGTTGAAAAAAATCATAAACCGCAAAATTAATGGTATTTTGTCCACTCTACAATGAAGAATATTTTACTTAGCAGCGTACTGAAAAAAGGATTGGTATTCACGTGTATGATTTTGAAACATCCATGGTTGTTGATAGAAAAACCACGAATTTTAGTTTTTATAGCATTTTGTATGCTGCACACTATCCATAGAGAGGTTTATGATTTCTTCACTCATCGATGCATTTTGTGTATCCAGAATCTATTTCGTGGAGTTAGTTGAAAAATGATTAATTGAAAAATGTCATTGTCATGTTACTCAGTAAAAAAACTCGCCAAGAACTTGTTATTTGTTTCCATTAATAATATTTATTTTTAAAAAAATTTAAATTCTTAAACTATCAATCAATGGAGTTTTATTTGCACAACTTTGAAAAAGTTTTTTACGAAGCCCAATTCGGCAACTAATTTTTTCAATTATCTACCGTCAAGATGTTTTCGTATATCTTACATTTCGGCTCCGCCACGTACTCCGCGATAGGAGTTGTGAGTTTCCTGTCTATTGATTTCACTACTTTTTGTAAGTCAAATTTATTAGAGATACTTCCGTAAATGTACTTGTCTCGAATTTTCATGCACGATTTTCGAAGTTTTTCGTTGTAATATACACCTTACAATGTGAAAGATTTTTCTAATTTTTACTTCACCTCAAGGCAGCTCGGCAACAAAAATTGAGGTCTCTTTTACAGTGAAAATTTTGGCCACAGTCATTGTGTCACAGAAATCCTGAAAAAAATTACTTTTATCTAATCGCCCCAAAGTTTTGATATTTCGCCGTCCATGAAAAAAATATAAACCACAAGTCAACCACGCCTAAATACAGTAAATTTTTTTTTTCAAAATTTGAGATAAATATATTTTCATAAGCATTTACATTGTTGTACATAAAACATAAATACAGAGGAGACCATTTAGAATGAATCTATGATTTACTTTCAAAAAATGCTGGGGAATTAATAGATGACAGCAGGCTTATTTATGGCCAAGGGAATGTTTTTCGTATCAAAATTCCCAAGGATATTTAGTTTTTAAATGTTTGTGTACATATTTTCAGGAGACTGGTCACTTTGATGTCAATACAGACAAATAAATTCGATTTTGCCAATAATTTTTGTAAGATCTGATCTGTATACATTCGGATGTTGTCACCAATATGACCGGTATATATTTTCACCTTACTCCAGGTCAAGTATAGGTAAAATGGGCAGAATGGCGACTTTCAAATTTTGTTAATCGGTCACTTCGGTAACGCTAAACAGAAATGTAGCATTGATTGTAGCGTTGCCAATGTTACCGTTACACCGATTTTAAGCATATGTTTTAAATGTAGTATTACCGAAATTACCTATTGGTTGAAAGTCTATTGTCATCGAAATACACGATAAATTATACAGTCAATGTATATATACACTTCTTGCCTGAGAATCAGTATTTTTTCGATGTATATCGGTGTTATCATTATATGAATACGATTGCAATAAGTTTTTTGAATTATTTAAACATGATATCGGCATAAGGTTTTAATTTTGGACTTCCAGAACTATATTTTTTTCGGTGTCGTGAAAGTGACCCATCTAAAAAATTTATCATGTTGCAGAAATACTCGCATCATGATAATTAAATGTTAGCACATTATTGAGTCAATGAAAAAAAAACTTGTTGTTGTTTAGCAAGCCATGGTGATTAATTCTCACAGTTTGTAAACAAAAATCTAGCGGTGTATTGAATTTTCACTATATATAGTGACATTAATAAGAATTTTATATAATGTCACCAATGTATCCGATTGGATAAAAATGATGGTCGTCGTAATGACCGATCAGTATTATTTCGAATGTCCTGTATACATTTATCAAGTTATTTCAAAAAAAAATTTCGAGCAGGTGACAAAAATTATGTTTTAGCAATTTCACTCAAAAAAAAGGGTGGTCGAAAAATGTCACCAAAAGGCTCTTTTGTAATATATATACAATCGATAATTTATTCAGATTCCTGTAGAGTTGGTAAGAAAATAATTATTTAACTGTTGAATTGAAATTTGAATATCGCGCGATCGCAACATTGAGCTTTGCAGCTAATAAGCGCGCTAAAAAGACGTGATCGCCCCTTACAACTCTGCGGACCAATCAAAATGCTCGAAAGAAGTGATTGGCCCTTACAATTCTACGGGCCAATAAAAAAAAATTGTCGCAAGTGATCAGAAAGTGCCTCGTAAATTTACTGGTAAAGGGTATAGCCGGATAAGCAGGTGAAATCTGCCCCCAGCGATTTTTGAAAATCCACATGGCTGATCGATTTCTAATGGAAAAAAAACATTTTCCTGAAAATTTCAGATTTTTAACCCAAAAAGTGGCGACATAATTCAATAAAACGTGTTTTTCAGTATTTATTTTATTGTAGCTATTCTACTGAATATTTTTTTACAAAAATTTTTTTGCAAAGAATTACCAATAAGAGACGTTGAAAAGTATTTTTTTCATAAGTTTTTAAGCATTAGGTTTTTTTTTTAAAAATAAAAAAGTTTTTGTCGCTATATTTAAATATGTTCCTTTCGGGTGTCAATCACGAATTTTTTACAGAAAGCTCCTTTCTTACTCTTCTTTACACCGTAAAATTTTCAACTTGATTCATTTGGTGCAACATAGTTAAAAAAAAATAAAATCAATTTTTTTTCACATTTTCTTCGAATATTATTCATTATTTACTTGTAAAATATTTTTTTTTAATCTAAAAATACAACAAAAATATGATACAGTTATTACATATTATTGATAATAATTATTTGATGTTAATATAATATTTATATATTTCCAATTTTTATATTACTCATTTTGATTTCTATTTTGCGTTTAAAAATAATTTTAAATTACCGCTGGACTGCTACTGGTACCCGACGACGTTATCGACTGGGGAGTTTAGTTCCTTTGTTATCGACCGAGGGCGAAAATGGATACATCTTACAAGACCAGCAGCTAACTTCAAGTCAGTCAATTTTAGCAGCAGCAGCTAACTTCAAGTTATTTTTGTTTTCTGTATTCATTTACGTCGAATAGTTATTCTACTTTTTATTTTTTTTCACCATTACATCTAATAATACTGCAACATTGAACAGTATTGCGATTACTTCATCTATAATTATTACTTTCATCGAAGTAAGTGAAACTTTTTCTATCTACTTTTATATTTTTCTGTATTCTTAATATATGAGTTTTTTCACATTTTAGGATGAATCTTGCGAACGAAAAATGCGTCAATTGCAACATTTATCTACGTAAAGCAGGGGGCTACAAAAAAGTGATTATGACAATCAATGAGGCTAATGATGCAACGGAAAAAATTGGAAAGAAAGTCGAGATTAATGATATTTTCTGCATTAAATGTCGACCTATTTTAAGCAGACCAGCCAAAAATATTAAAACGGATGATGCATCTGCAGAGCAAGCAAGTATAGAGAGCCAACCAATTTTCTCTCAATCGTCTTCAACGACGATTTCATCTGTATCATCAACTGAAGATCCTTCATTTGTTTTTTACGAAAAAATGGAAGAAGAATTGGACTTTGTGGAATTAAGTTTTCCTAGAATCATTTCCACTCATAAATACTGTTGTATTTGTGGGTCACTAAATAATATCGTATCTGTTCCATTTGAAGCTCGTAAACAAGTATTTGCTAAAAGACAACTCTGTATTCCTGAAGGGAATCGGTGCTGTAAAAATCATATTATAAAACAGCGGTTTTATGACGAAGATATTAATAATTTTCGAATTTATTCGAATAATAGCATATTTGAAGTTCGGGACTTAGAAAAATTACTCGGCAATCTGGCTGTTGGTAACGATGCGTCTATTATTGATAAAATTGGAGATTATTCGTTCTCGGAAAAACAATTACAGGTATTTACGGGTCTTACATGGGAAAAACTCGTAAGCCTCCGTGAAAAGCTATCATTCATGCGAAATTCAGTGACTCGTAATATCACTCAAGCTCTTGCCATTTTCTTATTTAAACTAAGAACCGGAAATTCAAACGCTACAATATCTTCCGTTTTTGGTTTGGCCCGTGAACAACTGGTATCTGACTATTGTAATGAAGTGATAACCTCGTTGGAAAAGGACGTTTTGCCTCTGCATTTCGGCATTGATGCTGTTAGTAGAGAAACATTACTTGCAAATACATCAAATACAGCCAGAAAATTGTATGAGTTAAGAGATGATCAGTTAGTAATTATTTGTGATAGAACATATATTCGACATCAAAAAAGTTCAAATAATGAATACCAAAGAATATCATATTCTGGTCAGAAGAAAGTGCCTTTGTGCAAACCATTTACGATTTGCACCACAAATGGTTTTGTTATAGACATGCTCGGACCGTACACGGCTAATATGAACGATGCTGAAATCATGAAAATCGTCTTAAGTAATCCTAATGGCCTAATCAAGCTACTGAAAAAAGATGATATTATTGTAGTAGACCGAGGCTTTCGTGACGTAGTAGGATATTTGAAACAACTAAAATTCAGAGTGTTAATGCCGGCTTTGAAAGGTAAGCGAAGTCAGCTTACTACAGATGAGTCCAATCAATCTCGTTTTGTTACCAAAGTTCGTTAGGTAGTGGAAGCAGTGCATGGCGATATAAAGCAAAAGTTTAAGTTTTTGGATCATAAACTAGATAACAAATTACTTCCCAAAACTAGTTCCTTTTGTCGCATTGCTTGTTTTCTACACAACGAATTTGGTACAAGACTTGATTCGGATGTTGGCCTTTCTGAAAAAATTGTTGCCGCGATGAATTTAAAAAAAAATCAAGATAATACTTTGGCTTCGGAGGTAGAGACAAATCGGTGGGCAAGACGAAAAGTTCCATTTACAACGATAACTTCAGACCATTTAATGGATTTTCCAGAGTTAACGGAACAAGAACTTAAAATTTTTTTCACCGGTTCATATCAAATGTCTCAAGCCGTATCATATTTGGCTGAATTGATAAATGAACATGGAACTATTACCCTTCAGTACGTTAAAATCACACCGAATATTATAAAACTGCAAGTACAATCTCGGCATATTAGCTCAAAAACATACCGTTGCTTCATTGATTATGAACCAGATACGAATAAAATCTCTGGCATTAAACGATATTGTTGTGATTGTGCTAATGGTAGGCGCACTATTGGGTGCTGCTCTCACATTGCAGCTATTGTATATTATCTTTCCCACGCACGGTATTTGTCTAAAATAATAAGACCTGCCGAGATATTGAGTCGTTTGTTTACGGCTGAACAAGTTAATGCCGTAGTGAATGAAGATAGTGACGAAGATTAGCTGATGTTTATTGAAACAATCGTTAAAAAAATATCTCATATGGCATCCAGTAGAAATCTCGATTAAGTCTTGTGCCAGATATAATCAAGACAAATAATATATTAGATCTTTGTATACATTCTTGGACTGATCTTGTCAAAGGCTGCTTATAGGGTAATTAGTTAATTTTATTTAATTACTTGGAAAAAAGAATTTTTGTGATTGTATTAAAAATCGTATTAAAGAACTTTTGTAAAAAAAACCTTTGCTGAACAATATTAAAATATCATAACGTGATTTATAAAATTATAAATTTTGTTATTATTTTATTAATACTGAATAATTTTCCCCAATAGTATGAAGAAATGATATCAGATTTATCGAAATAGAAGTCAAAATGAGTAATATAAAAATTGGAAATATATAAATATTATATTAACATCAAAGAATTATTCTCAATAATATGTAATAATTGTATTATATTTTTGCTGTATTTTTAGATTAAAAAAAAATATTTTACAAGTAAATAATGAATAATATTCGAAGAAAATGTGGAAAAAAATTGATTTTATTTTTTTTGACTATGTTGCACCAAATGAATCAAGTTGAAAATTTTACGGTGTAAAGAAGAGTAAGAAAGGAGCTTTCTGTAAAAAATTCGTGATTGACACCCGAAAGGAACATATTTAAATATAGCGACAAAAACTTTTTTATTTTTTTAAAAAAAACCTAATGCTTAAAAACTTATGATAAAAATACTTTTCAACGTCTCTTATTGGTAATTCTTTGCAAAAAAATTTTTGTAAAAAAATATTCAGTAGAATAGCTACAATAAAATAAATACTGAAAAACACGTTTTATTGAATTATGTCGCCACTTTTTGGGTTAAAAATCTGAAATTTTCAGGAAAATGTTTTTTTTCCATTAGAAATCGATCAGCCATGTGGATTTTCAAAAATCGCTGGGGGCAGATTTCACCTGCTTATCCGGCTATACCCTTTTATCAGTCAATTTTTGTTACTAGCAAATGCTAAACTGCTGCTGCTGCAATAGGAAACAAACATTCGCGCGTGGTTTTTCAAAAGCAATATAGAATATCTAAACCGATCGTGAAATTACGTGAAAGTGCTTTTTCGATCTCGACAAACGACACGAGCAGTTTCACAGTGGTTAGTGATACGTCAGTTCATATGTTTATTAAATTCAATTATTTGTAAAGACAATAGTATTCGTCGTCTTTACTAAATAATCAAATAAATTTTCATATTTGTTTACACTTTTCTCCGTAAGTCAACTAAATAATTAGTTGATCCAACCAACTATCTAGTTGATCCTACCAATTTCTTTTCTGGCGCTCAGAGCACTAAATGTTTGGTTGAACCAACTAAGTCGTTTTTTCCGTGTGGTTATACGCAGTCAGGAGGTCAAAAAAAAATTATTTTAAATGATAAATTTTTTTTTTTTGAAATATGATGATTCTTGAAACCACCGTAGCTGATCTCCGGGAGATCCTTCAAAAAAAGGCCGCGATGTGGTGAGCACGATACCTTTGGATTGAATGATCCAAAATAAACAAATCGAAAAGATTTCGTTAATATAAGATATAATATCGAGTATTTAATCGAAAGAATAAGCAAATATTGATTTTTATAAAAATGGCGGCTTCTCAAACAATAAATCGAATTTGGGAATAATTTTTGCCTTAAATTGCTTATAAAATGAGAAAGATTTATTGGTACAAAAACCTTTGATTAATTATTAAGAAATATATTCATAAAGCTTGTGTAAAAATTTAAGACTGATCGGTTATGCCGTTTCTGAAAAATTTTGCTCACTGATACAGTTTTGGAAGAAACCCCACACAACAAAAATACGTCCCAAGTACGTCTTTCGGACATCACGTCAATCGTCCCGTGATGGTAATGGGATGGTCCCATGGGATTCCCATGGGCTCTGAAATGTCCGCAGTGATTACCGCAATAGGATGGTCCCACTGCTGTCCCGGGATGTCTTTGGGATGTCTTCGGGACGTCTCTTGGACTGCCAACACAGCAGTGGATAATTATTTTTATTTTGATTTAATATTAATTAATTTCAATTAATTAATTAAATTTCGATAAAATGGGTACAGTACGGAGGGAGACAGCAAGTACTCCTTGTAATATGGCCTCTTATGAGGTCTGACTCCTTTCCGTGTCCAATGTCCGTGTTCACGCTCGGCTATATAAGCATTCTATTTGCATGATCCGTATGTGAGAGCCTTCGCCATCTCGCGGCGAGTCTGAAACTAACGCCGTGGAATGGCTGACCTCCTATAGACATCTCTAAGAGAGTGCGCTGGGATCGTCAAAACACGGTTACGACAGGATATCCTCAAGACATCCTATATTAATCTCGCGTAGAACAATGTCTTACCGGTACCTCCCAGAGACATCTCTAAGAGAATACGCTGGGATCGTCAAAACACGGTTACGATAGGATATACTCAAGACATTCTATATTTATCTCCATTAGACCAATGTCCTACTAGTACCTCCCACAGACATCCACAAGATAGTGCGGTATGATCGTCTATACGCGGTCACGGAAGGATATCCTAGAGACATCCTATATTAATCTCGGGTAGAACAATGTCTTACCAGTACCTCCCACAGACGTCTATAATAGAGTGCGTTGGGATCGTCCAATTTCGGTTGCGACAGGATATCCTCAAGATCTATATTAATCTCGGTTAGAACGGAATCCTACCGGTACCTCTCAGAGACATCTCTAATAGAGTGCGCTGGGATCGTCTAAATACGGTTGCGACAGGATATCCTCAAGACATCCTATATTAATCTCGAGTAGACCAATGTCCTACTAGTACCTCCCATAGACATCTACAAGACAGTGCGGTACGATCGTCTACACACGGTAACGGCAGGATATCCACAAGACATCCCATATTAATCTCGGATAGAACAATGTCCTACCAGTACCTCCCAGATACATCTATAAAAGAGTGCACTGGGATTGTCTAAACACGGTTGCGACAGGATATCCTCAAGACATCCTATATTAATCTCGAGTAGACCGATGTCTTACTAGTACCTCCCACAGACATCTACAAGTGAGTGCGGTACGATCGTCCACACACGGTGATGGCAGGATATCCTCAACACATCCTATATTAATCTCGGCTGGAACAATGTCCTACCACTACCTCCCACAGACGTCTATAAGAGAGTGCGTTGGGATCGTCTAATTACGGTTGCGACAGGATATCATCAAGACATCTAATATTAATCCCGGGTAGAACAATATCTCACTGGTTCCTCCCATAGACGTTCATAAGACGTACTACCTTGGTAGGACACGAATGGGACTATCTCGGGATGGTCCCGGGATCAATTTTGCTGTGTGGGATATGTTCAAATTTTCATAAGTACTTTACACATAGTAATTACAGATTTACAAATATGTCTGAAGCTTCGAAAATATTTGTTGGATTGACACGAAATTTTCTGTGCATGTACTTGAATATATGTAAATTATAAAATAACATTTGATGAAATCAATTTTTTTTTAAATCTCTACTACGTATAACCCCTTAAGGTATCGTTGTCTACTTTAGAAAGCCAAAAAAGCCAATTCTTAATATTATGTTCCCTTTATCAATATAGCTATAAAACTGTGCATACAACAATGTTTCATCCTCTGAAAATATAAATGAAAATTTTATTTTTTATTTTGATTTTTTGAATAATTTATAGAAGGCGCCAAAGTGGAAAATATCTTGTCCCATGGCCGACAGTTAATCTCAGAATTGGCAAGTTTGAAACATACAAAAAAGCATTTTAAAGAGGAAGGTTTCTCACACAACAATTTACCGCCATTGATGAAAAATCGATTAAAAAAAAATGGCTGATGTTTCAAATGAAAATGATAAATTGAATTTTTCACAATTTATTTCAAACATACGCTATTTCTTTTTTTAATCGATTTTTCATCAGTGGCGGTAAATTCTTGTGTAAGAAACCTTCCTCTGTAAAAAGCTTTTTTAAATTTTTGTTTGAGACTTGTCTATCCTGAGATTAACTGGCGGACATGGGACAAAACATTTTTTAAGACGGGACTTAGTGCCTTCTATAAATGATTCAAAGAATCAAAACACAAAAAGTAATTTTTTTTTTGTATTTTTGAGCTGAGAAAAAAACATCTTAACAATATGGTTTTTTTTACCTTCTAAAGTGAACTATAGTACCTTAAATGGATCTTCTATGACATCCTAGCAATGAACTTTCACCAACCTGATTTTCCAGAAATTTTGCAGGCCCTATTTTTTTAAGTCACAAAAATCAGCATATTTATTGAATTTTTCTAATTTAAAAGGTCTAAATTGATTTAAAACATCATTATCCCGCTTAGATTCGGCATTGTCGTCAAATTATGATTATAATTGCTCAATTCTTAATTTCTTCAATTTTGTGGATTATTTTTGAGACACAGTTTTCAGCCCTGCCTTCCCTAATGCAATGAAATATACTCTATCATGTATATATAGTTAAGTACACGGAGATGGAAGGAATTGCATCTATACACACAGTATATTGCCAAGTAATATGGTTGCTGCGCGTCCTACCTATTATCTTCTTCCCTCCGCTATGCACCACCCTTCTGTCTCTTTATGTTTTGTCCGCCTAACGTCTCCTCTCACTGTGCTCCGTTACCATATACCGCCGCTGTCATAGCAGAAGCGTCGGAGTTTCATGATCAGGATGCAGACTCTGCACGCTGGAGGGCCCCGTTTTACTTCATTCTCCTCGACATTGTTTCCCTGTTCGTGTGGATTCTCTGGGGCCATTGGCGACCGCGACCAGCATGCCATCTTGCAATTAGCAGTCTCGATTCACTCTGGCGCAGGAGAGTATCTACCATATAATATCTCAGCCAAATAAAAGGTTTTCATATCCCTTCCAAGTACCGACCCTACGAGAATTAATCCCTACCCAACAATAACCTTCTTAAATCACATAGCTATCAAATGATAAGAGTCTCAGAAAAGGCAGTACCAGAACTTTATTTTTTATATCTCTATTCTTAAATAACTCTATGTGCCATTTCTCTACTCCGACAGAACTCTATTTTTAAATATCTCTAATCTTTAGTCATGCCACAACTCTATTCTTCATTTCTCTATTCTTAAATAAGTCTATGTTAAAAAATCTGTAGTCTGAAATATCTCTAATCGTAAATATATCTATTCTTCAATAACTCTGCGGTTAATTAATTGTGCCATCATAAAACTGTATTCTTAAATATTTATTCTGGAAAATAAGTCTACTGCTAAATATCTCAATTCGGAAATAACTCTACTCCAAAATATGGCGTACCTTAAAATTTCTATTCCAATAAATCTCTATTCTTAATAAATTCGAAAAATTCTCCATGGCGAAATATCGCTATTCTTACAGATCTCTATTCCTACAGATCTCTATTCTGACAGATCTCTATTCTGACATATCTCTACTCCGAAATATCTCTCTTCCGACACTTCTCTGTTCCGAAATATGTCTATTATTCGATTTTCAATTGTTTTTATTATTTTGATTTTATTACTTTATTTTCAATTGTTTTGGTACGAATATAATAGAGACATAGTCTGGAACAGAGAAGTGACTAGTGATGCCGCGAGACGAGACAAGACGAGACTTGGCCGAGACGAGACTTCCCAAAGTCTCGTCTCGTGGGGACGAGACTTCCGAAGTCTCGTCGAGACGAGACTCTCGTCGAAACTCTCGTCAAGACTCTCGTCGAAATTTTCAAGTTTTCAAAAAAACAAAAGTCTAATTATTTTCAACGTTATTTCATTGTTGTTACTCTTTTTTTATCTACAGCTTACCATGTAAGGAAACAAAACCAGAGCCTTGGCGCAATTATTTGTTAGTTTCAGAAAAAACATGGAAATAATTCGCTGCTATCTCACGATTACGTGAATCCGTTGTTCGTCGACTTACTATCGACTTTAAATTCTATACTTAAAGGATTTGAGGGTCGCTGATTATGAATCTGTACACAACATTCAGAAATTCAAGATGGCGAATACAATATGACGTACCAAAAAAGAAAAAACTTGCAAATCGTAAATTTACACATCGCTTCCTCAGTATTTTTTCTCATTTACAAATCCTCCTTTTTTTTGGCTTCCTTATAGAGGAAGCTTTGTAATTACGAAAAAATACTGTGGATGCGATGTGCAAATTTACAATTGGCAAGTTTTTTTACTATCTCCGGTTATCGAAGTAATAGAACTGTAGCTTTGAATCGTCGAATTTTTCGAAAATTTCCAGATTGCATAAAATTTGCACAGCTCAAGCGATTTTTGCAAAATTGAATACCAAGAAAGTTCTTTCATTAAACTATCTTTATAGAAATTTTGAGCCTGATATCACGACATACCTGTAAGCTAGAACGATCACGTACTTTTTGCGAAAAATTCAAAATTTTATAAATCACGAACGTCTTGAGCGATTTTTGCAGAATTCAATACTAACAATCCTTATGACTCAAACTATCGGTATGATTTTTTTAAAAGCTGATATCGCAAAATTTGCAGACGCTGGAGCAGCCGCGCCCTTTTTTTGAAAATTTCACAGTCACATTAAGTTCGCACATGCCAATGAATTTTTGCAAATTTCATAGCAAATGAAGAGGCTGTGGAGCTCAGCTTTTGTGCAAAATTTTGGCTCGCTACTCCAGTGTGGTCTTGACATATAACTGTTCGAATTTTTCAAAGCGGGCACACATACACCCGGACATTTAAAAGAAAATATGTTTTGTCGATAATTTAGGAAATTTTGAACATACTGACATGAAAATCTCGATCGACATTTTTTTCACAAAAACAAAGCTTTCTCTATAAGGAAGCAAAATAGTTGCTTGGTCATCAAACGTCATTACATTTTGCATTTGCAATGGCTATTCGCATTTTTCGTCCTCTCAAATTTGTAAATTGTCAGTGCAAATTGATAATCAATGACCCCAAAAACTCTTGAATGACAACTTTCGCCTCACCAAGCAATTTTTTGCATTTTTGGACCGCCATCTGGAATTTATAAATTTTGGGTGCAGATTCGTAATCAGCGTTCCTCAAAATCCTTAAGTATAAAATTTCAAGTTCATAGTAAGTTGACGAATAATGGAATTACGTAATTATCTGAATTATCTGAATTTTTTTCTGAAAATAATGAATAATCGCACTGAGGCTCGCGTTTTGTTTCGAAACATAGTAAGACGAAACAAAAAAAAGAGTAACAGCAATGAAATAGCGTTGGAAATGATTTGACGTTAGTTTTTTTCGCTAAATATCGAAAATTTTGACGAGTCTCGTCTTGCCAGCATCACTAGAAGTGACGGAAGAGAGAAATTTCGGAGTAGAGACGTGTTAGAATAGAGATCTGTCGGAATAGAGATCTGTAAGAATAGAGATATTTCGCCATAGAGAATTTTTCGAATTTATTAAGAATAGAGATTTATCGGAATACAAATTTTAAGATACGACATATTTTGGAGTAGAGTTATTTCCGAATTGAGATATTTAGGAGTAGACTCATTTTCGAGAATAAATATTTAAGAATACAGTTTTATGAGAGCACAGTTAATTAACGGCAGATTTATTAAAGAATAGACATATTTATGATTAGAGATATGTCAGACTACAGATTTTTTAGCATAGACTTATTTAAAAACAGAGAAATAAAGAAAAGAGTTGTGGCACCACTAAAGATTAGAGATATTCAAGAATAGAGTTCTGTCGAAGTAGAGAAATGACACATAGAGTTATTTAAGAATAGAGATATAAAGAATATAGTTCTGGTACTGCCTTAGAAAACAGCTCCTCGGGAATATCTCTACTGTATAACCTTTCTACTAACTTTCCTATTTTACAAGTTTATCATATCACAAATTCCCGGGTCTTTAATATGTCATGACTTTTAACGATGATTAAGCCCGCTCCGTTGAAAAAAACAGTGGTAAAAGGGCGGTTACACGAATGAAGGGTTGAGTTATTATCATTTCGAGAATACGTGGTTTGAGAAAAACCAATTTTTTTGGCTGTTGTTTTTTTCGATACTGCTCGTTTAAACTTGCACAAATTGGCAATATACTTTCAGGTGAAAGTATTGCTAATTTAAAAGTTAAAGGAACAGCAAAATTTTCGAGATTTTTCAGCGATTTTTCGAAGGTTGTAACTTTATTAATTTTGGTCGTAAAATTTTTTTAAAAAAGCACTTTGAAGCTTGAATGTTCTAATTTTGGAATTTTAAGTCAAAAACATTTTGTGGGCATCATCCTCGACGCAGTCAAAAGAAATATAACGGTAAACATTTTCTCGAAATTTTTGCTTTTTTCAAACCAGTCGATGAGCTTCAAAAACTTCTTTCGAGCTCAACCAATCAATGGATCGTTTAGATAGATTCTTTGGCTTCAATTTGCTTTTTTTGTTTTTGTTCTACGAGTATTTTTCGTTGAGATATCGGCGATTGAACAAAAATTTGTCTTTTTTTAAATCTTCGATATCTCTGGAACTGATGATTGTACAGTGAATAAAAGGTGGGTTTCGGAAATATAAATCTACTCTCTATAAGTGCCGATTACTGTCATAAACAAAAAAAAATTGTTTCCATGCTTAATTTCGACTTGAAAAGTCCCAAAAATGGCTTTTTTCTTGTTTTAGAAAATCTACCACAACTTTGCAGATATTGCGCAAAATACCAATGTTTTCATTTAAGGTTCTTTTTTAGCTTAATACATACCTAAAAACCATGCCAATTTTCAAAACAATTGGTCGAGCCGTTTTTTGTGACCGAGTCATCAAACTTTTAGAAAAATTGAAGGAACACGTTGATTGACGACTGCGTTGAGGGTGATGCCCACAAACAAATTTCGACTCAAGATTCCAAAACTAGAAGATTCAAGCTTCAAAATGTTTTTTTCGACATTTTTTAACGACTAAAATGAACAAAGTTACAGCCTTTGGAAAATCGCTGAAAAATCTCGAAAATTTTGCTGTTCCTTTAATTTTTTGACTCAGCGTATGATGTTGACGTTCACATCGTTAAAATGCAACGAAAATAGAGTTTTTCTTTAGTTCCTTCCCTTTAAGGGTGTGTTTTAAAAATGGTAATAAAATTCAACCATTTCTTGAGATCTCCATTAAAGAACTACGACTTCACGTACGCTGGAATAGTGCGAGCTATTCTGGAAATTGAAGAAAAAAACTCGTATTCGTTGCATTTCTACAATGAAAACTTCAACTTCATAAACCTATGTGTTCAACCTCATCAACATCTCAAATAACTTCAAAATAATTCGCCCGCCATAGCCGAACGGTTCGATAAAAAATTGAAAAAAAAATTGAAGATTTTCGCTCACATATACGAAACTCGTGGGCCATGTCCTATGGCTTTTGGGCACTGAGGCCTGCGAGGAGAGTACTTCTAATTACAGAAAAGCGGTAACGCCAGGGACATTTCTAACATAGTCTATTCAAAACCGGGGCATCTATTCCATGGAGGCAACTATCCAGCTTTTACCCTATATAAAAAAGTCCTGAAAGATTAAGAATTCTCATGTGAAACAATTGTAAGGTCGTAAGTGTAGACGAGGCTGGGATACGACGGTCTCCATAAGCCGTTTCATACTTTGTGTGGCTTTCAACCGTCAAATCAGTTTTCTATGGTTCTATCTTAAATGAATTCACCAACATTATGCCGAAACTCCAAAAATAAGCATAACAATTTCTGGAGCACGACGGGGCCCCCCTTTGAAAAATGTTTTTTTTTTTTAATCTTAAAAATTGTTTTCAAAACGTTTAACATGTTTTCTTTTTTGATGGTCCATTTTACCCGAATGTGCATCGGCTCTTGTCTGACCTAGTTTTTTAGGGTGGTCCAATATGTTCCAGGTACCGCTGATTGGCCTAGAAAAGTAGTCAATACGTCAAATTTATGATTATTCGAAAGAAACACAAAAAAAATTTTTACCCAAATTTTTAGGGGGGGCGTTGTGGCCCACCCGCCCCTCATTGAATCTTGAAATTACGAGTCGGTATGAGACTCTGAGGCCAAAGTCAGGTAGGTTCTCAAAAAAACCTAATTTAGACGACTGTTTCTCTCTCTCAAAATCGAATTTGTTTCTCTCTCTCAAATTCCAATGAAACGATGGTTTTGGAAAAAAGTAGCTACAATCCTGAGGGAAATGAGTTATCCGAGCGTGGAGCGTCGAGATTTCGCGATTGATGGTAGCAATGAGGAAGCGCGAGCAAGCGAGCGACAGAAAGAGAGTGTTCCTGATGTGTTGGCTGTTGTGGCTTGACATATACCTTCCTCGGCCCTCAGTGTCGTTTATCCAGTAAACGAGAGGAACGAGGGAGAGAGCAGGAGGAAGCGAATATAACGAGTACGCAGTTTCACATCAGTAAACACACGCAGTGATGGTACATCGGAGTGAGAGAGAACGAGACAGAGAGAGAGAGAGAGAGAGAGAGAGAGAGGAGAGAGAGAGAGAGATTTTATATGGGAAGGGCGGCTTTTCGAATGGTAGGCATAGTAGTATGCAGTATAGAGAGGCTCCACACGAGTGAAGGCTCAAAAATTTGAAGAGGAAAAAGCTGGGAACTATGGCCAATCTGTTTAAAATGCTGGGCGTGTATGGAAAAGAGAAAAGCGTGACAGAGCGGAGAGAGGAGGAAGGATACGCGCCACGTAGCGAAAATTCTCGTCGAACGAACAACCCCCTCACCAAAGCCTCGTGATGGCGTATCATTTTTTATCCCCTCCATCACATACACAGAGACACACACACACTATTATTCCATCCGTTCCTTCGGAATTTTTTCTTCTTCACATAATTTTTGTACTCTTGTCGTCGGTAAAACGTTGCTTAAATTCCCGCAACCGACGGGATACATACATGTACATTTTTTATACACAAAAATGCGCACATAAAGTTCAGACAACCGTAGCATAGGAATTTGGAAAATGAGAGATCATATATTTCTCGAAATCCACAGTGACAACCATTTTATTTTCTCCTGAAAAAATGTCTAAAAAGAAATAATGCGATTTCAAGACTTCCACGTCGCTTTCTCATCATGCAAATATAAATATTCCAATTTGATGTCCCTTTTAGAACGATCTTTGTAAATATTTGAACAAAGTATTAGAACGTTGAATAAGTTTTCACTGTTGTCAAATAGATAGCGTTACCAGAACTGCGTGCGTATCGTTTAAGTTGGTTACTTATCTGTAAATAAATACTATAATCAACCGTGAAATTCAGTGCATGTCCTTTTGCTGAAGTGTAAACACCTTTTCTTCCATTGTGTTAAACATGTCGAATATCGTGCCAAAAAAAGTATTTGCGGGGAATTTTACTGCACCACTTTATTCAAATTAAAAAATCGGCCGCTGAAGCACGCAGAATTCTTGTTGAGAATTACCGCGACCATGCTCTGTCGGAAAGAATATACAGAGATTGGCTTATACGCTTCCAAAATAATGATTTTGATGTGGAAAATAAAGAACGTTCTGGCGCGATGAAAAAGTTTGAAAACGAAGAATTGAAGGCATTGCTTCGTGAACCCGTAGTAAAAAACGGCATTCGTCGCCATTGAAAAATCCCCATTCATTCCCCATTGCCCACAAAACCAATGGATATGAATGCCGAATTTTCTAAGGACATTTCCGCCATTGAATTCCCCATTTGAAACGGAATGGGGATTATCCCATAGGGATTCAATGGAGACAATCTCCCTAGTTAATTCGCCATTCACCTCCATTGGTTTTTGTGGGCAATGGGGAATAAATGGGATCATCAATGGAGATTCTTTCATATGATTGCTATATATACATGGAATTACGCATTAAATAATCAAATGATGTAAGTTATCAGTAAGTAAGCTTAATCATAATGCTAGTATTAGCATAACGACCAATAATTATATACGCATTATATATATTATTACATTTAATAGAAATTATTGAAGCTCAGAATTGAGAAAATATATTGTAAGTGTATTCAGATGACGATTGACAATGAAAGTATATACGTTTCTCCTCTCACAAATCGGGTTGTGAAGGACTGATAAAATTATGTGTATATGTTAAAAATAAACGGGTTTAAAAATCATTTATCCCAAACGTACGCGTACTTGATGAGCAGCTTATAATATATTTTTTTTAAATTACTTTCGAATAATTTCCGAGCTTATGCTAATATTAATTGTCCATCCATATAATCATCAGCATTTATTACAATTGAAGAAAATATTTGGTTCATATATGAGAATCAGCGACATCTACTCTTACTTAATTTTATTAATTCACCGCCGTTTGAGAAATATCGCATCCGGAAAAATTCTCATCGATCGATGGGTTCAATTGTTCTGCATTGAACCTCGAATATGGATTGCAACATCGTTAACGAATGCTGCTCATCATTCGATCAGTCATCAATGAAGTGACATTATTGATAAATGTTGATCATTGTATAATTTGTAGTTACTTATTATCCAATGGGTATCCTTGGCAAATGATGATCTATTCATCGTTAACCGCATTTGGGTTCCTATGAACATCTGTGAGAAATGCTGATCTTTCAGTTCATCCGCATTGACTTTCCAATGGACATCATTGGGTAAAGCAGATCATTTCGTTCATCAGCATTTACCTTCCCATGGACACCATTGGGCAATGCTGATCGCTCGATACATCCGCATTGGCTTTCCAATGAGCATCATTGAGTAATGATGATCATTCGATTCATCCGCATTGGCTTTCCAATAAGCATCTTTGAGTAATGATGATCGTTCTATTCATCCGCATTGGCTTTCCAATGAGCATCATTGAGTAATGATGATCATTCGATTCATCCGCATTTGATGTTCAATGGATACCCATTCACTGATCAATGGTCAGCCATGTAGGCCATTGACAAATGCGGAAATCTCAATGGGTCCCCATTCATTGTCCAATGGAGTCGTATGAGGACCATTGGTTGCCATTGGCGATTCAATGGAGTTTTTCACTACGGGAAGGCGCATGTCAGACGCTAGCTAAACTTGCAGAATCATTAGGAGTTGAACATATAACAGTTTCGAAACGTTTGAAGGCATTAGGAGTGGTTCCAAAGCAAAGACAGTGGGTGCCCCACGAGTTGAAGCTGAGAGACGTCGAACGGCGTTTTTTCGCGTGTAAACAGTTGCTTTTCGATGGCAGAACAGGAAAGGCTTTTTGCATCGCATCGTGACAGGCGATGGAAAAATGGATACACTACGATAACCCTAAGCATAGAAAATCATGGAGTAAGCCCAAACATCGTCGGGAACACCAAATATCCATGGTTCAAAGCTTCTGCTCTGCATTTGGTGGGATCAGCTCGATGTAGCTAATTATGAGCTGCTCAAACCAAGCGAAACTATCTGGGGAGATCGCTATCGACTACAATTGATGCGTTTGAGCCGAGCATTAAAGAAAAAACGGCTGCTATATTAGTGGAGACACGACAAAGTGATTTTGCACCATGACAACGCCTGGCCACATAAGTTGCGAAACTGGTGAAAACCTACTTGGAAACACTCAACTGGGAAATCCTACCCCATCCACCGTATTCACCAGACATTGCTCCTTCCAATTATCACTTGTTCCGATCGCACATGGCCTGGCCGAGCAGTACTTTCCTTCTTATGAGGGTGCCAAACTATAGCTCGACTCTTGGATAGCCGCGAAAGACGTGTTTGTTTTTCTGACGTGGAATTAAAATGCCGCCAGAAATATGGGAAAAATCAGTGGCTTGCGATGCACAATACTTTTAATGACATGTTTTTTACTAATGTTTTTGAATGAAACATTAATGCTCACGGCAAAACAGCGAGAACTTATTCAACGTCCTGATATAAAGTAACGATGTGTCGATGTGCACGATTTTTTACCTCTAAATTATCATACATCTAAATTATGTTATTCATTTGCGTACATTTTTTTTATTCGCGATATCGCAAAATTAGCCCGAACTTGAGTGATCCCAACTTATTTAGAAGAATAACTAGATCTATTTATTTAGAAAAAAACTAAATTTCAATTTATTTTTATAGAAATTTTGATTTTGTTGTTTATTTTCTAAAAAACATGATTCAATTTTAGTTTTTTCTGAATAATTCGGGATCACTTAAGTTTGTGCTGATGTGCCATCGGGAAAAATTCTGTAAACAGAATCTTATCCGATCAAGCAAATATTTCGGAAAATTAAAGATTTTATAAAATCAAACCTCATTGAGAAATTATCGCGAGTTTCAATAACGAACATTGTCCTATCTAACACAATATGTCTACAAAATTGGCGGCAGATAAAGCAAAATTTGTAGAGGCTATTTATATATACAGCTTACACTCCGTAAGGAATTTTCATACATGTAGCAGCATGGTCCATGTAAAAAATTTCAGTATTTTGGAATATGGTGAATGTACTGGAATGAAAACCTGAAACAAAAAACAATTTTTCATGAATAAAATGCTTCTTCTATGATGGAGAAAACGCAAGTGGAATGTTAATATGAAAATGCGCAAAAATATCTTTGCTCATGATGCAGCATTATACCCAACTAAAAAAAAATGGTTGGCCCGAGCACTAATCGCTTGGAATGGACTTACTTTCAAGTCATGTTAGTACCAGAAAATTAATGGTTTAGCTTATGAAAATATCGTCTTCATCCTCATATTTTTCATCCCATAACTGAGGCAAGGTAAGGTTACGTGACCCAGAGGTCAGATAATTAATCTTATTTTTCTATCATATGGATTAATGAAGTCCCTTTAGTATGGCTTCAACAAAATTCGCATAATCGGTATTATTTCGATACGTTACGACTTGTTGAAGAAAAATTTGCAACAGTTAGAATAAGAGTTGGCTTGGAACTTCAAGTGAGTTGTTTTTTTTTTAACTATTACTTCACACACTTCTGCAGAATAACGTACTTGACACACTGGGGTCGCTTGTACCCCACCGACAAAGATTCTTATAAAAAATATACCATTTAATATTATAACTCGTAAATTTGTTTAGAACTTCTTGAGAGGTTGCTTCCCAGAGGTGTAGAGGATTTCTAGTAAGATATCGAAGTTGAATTTGATAAAAAAATAAAAATACCCAAACAAATTTAAAAAGGGATAACGTCTACGAAACAATTATAACTTTTTTATTTTTTGACAAAAATGGCTAACCATTTAACGGAGTTTGCTAAAAATATAGCACTACAAGAAAAAAATAGTAGCCGGGCGGGCTTTCAAAAAAAGGTATTTATTCTGGAAAATTAAGGGAGAAATTTGAGGGGAACAATATTCTTCCGTTAAGTAAAGGAATGTTGTAATACTTTTTATTTAAACCAAATAATCATAAGCTTTACATTATAAAAGAATTTAGAAATGTTAATTAGTGTGAAAGAACACATTGCAATTTTTTAAAACGTATTAGAGGCTGGCACAATTCTTGGACAGCATGAACAACGTTTTCTGTCTTCTTTTCTTGTATAGCATACGCATCGCTGGATTCTTGGTAGTTCAATGTTCATTACAGGAGCATCGGATGAAAAATCTTTCTCGAGGCCGTAGATTATACGGCATCTAATTATTCAAAAAAAATATTATGTATCATAACAAAAAATTGGTCAAAATATAACATTGTATACTTGCCGTGTCCTTCACTCAGAAGTATAACAGGAAAAAAATTCGCACAAGATGTTTGCACTCGACCTTACTTGCCACACTGGGGTCGTGCGAGAACTCGACTTTGGGCGGCTGCGACATAAAAATTTATTGTCTTAGAGTGATACTATAAACTTAGAAAAGTAGTGACATTCTCAAACTAATGACGGATGTCGTTATAAGCCCAATTTTGTTTAATTTAAGTACCTAAAATTAAGGAGATTTAGGTCTGGGGTGTTTTGTACCCCAGTGTGCCATGTAAGGGTTAAACATCGTAGAAACAATGTTTCTATAACTGCGGGGCATTGTAACACGTTCAATGATCAATTGATTGATTGAATATTAGTATGACAATCCGATGACGAGAAGGATCGTTTTTTAGTAATACAGGCTGGTCTTAATTATATACATATTATACATCTGGAGAAACAATATTGTAGCGCTCGGAGGACTTTGTTAATGCACTATGTAAATTCGTTACTCTAATTATCGGCGAAAACATAAATTGTTGGTACAACTACTTGGACCCGCTCTCTCCTCGCGCTTGTATTCCCACGCGATATATATCGTTTGTTCTATTTGTCATTCTTGTATATGCAACGTAACTGCATATTCGGGCAAGAAAATCAGTTCTATGGTATAGCGTACTCCGCGGTAATCAATAGTTATGGTAATTGTACAGTGTCGAGCGACTAAATAATCGTGGCCTGATTTGCCTATATCCACTGATTTTGTTAATATATTCCTCGTGATGGATTCAATTTTAAAAAGGGCTATCGTGAATCGTGATGGAGTGTTGTCTACTCAGGCAGGGCAAAAAAATATTTTGATGACCCATTAAACTTTCTAATTCCATGCGGGGTCGATGTTGCTTCGAAATAAAGAATGCTTCTTATTCGTGAAATAATTTTTTCACGCCAGTATATGCAAAATGTTTAGAAACGCGAATGAAATCATAATTGGAAAGCGTGTTCGGATATATGAGTGCATGTTTATGTGTGTTTGTAATAAGATCTAAGGCCCGAATATATATAGGTTTAAGTCATACGTTCTATCTTAACATCAATCTGAAGATCAAACTTAAGATAAAAATTTCCATCGAACTCAAGTTGGAACTTAAGTTCCATTTTAAGATAAATCTTAAGTTTGAATTCAAGTGCCATTATAAGTTGATACTCAAGTTTAAACTTTGGTGCGAACTTCAGATTGATCTTAAGTTGAAACTAGAATTTGGTTTAAAGTTGAATCAAGAAGGATCTTAATCCTTCTTAATCCTTCTTGATCGAACTTAATTATTTTGACAACTAATCTCAAAATTTTATAGCGCAGAAACAAAACACCGTCGAGGGAGGCGATGAAAGAAGTTCGATCGATCTTAATTTCGTGCTTAAAATGGATCTTAAGATCAAACTTCAAATCAAGTCTAGTATGGAACTGAAGTTCTCACTAAAGAATTAACTTATGATGACACTTAAGTTTCTACTAAAGATTCATCTTAAATTGGAACGTATGTTCGATCTCAAGTTTCAACTTAAGTTCGATCAAAATTTTCGCCTTCGTTAGTTTTTGAAAATTCTTGAAGTGCAGATTCATGAGTTGATGAATTTTTTTAAAAGAAGAGCGTAAGCTTTCGCAAATTCGACGGGATAAAAATTCTGCGTACACATTTTAGAAGATACCTTTCATAAAGCGATTTTAACGAGAAATCCAAAATTGGTTAAACTAACATTACTTATAGAGAAGAATTTGCAAATGCATAAATATGATAGGGAAGCATTGTGCAAATTTTAAATTTGCGCCATTTTTGCTTCTGTCTGTAATGGAAAATATTCTTTGTGCATGTAATTGATTATATATCCAAATGTAGCTTTTCAAATTGTTCGTGAATGTTTTCTGATTTTTGTAAAGAGCACGATCATACACTAAAATATTTCATTATTTTAAATGATTTAAAGAGACCGAGTTAACGTGAAATCGGAAAAAAATCGTAAAAAAAAAAATTTCACGTTTTACAAACTCTTTGCACCTTTTTACCAAGCCATAGACCGTAATTTAAAAAAATGGCAAAGTAACAGATGAATCTGTGAAAGTAGAATTTTGAAAATTGAGAAAACAGATAGATATTAAAATTTTCCAAGACATGTTGTATTTTTCTTTTTTTTTACTTCAGTAAGAAATATTAGAAATAATTTTTTTTTCAACTAAAAATGGAAAAATTCATAAAAACGAGGCAGCCGCGTTCCACTTTCTAATCATGATAGATATTACTTACTTATGACCCAGAAAAAAATTGCAGAATTTTATAAATGGTATTTTTTCAGTTATCCCTTTTTTACACAAAAACGATCGTCTCAACACCTAAAGAAGTGGCGAGAAAATTCTTTAAAAAACAAGGCTGTTTTTGAAGTCGAATCAATGCGAAAAAAACGTTTTGCAAGGATCTGATGACCTGAAGGAAATGACTCCTCAATTTCACATAGAATGCCCCATATTTATATCTCTTCCCTATATATTATATACCATTATCGCCGCCGCCAACACCACCACTGTGTACAAGAATCGAGGGGTTGGGTTTTCGTTTGGGAGTTTGAGCTTGGGGGTTCGGATTTATTTGGTTTTCGGGTTGGGTTAGGGTTTGGGTTTGGGTTTTGCTTTGTGTTAGGTTGGGCGAAGGTGGGGCGCGGGGTAGGGTCTAATTCTTGCGATGCGAGGGCGCGTAGTGCCCGAGCCACACGGACCCCTAATATGTATATATTATATACATATAGCATATCTATGAATATAAAGCATAAAATTTAAGTTAGATTCTGGTTTGGCTTGAAATTAAAGTTGGATTTCGGTTTAACCAAAAATTTAAGTTCGATTTTGACTTATTAGCTATGTATAATGCTATATATTCAGAAATATGTTATACATATAGATAAAGATATATATATATCCTTATCTATGTGTATATCCTTCCTATGTATCCTATCCTATATATATATATATATACATTAGGGTGGTTTTTATTTAGAGCCTGGACGAATTTTTTATCAAACGCCCGCCCGAATCGACTCCAAATAATTCAAAAACGATACTCATTTTTTCAGATTCTTATCTAGACTCTAACCCCACCCAAAATGAGGGTAGATTTCCCCATTTGAAATAATACACGTGTTTTGGCCATATTCTCAGGATATATTTTATTGTGAGTGTAAACATTTTTCAAAAAATCTGTAACTTCGAGATTTTAGTGTTCCTTATTGCTACTATTTGAGGAAAATTTTGACATTGTCATGCAGGTAAATCTAGACGAATTGCACAGCCTTTAATCTGATTTTTTGTCTATTCAACTAAATATGGTACCTATATGTAAAAATTATGAATGTTTCATAATTTTCCTGTGCTGATTCAGCAAACACAGTTCCAAAATAGTTACGAAAATGTTACGTAACGTGTGTTACATTAGACATAACTTTTATGTCACAAACTCCGTGAATGAAGCAGAGTTTGTTCTCAAATATGTCATCCTATAAACAAGTCACAGATACGAAAAATCTGCGAGAAATAATAATGAAATAAACTCATACCCAAGATGTAACATATTCAGCTCATAGATGTAACAAACTCATCACATAGCCATAATAAACTCAGATAATAGATGTAACAAACTCAGATCATAGTTGTAACAAACTCAGCTCATTGATGTAACTCCTACGAAACGAAACGTAACCCTGGTGCATAATACTCGTAACAATGATGTCAATGTGATTTCGTGGTTACAGGTAATTTACGTATATACATATTTTATGAACAAATTACAAGAAATTTATGTATTTCCAACCTACATATTAGGTTGGAGTTTTATTTTTATTTTAACATTTGAAAAGTACATGTTAATTGCAATTTATAATTTTTGTAGAATACCTACAAATCTAATGTATCGTCCACCATTTGAGGTACCAAATAAACAATTTTTTGGGACTAGTTAGAACCCTCAAGGTGCACCGGTGTCCTGAAAAGCCTAGTTTTTAGTTTTTATACTCTACGCTAATAAACTGCTGGCGACGTCTCACTTCCTTTGTACATTTTTTCCCACCGGATGAGCGTGGCACATTTTGATTAAAGTCAAAATTGCGACCAGGACAATGCCTGGAAAGTTCAAAATAGGCTAACAATTTCAAAGCAGGCCTGCAACTCTGAAATAAAGAGCAGAAAACATGTGTCATGCTCATCTCATGGGAAAATGAGTTACGAAGGGAATAAGATGTCGTAGAACATAATCTGTCTATCAATTCTTTCTGAATCATGCGCAGAGTATAGAAACTCAAAGCTAGGTTTTTACACAGAGTGTAAAAACTCAAAACTGGGTTCTTACACTCTGCGCATGATGCCGAAAGAAATGCTAGATAGATTTTGTTCTACAACGTCTCATTTCCTTCGTAACACTTTTTCCTATGGGATGAGCGCGGCACATTTTAATTAAAGTCAAAATTGTGACCAGGACAATGTCTGGAAAATTCTATTAAGGGTGTTGTTGATTTTGGAATGTCTGGATAGCCTCGTGGGCGCTCTCGGCTGTTCTTGCGGCGTCGCACCAAAATGGCGTCGTCGAGTAAATTGCCGTTACGCCGCGAATTGATGATAAAGCCGAAAAAGAATATATTTATTAGACCGTAAGTGAAGGTATACAAAATTTAGACAATTAAGACTATACGTTAAATTAATGATTAATCAGATAGCTCGTCGGCTCGACAATAATTCGTACACACGTTTCCCTTCGACCACGCGTGGTAGGGATTCTCTCTCTCATTCTTATCGTCACGATCTCGACCACGCCGGTCCGCTGAGCTCGCTTGCTCCGCGATCGTGCTCCGACCTCTTATCAAACGCGACTCTCCGTCGTCCCTCACGTTATCCCTTATCGCCTTCTCTCGTTCGGGATCTTTCTCTTCGCGCAGACGCAATGCGCCTCTGATGCCACGCTGGCACGTCACGTGGGGTCGCTCGCAGCGCCACCACCTTACGCGGGAACATTTGAACTTGCTACGTACATAATTACACCTTTATTACAGTATAGAGCCTTTAACACTCTGCCACGCTAATTAAAGCTCGTCCTCGAGCGTCTACATGTCACACAGATAATCACGCAAATGTGCAGGAACTCTCGTTGTACGGTTTGACTTTCACTCTGCTGCGACTCGCATCGAAGCCTGTGCTTGTTTCTTTGCACTATCACTGGTGCGATTTTCGTCATCGCTTACGCACACTTCATCGCTTATTGCTTCGCTTGCGCTTCTTACATTTTCAGGATCACGCAGGATCTCTTCACTCATCTCAGGTACAGTATTCTTATCGTTAATCAGACTTACATTTTCAGGCTCATTCGGAAACCCATCACACAATACAGATACAGTATTTTCGGCACTGACAATACCTTTCACATTTTCAGTCTTGTTTTCGGAACTATCAAAGTCGCTCTTGCCATCGAAATTCTCGTCATCCGATTCGAGACGCACTGGCTGCCATAATTTAAGTTGACTCGCGTGCGCGGTCGACGCGTAACGACGACCTTGCATTTCGTTATTTAATTCGGCCACATGATATGTATCACCCGGTAATTTCTTGATGACTGCAAGAGGACCTCGATACTTCGCGCAAAGCTTCGTTGGTTCGTCCGTCGCGTTCGGAGCGGTTTTCATAAATACAACGCTTCCGACTTCGAAATCTACATTATGTGCACGACTCGCATCATATCGCTTTTCCATTTTCGCTTGTTCATTGAAAATCTTTTCTCCCGCGCTTGCTTGCAATTCTCGAGGATCGCGATACACTGATGGTTCGTCTTGAGAGAGCTGACGTACTTGTCCATCATCGCGTGCGGGACGTACCCGTATACTAATTCAAAGGGGCTTTTCCCCGTACTCGCATGCTTCATTTCTTTCAGATCGCTTTGAATTTTTTGCATCGACTTATCCCGGTTTCGCTCACTACCAGGGAAAATATTGCTCTGAATAGCGGGCACCAGTACCGCATTTAAACGCTCCACCTGCCCATTGGCCTGAGGATGACGCGGTGAATTTAATGTATGGCGAATGCCATGCTTTTCGCAAAACTGCTCGAACGTCTTCGCCGTGAAGCACGTTCCTCGATCGGAAATAATTCGGACTGGTGCACCGTACTCAAGCACTATTTCCTCTAATATGCGCAGCACACTTGTCGTTTTTGTGTCTCACACCGCTCTAATTATCGAGAACATGGTTAGATTATCTACCAACGCAAGGCCATATTTATTACCACGTGAACTCGAAATAAATGGACCCAAATGATCCACGTAGACGACGTCAAAGGGCCGCTTGCCCGGTGAAATGGGATGCAACTCTCCCGCTCGTTTACCTGGCTTCGATTTGCACAGTCTGCAATGCAAACATGCTCGCACATGCCGTCTCACGTAGGCTCGCATTCGCGGAAAGTAATAATGCTCGCCGATACAGGACACTGTTCGGTCTACGCCCTGGTGACTTTTCAAATCGTGATATTTCACGACTATGCTCTTACGCATCACGCTGGGTACTACGTACACCAGATTGTTACCTTGGCGTTTAAACAAAATACCCTCATTGAGCTCGTAAGTCGCGATTCGACCTTGCTCGTCTCCACTACGTTCGTTTACAGGTTTTGACAAAGTCGCTTTCTTTTGTTTGATTCCGTCGTCGACGAATTGATATGCGCGAACTTCGTCGTCTTCGTTAGAAATTGATATAATACATTTATTTAGGTTACTATCCGGTGACTCTACTGGAGCGCGACTTAATGCGTCCACATGTGCGAGACGTTCGCTCGGTCTATGCACGATACGATAATCGTATTCGCTGAGGAGATCGTTCCAACGGATGATCTGTGGATTCTGAGTTCTCTGTGTGCTCAGGCAACACAATGCCTGACAATCCGTAACGATTGTGAACGGAATATTTGCCAACATTGGCTTCAATCTCGATACAGCCCATACAACGGCTAAAAGCTCTAATTTGCTGCTGTGATAGTTGCGTTCGGGCTCGCTTGTTCGGCGACTAATCGCATACACGTCTCCATTTATCATTCACGTCCTTTTGCATTAACATACCTGCCAAGCCTACGGCACTGGCATCGGTATGGGTTCCGTTTCCGCACGCGGATTAAACGTTTGGAGCACGGGACGCTCCGTTAATTTTGCTTTTAATGTCTTGAATGTATCGTGTTCTTTTTCACCCCAGACAAATGTTACGTTGCCCTTCAATAAATTAGTCAGTGATCCCGCGAGTTGAGCAAAACGCGGTACGAATTTGCGAAAGTAACTGACCAGTCCCAAGAATCGACGTAAATCATGTACATTTCGCAGGACGGGGAATTCCGAAATCGATTTTAATTTAGTTCCACCCGGCTCGATACCGTTCGCCGAAATCTCATGACCCAAGTACGAGATTCGCTTATACAAAAATTAACATTATGCGAGTTTGATCGTTAACCCGGCTCTTCGTAACGCTTCGAACACTAATCGCAGCTTTGGTTTCAAATCTTCCCACTCTTTTCCCGGAATCAAAATGTCATCAAGATAAAATAAGACAACATCATCGCGAAGAGGACCGAGAGCTCGGTGCATGGCCTTTGAAAAATAAGCGGGGCCATTTGTTAGGCCAAAGACCATACGCGTAAACTCCGCCGTTTCCTCCGATGTAATAATCGCTGTTTTCGCGCGCGCTTCTTTCGTTAAGGGAATCTGAAGATAACCGTGAGCCAAATCAAGTACAATGAATAGTGAACTATCGCGAATTTGAGCAAGATGATCGTCGATGTTCGGAAGCGGAAAATGAACACGCTCCGTTTGTTGTAACCCGGTAGAAACGCAATCGCGAAACTCACATACCAACTGAAGGAGGTCCCGCACCTCTGCCGGCTGCTCTTCACCCACACTGAGATCTTCGAGGCGGATGTCGTCCCTCTCCTTCATTGTTCGATCGATGGTCAGTATCCGAGATACTTCTCCCCTCATTAACGACTTTCCTTGGTCGATAGCGCGTGCGCAGTCTCCCAGATTGCCCATCGGGACTACGAACTCGTCGTTGCCGTTGATCAGGCTGATTAAATTAATCGATCGGAGCGGTAACGTCGCACCCTGCGATACCGTTGCTCTATTCGGCGGATTTCCCGACACCGTCGGTAAGTCCGGATTCTGATGAAAGGTCAGCATCTTACCCACCTTGTGATAGTCTATGAACGGCTGATCTGTAAACGGCCGTCCAATAATCGCGACTATTGGCTGCGTGTCGTCCGCTACTACACGAACGATAACGTCGCGTACTTCCGCACCATCAATCACGATGTTAACACGAACAAAACCTGGGCTCGTCACTATACAATCGGGTGGCCCAAACCCTTTTAAGTCTGCCGGGGACACTGTCATTTCAAGACGTTCGATGAGCGCCTTACTCTCGCGTATGGTACACTCGGAGCTGCCTGGATCGATGAGCGTCGTAACCTCTCGATCATTCATCAATGCGACTTTTAAATATTTTGATGCTGCCCGATCACGCAGTTGCCCGATCGTCTGGACAGATCCTTGACTCATTTCGCCTTTATTAGCGGGACAATTACGATTAATATGCCCACTTTTGTTACACTTAAAACATACAGGTTCATGTTTTGGCTCGGGACAATCTCGCGACAAATGTCCTTCCTTGCCACAATTATAACACTTACGTGGACCGTCGACCGACCGACTGGTCTTCGCGGGTTTCTCACGCGCATCTTTGTCTCTAGCCGCTGCCGTTGCGTCGTGACTCGATTTAGTCACCGGGGAACGCGGTTTCGTCGACGCATTATCTCTCGACGCACGTACTCGATCCGCACGTTGACTCAACACTCTCTCATAATATACTAGATCATAGAGTAACTCATCGTATGTGTATTGCGTAGTCGCCATCACTGCGTTGCACAATTCCCGGGACCACAATCCCATGATCACTTCCGCTTTCTCTTCGCGAAACGTCAACTGCAATGGAGTGCTCAGTCTCACTTTCGCGTGAAAATACTTCACTATCGACTCACTTTTACCCTGTGCTCGATCCTTCATTCTCGCCGACTGCATCGACTTAACGTCGATCACTACAAATGTCTCGCGAAACGCATCACTAAACTCCTTCCACGTTCGCAATTCCCCGCCACTCGTGTAATCTTTCCATTGATTCCAAATTTTCAATCCACTCTCTGGCTCGTACGCCATCGTCCTCACCGGAGAAACTTTCGATGTTGCGCGAAAGATCAGGGATCACGTGATATGTTGGAATTTGGCCGCTTGCCGGTGGTGCCACTTGCTGCTGACTCGTCACGAGGCCCGCGAACAGTTGCGCGAGGGCTTCATCTCGATTCTCATTGGCTAGCAAATTTCGAAATGCTGCTACTAAAAGTGCGTTCACATTCGCAGCGCCGTTCAACGTTGAATTTCCACCTGGGAGGATTGGCTGATGGTGGGGCGGGACTGTACCCCCCGTGCTCGTGCTCGTATGCGACGCGTTCATACCGTCGTTGCTCCCATGCCGATTTGCGCGCGCACCATCGTTCTCGTTTGTTTGTAATGGCGGTTGTTCGTTGTTCGCCACGTGAGTGTCGGTGCCCAACGGCACAACCACGTGTCCGTCTTCATGCGCGTCTATTTCGGCCGCCATTGCTGACGATCCTTGCGTAGCAACGCGTCCCGCACGTTACCATCGAGCGATTATCTCGATCCAATCCCTCTGCCCCTTGACAATGTTCGATTTAAACCCATTTCAGCAAATGCAGCGGTTGCGAATTTCTCGAACTCGCTACTTCCGACCATTCGCAATTTTTCTTTACGTAATTTTCATCCGAACAGGCGTTCTCGTTTTTTTTTGTATCGCACTCGCGAATATCGTCCTCGCGATTGCACTCGCGACGCAAAATGTTTCTCGGCAAAATTACTCGCGGTAATTTTTACACGAAGTTTTATTGGTAATCCCTCTTCTGAAGTATGAAGGGTGTTGTTGATTTTGAAATGTCTGGATAGCCTCGTGGGCGCTCTCGGCTGTTCTTGCGGCGTCGCACCAAAATGGCGTCGTCGAGTAAATTGCCGTTACGCCGCGAATTGATGATAAAGCCGAAAAAGAATATATTTATTAGACCGTAAGTAAAGGGATACAAAATTTACACAATTACGACTACACGTTAAATTAATGATTAATCAGATAGTTCGTCAGCTCGACAATAATTCATACACACGTTTCCCTTCGACCACGCGCGGTAGGGATTCTCTCTCTCACTCTTATCGTCACGATCTTGACCACGCCGGTCCGCCGAGCTCGCTTGCTCCGCGATCGTGCTCCGACCGCTTATCAAACGCGACTCTCTGTCGTCCCTCACGTTATCCCTTATTGCCTTCTCTCGTTCGGGATCTTTCTCTTCGCGCAGACGCAATGCGCCACTGATGCCACGCTGGCACGTCACGTGGGGTCGCTCGCAGCGCCACCACCTTACGCGGGAACATTCAAACTTGCTACTTATTTAATTACACCTTTATTACAGTATACAGCCTTTAAACGTTCAAAATAGGCTAACAATTTCAAAGCAGGCCTGCAACTCTAAAATAAAGAGCAAAAAACATATGCCGTGGTCATCTCATGGAAAAACGAGTTACGAAGGAAATGAGACGTCGTAGAACAAAATCTGTCTATCAATTCTTTCTGAATCATGCGCAGAGTGTAAAAACTCAAAGCTAGGTTTTTACACAGAGTGTAAAAACTCAAAACTGGGTTCTTACACTCTGCGCATGATTCCGAAAGAATTGCTAGATAGATTTTGTTCTACGACGTCTCATTTCCTTCGTAACACTTTTTCCTATGGGATGAGCGTGGCACATTTTGATTAAAGTCAAAATTGTGACCAGGACAATGCCTGGAAAGTTCAAAATAGGCTAACAATTTCAAAGCAGGCCTACAACTCTGAAATAAAGAGCAAAAAAAATGTGCCGTGCTCATCCCATGGGAAAATGAGTTACGAAGTAAATGAGACGTCGTAGAACAAAATCTGTCTATCAATTCTTTCTGAATCAGCCGCAGGTGGTAAAAACTCAAAGCTAGGTTTTTACACAGAGTGTAAAAACTCAAAACTGGGTTCTTACACTCTGCGCATGATGCCGAAAGAATTGCTAGATAGATTTTGTTCTACGACGTCTCATTTCCTTCGTAACTTTTTTTATTATGGGATGAGCGCGGCAAATTTTGATTGAAGGCAAAATTGTGACCAGGACAATGCGTGGAAAATTAAAAATAGGCTATCAATTTCAAAACAGGCCTGCAACACAGAAAGAAAGGGCAAAGAGAAATTAAGCGATCGTGCAATGCGAATAAGGTTATAAACCGAGTAAGGGAAATTCCTGGGTGTTTTTCCATCACGGCAAATACCCATATAACTTATTTTTTTCTTTTAAATAAAGGGATCACATTAAACTTACCTCTTGCAATGTATGCTGTATTATTCTGGTTTATTCTATATTACGCTGGATTATTCGATATCACTTCCTTGTACTTTACACTGACATATTGTTTACGTTCCTTAATCGACGTAACCTTAAAATGATTGAAGACATTTCTCGTAATATATGATACGTATATGTTGCAGATTTGTTACAAGAAATGACTTGTGACATTTATGTCACACGTTATACATATTTGCTACGTAGCCTATACTGCGAGATTATAATATCACCAATGTTCTATAATTGTTACAGCATCGACTCGTAACAGTTTGACAAGTTTACAATACATGTAAATATCTCGTATAAGAGTGACAAGATCTTGACGTATCAATGTTACGTATTTGTGATGTCGATAGTTTTTCGTAATTCCTACATCTTTCATTGACATTCTTACTACATTTCGTCAGGACGTATTATATACATCTCGTTTACGTGCGTTATGAAAAAGTTACGAATTTGTGATGAACATTATATGACGTAGTTATTACATTTCAATTATACGTAAATGTTTCGTAAATCATCCAAGTGTGTTTGCTGGGTAAGGTTACATACGATTCTAAGGTAGGACATTTGAAACCAATTTTCAGTAACTTGACCTTGCCAATTTTCGTATAGGGCATTCCATACCAAGTCTTCCTGCGTGTGACTCTTGACCTTGCTGATTTTGTTTACGATTTTTTATATGATTCTTCCAATTCAAAATAGCATTCAGAATTTTTTACAGAATTTTAAAACCATATTTGAGTACGTTATGATTTTTTAAACATTTTTTTCGAAAACCTCGAGGGTCAGAATTTTAAAATCTGAAAAAATTCTCGAAAACCCGGTGTCAAAAACAAAAATTTTTGACCCAAAATTTATGATGTCCAGGATCTCCCTTCCACGCTGATTTTAGGTTTTATGAAGTCAACGTAAAAAAAATAGATGGAGATCTGCCGTGAAAAGAGGCTCGAATATTTTTATCGTTATCCAACAATTTCCAAAAATAGTTGGTTAATTTCTGCATCTATTTTTTTACGTTTCCTTTATACAAACCTAAGATCGAAGTAGAAGTGTAAGCCTCGACATCAAGAATTTTGGGTCAAACATTTTAATTTTTGACACCCGATTTTTCACTATTTTTTTTCGATTTTTAAATTATTTGTAGGTTTTTTAAATTATTTGTAAATTATTTTTATTTTATTTTCATATAATTTTTATGAAAAAAAACGTAAAAAAAATAGATGCAGATCTACTGTGAAAAGAGGCTTGGATATTGTTATGGTTAACCAACAATTTCCAAAAATAATTGGTCAATTTCTGCATCTATTTTTTTTACGTTTTCTTCATACAAATCCAAAATCGAGGTGGAAGTGGAAGCCTGGACATCAAGAATTTTGGGTCAAAAATTTGCATTTTTGACACCGAATTTCCGAGAATTTTTTTCAGATTTTCAAATTACGGCTCTCGAGGTTTTCGAAAAAAAAATTACAAAAACTCATAATGTACTCAAATTTGGTTTCAAAAATCTGAAAGAAATTCCGAATGCTATTTTTAGTCGGAAGAATCATATAAAAAATCGTTAACGAAATCAACGAGGTCAAGGGTCACACTCAGGTCGACTTGGTATGGAATGCCCCATACGAAAACTGGCAAGGTCGAAAATTATGAAACATTCATCATTTTTACATATAGGTACCATATTTAGTTGAATAGAAGAAAAAAATCAGATTAATGGGTGTGCAATTCATCTAGATTTACCGGCATAATAATGTCAATTTTTCCTCAATAGTAGCATCAATGAATACTTAAATCTCGCAGTTACAGATTTTTTGAAAAATGTTTACACTTAGAATAAAATATATCCTGAGAAGATGGCCAAAACACGTGTATTCCAAACGGGGAAATCTCCCCTCATTTTGGGTGAGGTTAGAGTCTAGATGAAAATCTGAAAAGATTTGAGTATTGTTTTTGAATTTTTTGAAGTCAATTTGGGGGGCGTCTGATGAAAAATTCGTCTGAGCGCTCAATAAGAACCATCCTAATATACATAGATGATCTTTATATATATATATATATATATATATATATATATAAAATCCTATATATAATGCTATATATACATAGACATGCTGCATATATGTTGATAATGCTATATTTAAATTAATTATATCTCCCACACAACAATAATACGTCCCAAGTACGTCTTTCAGACATCACGTCAATTGTCCCGTGATGGTAATGGGATTCCCCCATGGGATTCCCATGGGCTCTAAAGTGTCCACAGTGATTACCGGAATGGGATCGTCCCATTATCGTCCCGGGATGTCTTTGGGATGTCTTCGGGACGTCCTTTGGACTACCAACACAGCAGTGGATAATTGTTTTTATTTCGATTTAATATTAATTAATTTCAATAAATTAATTAAATTTCAATAAAATGGGTACAGTACAGAGGGAGGCAGCAGGTACTCCTTGTAGTATGGCCTCTTTTGAGGTCTGACTCCTTTCGGTATCAAATGTCCGTGTTCACGCTCGACTATATAAGCATTCTATTTGCATGATCCGTATATGAGAGCCTTTGCCATCTTGCGGCGAGTCTGGAACTAACGCCGTGGAATGGCTGACCTCCTATAGACATCTCTAAGAGAGTCCGCTAGGATCGTCTACACACGGTTACGGCAGGATATCCTCAAGACATCCCATATTAATCTCGCGTAGAACAATGTCTTACTGGTACCTCCCAGAGACATCTCTAAGAGAATACGCTGGGATCGTCTAAACACGGTTGCAACAGGATATCCTCAAGACATCCTATATTAATCTCAAGTGGACTAGTGTCCTACTAGTACCTCCCATAGACATCTACAAGACAGTGCGGTACGATCGTCTACACACGGTGACGGCAGGATATCCTCAAGACATCCTATATTAATCTCGGGTAGAACAATGTCCTACCACTACCTTCCACAGACGTCTATAAGAGAGTGCGTTGGGATCATCTAATTACGGTTGCGACAGGGTATCCTCAAGACATCTAATATTAATCCCGGGTAGAACAATATCTTACTGGTTCCTCCTATAGACGTTCATAAGACGTACCGTCTTGGCAGGACACGAATAGGACTATCTTGGGATGGTCCCGGGATTAATTTTGCTGTGTGGGCTCAAAGGACCACCCTAATATTAATTGAAACCTGAAATAACGACCACTCTAATGTACATTTTAAAAGTACATATATGTAAATAATGAAGAAAATTTGAATCTCGAACGATGAATATATAATTATTTAAAGCATCAAATCTCGAACGACCACCCAAATGTAAGTTGATACCTGAAATAACGACCACCCTAAAAAATACTCGACACACTCGCACACACACACACATACACACACACACACACACACACACACACACACACACACACACACACACACACACACACACACACACACAGAGACACACACACACACACACACACACACACACACACACACACGCGCGCGCGCGCGCGCACGCACACACATACACAATCTTTTTCATATATAGAGATAGAATATACATGCAAGCCTGTGTATAAGCTCGAGACTATGGTTGGTGGGGTGGGGGAGCGCCGTGCTCTCGCACACTCACATTTTCCCACACTAATGCAAGGCCTCTCTGTAAAAGTCGTATTATACCGCTTATACTTGGGCTAGTATATCTATAGCGACGTGACCAGCGAAATGTTGACGAACTTTTCCGATGTTAAATACTCGGATTAATTCGCCCAATATGATGATATCTCAGTATCGCGTGGGTGGAAAAAGATGACGATGGCATCAAATGAAAGACAAAATTATTTCTATATCACTAGAGCTCGTAAATCTTAAAAAGATGGTCGTGTTTTTCAGTAATATCGGATTGAAATTTAAATCGGGTTCGGCGGGAAGCATATTCGCATATGATAAGAGTGCGCAGCGATCTCGACTGGGATTCTCTTAGTCAGTTTTTTTAATACTGCCGCGTCTCTTGGTTATTAATATAGAAGTCATTTCATTCACTAATAGTAGCGTTAAAATTAAATTTCTTCCGTTATAACCAATAAATACATAGCTGTCACAACTTACCTCAACCTCTGTCACAACTTATCTCAGTACTAGGGGAGTTGTGACATGTAGAGTTATTTCAGTTTTCATCAACTTTCTCATAGACCCTTATTTCTTTTATTTATTTTTTCATTCGTTTCACATAGTTTATAGAACAGGCTATTTGAAGTTGCAAAGTAAATAGTTGTAAGACTTTCTTTTGACTGAGATATGCTCGTTTAAGTAAAAATTGTTACAACCCTACTCGGTCTCCCTATAAAATATGGTTTCATGAAGTAGGAGATCGAAACAAAATATAAAGGTTTTTATTTTGGCAGTCCCATATATATGGGTGATTTTCCCGAAATACTCATTTTCGCTGTAACCTAGTTGATTTTCAATAATCCCTCTAATTTCTTAGATTTTTCATTTTTTTCTCGCGTTTGACCCCTAAAAATCATTCCTCTGCACTGAGAAAAAAGAATGTTCAAACGAACAAAATCTGCCGTCTAATACGTTCAACTACACTAGTGGAAAAAATTAAAGGATCAACAAATTTTCCCAAATTTTTAGTGGTTTTAGCTACAGGTTTTAGCTACAGGTTTCACGCAATTGTGAGTAATGCCAAGAAAAAAAAATTTGCAAATTAGCATCGCTTTTGTTTTGACTGTCATTTTTGGGGAAAAATTCTTCCAGCTAAAACATTACCAGAACCGGATAGCTTATTTCTTCAGCTTCAATTTGCTTTTTTGAGACCTCGCTGCGGCCATTTTTCGCTGAGATATCGAGCTTTCACGAAAAAAGACACTTTTCTGTTTGACCATTGATATCTCAGCAAACAATGATCGCACGGAAATCAGAAGGGGCGTTTCACAAACTTGAATCAATGCTCTACAAGGATAGGCGATGGTTTTTTGAAAAAAAAAAAAATTTTCCATCCTTGCCATGAATTTGAAAAACAGAAGAAAAAGGGCTATTGGTGGTTTTTTAGAAAATCAACGGCCAAATTAAAAATATTGACAAAACGACTAATGTTGAGCGTGACTTTTACAGTCCAATATACCCACAAAATCCCTGTTAAGTTTCAATTTGATCTATTCGACGGTTTTTTTGTTTCAAACAATCAAATTTTTGAAAAAAATTAAAGGATCATGTTTCTGCCCCTAAACGTTATGATCATTATTAAAGTGGAACACAATTTTTTTTGTGACTTTTTTCACATTTTTATCGCAAACAGCGTTTAAATGTACAGAAAAAAAAAATTCGAAAAATTTTTAATTTTTTTTTTTTCATTTTGTCGTTTTTATTTGTCTTACATAAATTTGAACGCTGTTTGCGATGAAAATGTGAAAAAAGCTTGAATTTTTTTTTTTTAAAATAATGATTATGGAGTGTTTAGGGGCAATAAACATAATCCTTGAATTTTTTTGAAAAAAAAAAAATTCAAAAAGATTAGGAAAAACATTTTTTTTAATTTTTTTCACAAATTTAAACTCTGTTTGCGATAAAAATGGGGGAAATGCTCGAAAAAAATTTCTTTCTTTCATTTTCGTAATGATTTTGAAGTGGTAAGGGGCAATAAACATGATCTTTTAATTTTTTTCAAAAATTTGATTGCTTGAAACAAAAAAACTGTTCGATAGATCAAATTGAAACCTTACAGGGATTTTGTGGGTATATTGAGCTGTAAAAGTCACGCTTAACATTAGACGTTTTATCAATATTTTTAATTTGGCCGTTGATTTTCTAAGAAACCATAAATAGCCCTTTTTCTCCTGTTTTTTCAAATTCATGGCAGTAAGGATAGAATTTTTTTTTTTTAACCATCAACAATCCTTGTAGAGCATTGATTCAAGTTTGTGAAACGCCCCTTCTAATTTCTGTGCGATCATTGGTTGCTGAGATATCAATGATCAAACAGAAAAGTGTCTTTTTTCGTGAGAGCTCGATATCTCAGTGAAAAATGGTCGCAGCGAGTTCTTAAGGCCTTAGGCCACTCTAGAGACAAAAAAAATAGGCTTTTTGAGGATTTATTTTCAGAAATACTACAAAATAAATCGAGATTACAAAAACGGGGTGTTATCATACATATCAGTGACTGTTTACAATATTTTTTTTGAAGCGATTAATTTCAAAATGGCGGCTGCGCAGCGTTTTCGCGATAACGTCTCCGTTTTTTCAGAGTTCACGGCCGGACTAACAGCTCCTGTAATTTTTTAATCATAATAAGCCAATACATTTTTTTCGATCATATGTAATCACTGCTATAGAAGTACGTAGGATTTTTGCGATATATTGATTTTTGGTCAAATGGCGCACTTCTAAGGTGGAAAGTGAAAAATCTACCTAGAAAATCGTCAGATAATTGTTAATAACAAATGAACTATGCAATATAAAAAAAAAAACCTACGTACTTCCACAGACAATGTCGTTTTCGAGATATATTCAAAATTTCAAGTGAATCGGTGGAAAATTGTCTGAGTTATGAGTCCGGCCAACTGAAAAAATGCAGTTTTGAGATAAACGCGTTTGAAGTTTTGAGTAGTACCAGACGGTCTTGTATTAAAATTTGAAAACCGAGTTCTTAGAGATTTTTCCCGGTCATAAGCTTTTGGGACATCATTTTTGAGGTCCTGTTAGACCATTTAAAGTAAAAAATTTTTTCAATAATAATGCAATTGTGAGATAAAGGCGTTTGAAGTTTTTAGTAGGACCAGACGGCCTCGTACAAAAATTCGAAAAACGAGTACTTAGAGATTTTCCCGGCCATAAACTTTTGGGACATCATTTCTGAGGTCCATTTAAAATAAAATTTAAAAAAATCAATTTTTCAAAAGTGCTAGGGTGGCCTAAGGCCTTAAATAAAGTGAATTGAAGCTAAATAAACAAGCTAACCTGTCCTTATAATGTTTTAGCTGGAAAAAATTTTTCTCAAAAATTACAGCCAAAACAAAAGCGATGCAAATTTGCCAATTTTTTTTTCTTGGTATTTCTTATAATTGCGTGAAACTTGTAGCTTCGAATTTTTTTTGCTAAACGATCTGAGAACTACAAACTTCAAGCTTCAAAATGCTTTTTTTTAGACCTCGATACGACCATGTTTCACTGAGAAACAGCATTGTTAAAAACCACTAAAAATTTGGGAAAATTTTTTGATCCTTTAATTTTTTCCACTAGTGTAGATATTTATTTGGTCTAACTAAATAATTAGTTTTTTAAACAATTCTGCGCTTGAGTTGACTAAAATATTATTCAGGCAAAAAAATGTTGAATTGTACTAACTAAATATCTAGTTGAACGTATTTGACTGCAGATTTTGTTCATTCAAACATTTTTTTTTCTCAGTGTGGCCTGTAACTTTCGCATCTTCCCACATTGTTAAACAGTCTAAAATCTTAACGGTTAATCTTCCCACTTGTAACGGTCTAAAAAAATACTTAACATTTAGAAAACTGCAAATAAAAAGTGAAACTCCTAGCTTTTATCTGTGACTAAAAAAAGTATGAAGAAAATCCAATCTCAACGGAAATATATATCTTGATGTTATTTGAATGAAATCTTTCCAATACTATTGAATACAGAGGTTAAATGGAAATTAATACTTTTTTAAAATCAGGTATGTGCAGATAGAGATAAATTATTCTCATTTTTTTTATCAACCGAGACATAATTATTGAGAATATAGTAGAAATTCCGGTATGATCTTTAATAAGGAAAAAAGATTTTCAAGTAAAGTTTCCAAGTATATTTTACAAGATATACAAAATTTCTTACTTTTATGAATCACCCTCTAAATTAGTTGCTCGAGTACGAGACTATTTTCTATGCGACTACTCCATGTAAGGGAACCCGAGATGGCCAAGAATACCCTCTGAACTATAGATATAAAGTATGGACTATCCGATCCGTACTTGAAGCTACTGCCTAAATGTCCACCAGGTTAGACAAAAAGAGAACGTGGTGGTGGCCCATAGCTATCTCTTTCTAACCCGCCCATTAGCCACTGTTAGAAATAGATACGACTTGGCCGCCACCAGCCGCTATCTCTTTCTCTCGAGTGACGTTCTACGCGTAGTCCATACTTTATGTCTATGCGCTACACACACACTCTCGGCTGGTTTTTATTTGGGCTATCTCGGCGAGTGTGTACAGCTAGCATTACAAAGCTTGCTAGCTTTATAATGCTAGCTGTAGCATCTTATGCACATTCCTGCCACCTCTTCCTTCGCTCCCTACTCCCTAACCGCTGCCGTGCCGTTCACTGCTCGATATGCCTACCCCCTCTTCCTCCGATTCCTACCCACTGCCGTTCCTTTTACTGATAGTGTAATCATTGTAGGAGAGATGCCGAGGTACTATTCTTCATTGCCAGTTCCCCACTACGTATCTCACTATTCCCCTTACTCTCTCGACCGTTTCGTGGTGCTTACAAATTTGTTACCCGTCAGCAAAGAAGTTTCACTTCAAAAATATTTGTTGAAACTGAACGCTGGTTATAACCTCTTCCTGAAAAAAAAATAATAATGAGCACAGATATATCTCAATAAAAATCAACAACCTTGTAACCTGCTTTATCGTCATTCCGCTAAGCCGATGGAAATGAGTCGATATTAGCGCAATAGATAGCGGCAGTTGTTCGGGCGATCGAGAGCAGTTTCTCTCAGATCTAATTGACCCAAGCTGACAGTTTATCAAAGTTTCATCTCATATTACGACCTAAAAACCATTAAAATCGTCATTTCTCTGGATCTGATCCTGAGGAATGATGCCAGAGGAATGACGATTTTAATGGTTTTTAGGTCGTAATATGAGATGCGAGTTGTTTTTAACTTCAAAACGAAGCGACGAACTTGTGCTCAATAGTTTGCATTAAGAAGAATGACGCTCCAGCTTGTGACATATAAGCCATACTGTTTTGAGAAAAATAGTACGTCACAAACATCGAAAATGAAACTTAGACAAACTGTCAGCTTGGGTTAATTAGATCTGAGAGAGACCGCTATCTATTGCGCTAATATCGTCGAATCTCCGAGAGGAATTACTCAAACCAGAGTTGAGTGACGAATACAAATGGGTTTGAATAAAAATAATTCCTCCAGGTTATTGCCATACCATTATAAAGCATTACAACCAAATGTTGCGTCATTTGATGGGATTGTGCAAGGAAGTTAGATAGTCATCAGTTTATATTTGCGTTTCATTTTTTATATAACCACCCATAAGTGGTCCAATATTGAATATTCTAATGAAACTGAAAATACTGAAACAAACCAATAAAAAACGTTTCGGCAGAAGGTTGCATCATTTCTTTGCCTTCGCGTTCACTCCTCTCGCACTACAATTTCTTCAAAGTACGATAAATTCCGCAAAATAGAAAGACCAGCTTGTCCAAGTGGTAATGACGTTCAAATATCTTATACTAAGGCATCAACATTTTTAGAAGTAAAAATGATTATTAAAAAAAAAATATTTTCGTACCCTCGAAAATTAGTATTTCGGGAGAATCACCCAGATATATATGTATAAAATATTTGGACTTTCGCTATGCCATAGTGTACATATCATTGCGTCATGGTATCTTACACACGTGTACCTAACAGCCTTGTAAGTAATCGTGTGTGCTGCCTTCTCTCATTTTCTTTCTTCTCTCTCATTCTCTCTTTGCCCTCCCGGTAATCACAGACATTTGTAGGCGAATCCTTCTCATTTTCCTTTGCCAAGAACGATGGCGTGTGGTATGCCGGCGGTCGAGGGCTAGAAATCACGGTTTCCGGTTCGCGGTGATGGTGGGAAGAACGCGAAGGGTCTGGGACCTGCAGCCGTCACAGTGGCCACTCCACGTCCTCGCCCTTGCATATAGTACATCTACTACATGTATATATATATATATATATATATATATATATATATATATATATATATATATATATATTAAGGTGGCGCAATAAAACCGACTATTTTTTTCGAGTCTCTTGTGATGATATGTTAGTTTTTTATGTTTTAAGAACCTTTACCAAAATAGAGCTCAAAAACAAATATATATATATATATATATATTTAAGCGAATCACAGAGCAACGGAACGACACGTTCGTTTATTTCGTTTCCGGAACGGAAGCTCGCATGTCGCTGTGCTATTATCCCTCTGCCGAGCTCGTCCCGTTGGCGAAAGCACGAGGAGCTAATATCACGAAAGGAACGAGATTGTTCATGAGATTTATCATGGAGTACATTTTTTCGATGATCCAAATAACGTTGGTTTTTCTCCTTATGCGCCAAAGAAGCTTTTCGAAAATAAAATCATTTTAACGTGAATACGTCTTTAAATTTGGGTGAGTAACTCAGAAAACTGATGATAAGAAAATATGGGTTTACAGTTTGGTGCTGCAGCTACATATCTATCATCTACATCTGAAATTCAATTACACCACTCGAAAGATAAAGGATCAAAGAATTCGTTACGCTGAGTTAGGATCATGATGCATCGCCTGTGGTGGAGGGAGAAGCGCCGCAATTTCAAGGCCGTTATGCTGCGTCACATAATTTTCGTTAACTATAAATCTTGACTCGAAGAAGCTGGGACGTTTGTTCGAGTTTCAATCATCAGCCCTCGTCAAGTTTTTGGTGTCCAGGTCGACCGTTTGATAGTTCCGGTGTCCAGGTCAACTTCTTCATAGTTTTCGTTGTCCAGGTGGATCGCTTTATAATTTTCAGTGTCCAAGTCACCCCCACTTCATAGTTTTCGGTGTTCTAGTCGGCACTTTAACGTTTTCGGTGTACAAGTCGATCACTTCATCGTTCTCGGTTTCGAGGTAGATCGCTCCATAGTTTTGGGTGTCCAAGTCGACCGCTTCACAGTTTTCGGTGTCCATTTCAACCTCTTCATAGCTTTTCGTTCCAGAGTCGATCGCTTTATAGTTTTCGGTATGAAGCAGTCAACCTTGACACCGAAAACTATGAAGCGCATTTATTGCAGAGGTAGTAGGAATTAAAGTAATTCCTAAAGTAAAGTAAGTAATCCCTAGTTATTAAAAAAGCAGCACTTTCAATCCCTAGGTATTTGTTTCATTGCCATTTGTTTCATACTTTTCCTATCACGGACCTATCATTAATAAAGTTATAACCCAGTAGTTGTTTGGTAAGCCGAATTCTTTCCTGAGCCCGACGGAATAAAAATGTTGCCATTACAAATAAATCATGGAAATTCGAAGGACTTCTTGATGTTTAAAAATGATTATGAAATAAATATAATACGCTCAAAGAAAATATAACCAGTTCCGTACACGTATTCACGGAAAACGCACGGCCGTGTCTACGACACAGCCATACCCTGATTTTTTTCAATAAGCTTTTTATCCGAAAATATGGAAGGCTGGCGCACGACGGCCCCTTAAGGCGGTCAATACTTTTTGTGGCTTCCAACCATCAAATCAGTTTCCTTTTGTTATATCTTGAACGAATTCCCCGACATTTTGCCAAATCTAAAAAAAAATGTTGGAGGATGACGCTCCCCCCCTCTAAAAAAACAATTAAAAAATGTTGATCTTAAGAATTGTTTTCAACATTAAAATTTTTTTTGTCCTGCAACAATTTTTATGATTAAAAAAACATTTTTATTTTTTAGATAATAGACCATTTTGTTTTCACTTAAAAATTTTTTAATTTGGTTGAAAATGATGTTTTTTCCAATTTTTCTTAATGGTTTATTTTAACCCGGATGAAGTGCACAAGTCTAAAAATGGATGAACAAATCAAATTCATCATAATTCGAGGAAAAACAAAGAAAAATTTCTGAGCTAATTTTTCAGGCTGGTCGATTATGTCCCAAGTATCCCGGATCGGCCTAAAAAAAGAGTCAATACATCTAATTTATGATAATTTGACAAGAAACCAAAAAAATTTTCTGCTCAAATTTTTAAGGAGAGCCGTCGTGCCCCAGCCTCTCTTATTCATATACGTCAAAATTGCTTATAAGTGCGAAGATCATGCCTATAAAACAAGTTTTGTTCAGGATTTTCGTGAAATTTCATCCGAGTTTCACGGTATCGTGCTGAATTTTTTTACACGGACAGCCCTAACCCAAAATATATTTTCCGTGAAATTCGATGAAGGTTAATCGGTGTGATCGAATGGTGTAAAATTTTTGACTGATAAAATATAATGTAAATGTTTGTACATTTGTGTTTGTATTGTTTGCAATTGAATTAATGACCCTCAAGGTTGCTGTGTCCGCATTTTTCGATTCTGGCAAAGGACAACTTTTTTACTTTTGCGCGGAGATAAAAATCTTGACCTTTTATCATTAAGCTTTTTTGTCTTTCGTTTAATTCTCCGATGATTCATGTTTCTAAAAAAAAATCAGGCATATAAATAAGATTTTTTCGACTCGTTTGAACGTTTGGCACGCAGCATTATCTTCGTTGGTATTAGGAGAACGAAGAGTTTAAGACCTTTTTTCTTCCTCCTCTAATTTTCTAGTGACCGATATTTTTTGAAAATTTTTATGCTGCAAAGTAAGAAGGATTTTCTAGTATAAAATTTATTTCGAAACTATATTGTTGCAGATTTGTTGTGAAACAGCTGTTTAGTTCATTTCGTTCAGATTTATAAATGAGAATTCGTTATCAAAGTATTTTTCGGGAATATTGATTAAATAGAAAATCGTAGCTGTCAAGCTATGAACTCTGGGAGAAGAAAATTCCTGAGTTTTTTTAGTCTTTTGATGTCTCAATTAACGATTGCGCCTTTACTCAATGCTAATAAAAAATTAAGGTAGCTTCTTTAGCTTTCTTATGTTTTGCCAGAATCGAAAAATGCAGATGCAGCAATCTTAAAGTCAATATTGAATTCAGTTAATATCGTCCGAATAATTGAAATTATGTAAATTAGAATAAATAATGATGATACTCTAGTTTGAGTAATTTTTTAAATATCCAACTAAATAATTCATCAATTATTCATCAATTTGGACTATTTGTCCTTTGGATACATCCATACAAAAGACGTTGAGGAGAGCTTCATTATTTTTACCATTACAGATAGATGTAATAGTTTTTACTATGATAGATTGAATATGAGAACAACGGAAAAAAATAATATTGTCTTTTGTAAATAAATGCGATAGGAAAATCCTGCTATTCCAAATTTGTACGTTGGATCCTTCAGATATTTCGATATTATGCTTTCTTAGGGTTCCGCACCTCAAAAAGAAAAAATGGAACCCTTATAAGATTACTTTGTTGTCCGTCCGTCCGTCCGTCCATCCGTCTGTCCGTCACAACCCTTTATCTCGGGAACGCAAGGAGGTATCGAGTTGAAATTAAAACCATATACTCAGGTCTACAGTCCCTTGAAGCTATAAAAAAATCGAACTTCTAAGTTAACGTAAAAAAAAAGATACGGCCGTTGATGCCGAAAAAAAGGATATTCCGACACTCTCAAGGGAATCAAAATTTATAGGGTATTTTTCGTTGACCTAGAACTATGAAATTGGGCAAGTAATATCGTCTTATACTACCAGTATAGGAAAAAATCTGAAAACTATACATTTCGAATTAAATCATAAAAAATGTAGTCTTTATGTAAAGTACGTAATCAATCATTTGTACGGAACCCTCGGTAGGCGAGTCCGACTCGCACTAGTCCGGTTTTTTCAACAGGGTAATCCTCTGCATATTTCCCAACGGACTCGAAGGAAAAATACAATATTTTTACAAATTGATTTTCACCGTTTTTTTCAGTATTATATGCAAACGAGGGATATTCGTGTCCTGTAAAAGCGCAAAAACATATTGGAAGTATACTAGTCCCTTTTTTATTCTCGACAGCATTTACTGATACGGACGTTCGTTGTTTCAATGCACAATTTGCATGTGAAAACTGAATACTGAACAAGTATGGAGTCTGCATCTATCATAAAGAGGATAGCGAAAACATGGTTTCTTTTTAGTCCGTGGCCTATTTTGTTGGTTGGATCTTGAAATAATTGTTTTTTAGCGCTACGTGAACTTTTCACGTTTGACCAAAAGTGAACTTTCGAGCGACGTAGGTACTGCCAGACGCGTATATGTAAAATGATGAGGCCCCAGAGGTACGGGAGAAACGTTTCATCAAAACTCTAGGCGGGAGGCAAACACACACATATAATAAAAACACGAAGATATACCAAAATATTGTATGTGTAGGGAAAACGGTCGTGAGAAGAGGAAAGAACATTTTTCATATAGGATGGTGCAGCATGTAGAAAACGTCTGACCTCGATCCTTCATATCGATATATGAGTAAATTACGTCAAAATTTTGTTTATCCGAGATAATGTACGAACTAACCTGGGATGAGTAAAATCTTGGATAATACGTAAAACTCTTTTATGTATTATTCAAAATAATGTTTCTTCCTTAAATAATGGTATATTCATAATCAGTGGTCGATTTTTCCACCACTTGAGGCTTCGACATTCCGTTTGTGTCGATAAATAAGAGTTCCAAATGACAAAAATTTAAATTTTGTGACCGTTAAATTTAATCCCGTGTACCTTTTTGGACCTTCCCATTTTTTTAACCCTTACTTGACACACTTCTGCACACCAGTTATTACGTTTTTGTATTCTTCATGATACATACAAATTTATTGTCTTGGAGTGATGCTATAAGCTTGAGGGAGTAATGGCATCTTCGAACTAATGATGGATGTCGTTATAAAGACCTCATTTTTTTTTAATTTAGGTACTTAAAATTAAGGAAATTTAGGCCTGAGGTGTTTTTTACCCCAGTGGGACAAGTAAGGGTTAAGGCGGTATTCTGCTCTAAAGACTAGAATACCGCCTTAACGTTTTAAGCCTTAATGCCTTTTAAGCGTATTGTCGAGCTTGATAAAAAAAACAATAAATATTTCCACTATTTTTTTTTACAACATATTTTCTAATATTTTGACAATAAATTAAACAAAAAAAATCGAAAAGGAAATTGAAATTAAATAAATAATAACCTGGTAAAGTTGGAGGTAGAAAAAGGGGTGTGCTGGTTGACACGATTGCAGCATTTTAGTCATCCAATACAAAATTAAAAAAAAGATTCTTAATTAGTAAGAATGTCTTTGTATTCCCGACCTTAGAGAAAATGGAAAAAAGGCGTTTTTCGACTTTTTTTCAATGTTTTTAATTTTGTTTACAACAATGAAAAAAATAATTTTGATATGAGAATAGTAGGGGCGGTAGAGAGTTACACATTAAAGATTGGTCAAAAATTTGAAGTAAATCGGTCCAGTAAAACTTGAGATATCTTGTCATCCGTGTTGAGAGAAGTATGTAGTTTTGAGAAAAATACGTTTGAAGTTCAAAGTTGGTACGACGAAACGGGTGCAGTTGCTGCGTCACTAAAATAGCTAGAACTCCGTCAATTATTGGAAGTGGAAATTTTCCTTTCGAGGATCTATTCTTAAAGGCCTAAACTTCAAGAATATGCAAAAAAAATGATTTTTTTTTAAAACTCCAAACAAGAATATCTCCTTAAATATATATCTTACTAATAGACGTAGAAAATGCCGTCGGATTTCTATCAATGCCGTAATTGCTGCGGCCACGGGAGAACTTTAAAAGTCGCAAGAAGTCGAGCTGAAAGAGTACGACTGCAAAAAGTTCATCGAATAAAGATTCGGTGAACTCTTTGAATTCAATTACCGCTAAAGAGCGGTAATTCAAAAACTTGTTCCATTTGTAATTGACCGTAAAGCCGAAAGAAAATTCTGAATTGTGGAAATTATTCGAAGGCTTGCCAGTCAAAAGTCCTAAAAATATGGAATTGGAGTCGTCATAATTTAATCGTATACACGTAAAGATTAGTGCTTCTTTAAGGGGAGGTTACCTCCGAAAGACATGAAAAATGCATGAACTTTGGGAATTTCGTTCAATATGAAATGAATATTTTTCGAAATGGTTTTTATCGTATTTTATTCTTCTATCAATGGAGAGTAAATTCTAATTTTACTTTTAAAAAAAAACAAAATGGCAGCTCCAGCTCCCGTCAAATAAAACCGTGCACGGCGTATTTTGATCTGTGCGAGGCGCTCCACACCCGTGTAGAAATGTGACTGGGCAACCATTAAGGCACTAAACCACGGTGCAAAAATTTTTTTTCCATTTTTCTTCCTCATTTTCTGAAAGATGCATTCGTTAAGCATGCTCTCACCAAATTTTATAAAAAAATTTTCAAAGTTTACGAAGATACAATATTTTATGTGAAACCGTGAAACGGCGAGCACGAAACCGAAAAAAACACGCATGAGGGTCGTCTGCGTGCAAAACATGGAAAAAATGACGAGTCTCTGGATGCTGAGGAGCTGTTCTTTGGTCCAGGACTAGCTGACTGATGGTGAGAAACAAAAAAAAATACAGATATCAAATTTATTTTTTATGTCGAATTCTCCTTCAGCAAAACTTTGGACGCGTTTTTCTTGAAACTACGTTTTTCAACCGGGTTAACAGGTTACTGAAAAAACTATTCATCCGATTTGCATGTATCAAGTCTTAAAATGTTCGAAATTTTAGTCTCTATGGCACTACGCAGGGATTTCTATTCCTTCTATTTTTTTTCATAAACGATGCAAATTTTCTGTAAAAATGGGAAAAAAAATTCACTAGGCCGCCATTTTTTTTTGAAGATATCGAAATTCCCCTATGTTTTGCTATAAACCTATACTATATCTAGTCATGAATATATTTTTCTTGTATTTTTCAGCCGACCCGTATGGCCTCCAACCTGTCAACCACCAAGCAGCAACTTCGTCGAAGTGCCTTTTTGGAAGTGGCGTACACCGCAAACTGTTCGCATGATTCTAATAAAAAAATTTATGTAGTGCCTTTGATATATATACATTGAATATCAGCAGCAATAAACGCAAACATTCATCGTTTGGTCGAAAAAAGTTATTAAAAATACACCCTCGTAAGTCCCGCGCCCGTGGTCTAGTGCCTTAATTGATTCTTACCCCTGATCCACCCTGGCCGATCCGATTTCCTGGCAGGGCTCTGACATGGGACTTAACGAATTGGGCCCTATTTATTACATTTAAATAATCACCTCTTTATCAGTGCCCTGCCTGATCAGAATATGAACAGTTTCCGGTGATATTATTTTTACACTTTTAACCAACACATTTTTGTTATTACCCTAGCAGGGCTTTGATGTGGAAACTATCGGATTCCCCTAAGTATTTGTTAAAATAAAATTATTGATATATCTGCTTTCAGTTCATGCCTCGAATGGCCAGAAAATGCGCAGGTCCTGAACATGTTTTGTGAACTTATAAAAATCTTATTTTTTAGAATTGTTCACCTTAACTATATGGAGTATACTATATAATTATGCACAAGATTTATATGAACTCTTTACTTCCATAGACAATAATAATATTTTATTGCACTCCGTGCGTAAAATCCGTAGCGGATTGGGTGACGATGTTTTCACCCTGAAAAACCACTGAATCACGGTGATTTTTTACGGTGACAAAGTGCCCACAAAATCACCGAGATCTTGGTGATTTTAAGGCGATATTGGAGGCGCCATTATGAATTTTAGAATTTTCAGTTTAGATCGATGTTCATCGATCTCAAAAACTCTCGATCGCCAAGTTTAATTGAAAATAAATCATTGTTGCATTTTGATCCATCATTTCGAACGGTAGGAAAGTAGCTATTTTGAATTCGCGAATCCGAAAAACAATGTTCACCAAGTATCGCACATTTAAAAGCACATCATTTTTTCGGGTTTCAGGCATTCGTTTATCATACAAGTAGAAGAAGTTCATAAGTAGTCCATAGCATAATAGGTAGCGTGTTAGGTAGATAAGTAGGATGTTAGGCAGGTTCAAGGGTTCAAATCCCGGTCGGACAGAAAAAGTAAATCAGAGAATTGGCGGAGGTTTTTCTTTTTTTTCGATTTATCTCTTTTTGGGGCCGGTAAACTATGCATATTAAATTATTTTGCAGAGGCATATTAAATTATTTATAACATGTTGAGCAACAATTAATTACAATTACGGCTGCGTAATTTTCATGAGGTAGATCTTAAAAATCAATGAAAACTTGAAAATGACTGCGGATGGGCATTTGAAATTCCAGAACCGGTTCATAAATTTTCACACACCGCTGCTTTGTATCTCTTAGAACTGGGTAAATTAATCTTCATGTTCATTGTTGAATTATGAGAAACGAGATTCTTTTTTTAAAACACAATTAGTTGACTTTAATATACAATTGTATATAAAAATTTGGATACACTGCTGTTCTGTGTCTCGTACAACAAAGTATATTAAATCTAATACTCTTGTAGTATTTTCAAAAGACTCATCTGTATGAATATTGAGAAAATATTCCATTTTTGTAATATATAGTGTACTTAAATTTCAAAGCTACCTGTGCCTGATTTTTCAAAGGAAGTATATGCAAAAAAACTTCCTATACCAGTATATTAATTTTCAAACAAAAGTTTTGTACAGTGTTTTTTTCTTCTTTTTTTTTGCTTCAACGGGTGAAACAACTATTTCTAACTCAATTTATTCTCACACTGTTAAAAACATCTGTATTAAAATTAATATACATGTGTCGGAAGTTTTTTGCAGGTACTGTATATGAAATTTCTATTTGAGTATTGAAAATTCATGGACCCGTATTTGCAAAAGAAAAGGATGGAGTTGAATTTTAATATACTGACGTGTTGTTCAATATGTAATAAAAAATATAAAGCCCCTGCAAAATAATTCAATACGCAAAGTTGATCGGCCGCAAAAAGAGATTCATGAAAAAAATTGCACGAATTGTCTGATCTAATTTCTCTCTGAGACCGGGATTCAGACCCTCGACCCTACCTACCATCCTGCCTATCGTACCTAACGACTTAACACACTACCTATTACGCTATCAACTACTTATGAAGTCCCTCGACTTGTATGATATACTCCAAAAACACCAAAAATGGCGTACAAAAACTGGAGACAAGTACATTTCAAGAGTATCCCTAGTTTAGTCTACCTACAAAAAGTTGTAAAATCACTATAAATTAACCCTGAATACGTATTTACAAGCACATGTAGTATCCTAGTTCGACTTTTATTTACAAGCATATAATTATTATTACGTATGCGGAAGTGAAATTTATAAAATATGAAAACATCTTTACGTTTAAAAATAAAAAATAAATCCATTACTAAAAATAAATAATAAATCGATGGAACAAAATTGATCAAAAAAATAAAAAGTACTTGGTGAGTTTTTTCACCTGAAGCAACCTCATCAGCCATGTATCACTGAAACATCTTTTGCAAATATTGCCTAACTCGCTAAGTACTTTTTATTTTTGTGATCAATTTTGTTCCATCGATTTATTATTTATTTTTAGTAATGGATTTATTTTTTATTTTGGCCAGTTTTTGTACACCATTTTTGGTGTTTTTGGGGGTAATTTGTCCACTTTTTGCAAAGTTAATATATTGCTCTCTCTCACTCTAACGCGATCCCTAGAGTGCTCTCTCACGCACTCATGTGATCATTGTCGATATTTTGACCACTCTGAAACACACCACGTACCGTTTTATCGCTAACTCGCTAACTTCATGGTGTGTGCAAAAAATATGTGCCGAAAAATATGCGACGAAAATGGCCGCCAATGGAATATTCATTGAGAAAAATTAACCCATAAAAATACGTATCGCCCATACGCGACCAGCTACGGCTTTCTTTCAGGTACCAATGGAAAGAGAAAAAATCTGCGGACAAAACGTACATCTCAAATTTTCTCAAAAAATCTGTATAATGAGTTATTAGGAAAAATGAATTTTCCGCTATAGATATACTCCCATGTATAAGCAAGGTTGTTGGCGTAAGAGAATCTTGGTGCGACTCTCGACATGTCGGTAAGGTCGGAAATGTACTTGTCTCGAGTCGCTACCGTGACTCTTGATGAATGCTGGGGTGCCGAAAAAATAATAGTATATGCTTTGAAATGAGCGATAAGCCACGAAAGTTGGTTTTTTGATTTGCGAATTTGAATCCCCTGACCCCTCATAAGTTATGTGAACTTTATTCCAGAATATCTGAACCCTCATAACTTCAGTGACCCTTCAAAACTTACATAGCCCCTCATAAGTTAATTTCGCGTCCGCTGATCCCACGTAGATTATGTATTTACTACACATGTATATTATATTTAAAATACAGTGAAAATGTTTGAAATTTTATATCTTTTTTTTACAGTACGGAAAAACGTATTTAAGTTTAACATTCAAAAAAATATTTAAAAATCCACTTTAGATATGAATATAATCTTTCACCCGCGTGTTCTCAACACTTTAAGGATGCAAATTATGTAAAAAAAAAAAATTAAACTCATTTTTCATCGTCATGAACGGTAACCTCCCCTTAAGGTAAGTAGGCAACCGGAGAGGTCATGATTGAGGTGCAAGGCTCCTGTGGTGTATTGGACGCATCTACGTAAGCGGATTTTCCACCAGAAAGCACATTAGCAGTGGCATACCGCTAGTGTTGCCGCAAGACAAGACGAGACAAGAATTGTTCTTCTCTTATTGTCTTGTCTCGAAAATTTCAAGACAATAGATCGTAACGCCTTGTCTCGATCGGCAAGAGAAATATTGTCTCTCGTCTCGAATTTTTTCGTCTCGCTCTAGGATATCTTGTCTTTTCTCGTGTTATCTCGATTTAATGGAACAAAATTTAATACATTTTGTAATACGGAAAAATGTATTTCGTTTTGTCTTGAATTTTTACGACGGTAACGAACAAAATTTAATATACCAAGTCCAAGTACGCCTCTGTCCTGAGCTTCAAGTTTGTAGAATCCCATGTACATTTTTTTTAGCTTAGCTGGCTCGCAGTTCTCATACTAGATCCTCGTCATAAGTTGGCGACGTTCAATAAAACTCCTTGGGGCAAAGATTTAAAAAAAATCTTACGATGAATTCAAAAGTTTTTTTGCAACAAAATATGCTGAAAGAATCGATTAAACCGATCGAAGTCTTCCGAACGAGTCTGAAAATAACTCCGATGATGATTATACCAAATCTATAAATGCGTTATACGGTTTGGCAAAAACAAACTGTTTAGAATGGCAACTTGAACTCGATAACTACCTTCGCATGGATAGAATTGATTCAAAACTTTTAAATTAAAAGTCAATATTTCGGATTGGTGGAGTAAAATTCATAAATAATTTCCAAGATTGTCCAGGATGGCCCAGGATTTGCTATTAAAGTATCAATTCCGGCCTCCAGTACTCCTATCAAGCGTTTATTTTCAAAAGCCGGGCTGATAATTCGCAAACATAAGAATAGATTGAGCGATAAAAATGCGGAATATCTTCTCTGCTTAAATTCGTGGTTCCAGGGTTCATTGTCGACCACAATAAAAGCTAAAATGCAATAATTCTACGATACACGTCATCTCATTCTTGTATTGTTTATTATTGAACAAAAATTGACCAAAGATTATTATGATATGACACAATTTATTTGAACTGAACTTTTTAAAAATAAATCGTTTATTTTCGTTGTGTCCCACAAGAATTTCAATTTGTATGTCTGTTCTATTATTTGTGGGTTTGGTCGGTAAGTTGCAGAATTTATCTTGCCAATACGTCGAGATTCTCGACATTCTTGCGATATCTTTCTCGTATTGTCTCGTTTCAGACAAGACAAGAGTCCTTGTCCCGTCTCTTGATTTCAAGACAAGAGAGAATCGTTCTTTTGTCTCGCCTCTTGATTTTTTCTCTTGTCTTGTCTTGGATTTATCGTCTCTTGCGGCAACAATACACACCGCGTGATACTGCGGGTCTGCGGAGATTTGCGAGCGCGAACAGCATCGCAAATCTAGATTATAACGCCGCGGAATTAAAACGTGCAAATTCACTCAATGCGCGAAAAGCGCGGCGTAATCGATGGCTTCGACGACGTTCTCATCCGCGTTTATAAGCGAATACAAGTACAGACATACATTGCCCATATATGGCGCTCGCGCGACGTCCGAAATCGGGAACCAGGATTATCAACGTACGATCGGGGGTGAATAATGGTCCGAATCAGCCGATTATTCGTATACAACGGGTGATTCGAGTGTAGCGTATATATATAGACGTGCATACATTTCATATATATATAACTGTACAGGCATCTATCCAGATATAGAATTTCATGTGTAAGCCCATAGAGAGGTATGGGCTGTAACACGCTTGCTCCGGCAAATCGCGATATCGGCTATTGGCTCTCACAACTGCTATATAGGAAACGCGTATAATGTCGAAACGAGAGATGTCGAACGTTTTCACGTACTGAGTTCGTATCCCAAAGCCCATGCTCGTTCATATATATATGTATGGGTCATTCCATTTCAAATCGACCAAGAGTTGGAATCGACGCCTTTCGATTTCGATGAAATTTGGTCAGAAGGTTTCACTTTTAACCAAACGAAGTTCTACCAAAGAAAATAAATTAAAAAATTGTTTTTCAAAAGTTACGAAGTATTTAAAATTTCACATTTTTTCAAATCTGTCATGTTCACTTTTTAAATATCTCGAAAACTATTTTAGTTATCAAAAATCGTCCTCAATACGTTTTGAAGAGTATACTTGGGGCTATAAGAAAAAAAATATTCTGAAAAAAAAATTTGTAAAATGATGAAGTTGGAGAATTTTGATTTTTCAAAAATCGTGAAAATCCAAGTTGTACATTAAATTTCTGGTCTGATTTTTTAAATCTAATATCTTGTACTAATCTTAAAAGATTCTGAAATGTTCAGAGGGGTGTTTTTTCGTTTTTCAAAAATATGATTTTTTTTAATTTTGAAAGTCGCGTAAATCCACGATCAACATTGAATTTTTGGTTAAATTTTTTTTATATAATACCTTGGACTGATCTTCAAAGATCTTTAAAGTTTTAGGATGGTGTTGTATTCTTTAAAAAAAATTTTTTTGAATTTGTGTAAAAAAAAAATTTGAATTTTTTTGTTAAATTTCGAAAAAATATATTTTTGAAACAAAAAAAAACACCATCTGGGAAATTTCAGAACCAATTGATTATGGGAAAAAAATTGTTTGTTCTTACCAAAATTCAAAATTTTTTATTTTTGAAACAAAACCACACCATCCTGAAACTTGCAGGATCTTTAAAGATTAGTCCAAGGTATTATATAAAAAAAATTTAACCAAAAATTTAATGTTGATCGTGGATTTACGCGGCTTTTAAAAATTCAAAAATTCATATTTTTGAAAAAAGAAAAAACACTTCTCTGAAAATTTTAGAATCTTTTAAGATTAGTACAAGGTATTATATAAAAAAAAATTAAACGAAAAATTTAGTGTACAACTTGGATTTTCAGGATTCTTGAAAATGTAAAATTCTCCAAATACATCATTTTTCAACATTTTGTTTCGGAATATATATATATTTTTTTTTTCATAGCCCCAAGTATACTCTTCAAAACGTATTCAGGACGATTTTTCATAACTATAATAGTTTTCGAGATATTTAAAAAATAAACTTGACAGATTTGAAAAAATGTTAAATTTTAAATACTGGATAACTTTTGAAAAAAAAATTTTAATTTTTTTTTTTTTTGTAGAACTTCGTTTGGTTAAAAGCGAAACCTTCTGACCAAATTTCATCGAAATCGGAAGGGGTCGATTTCAACTCTTGGTCGATTTGAAATGGAATGACCCGTATATATGTGTAGGAATAATATATACCATATACGAGTATAAAGGAGTATCGCGATTGAAGCGGAAATTCTCCCTTCCTCCAGTTCCAGGTATGATCTATGATGCACAGTTATAGCTATTCTGTCATTGATTTTACAGACTTCAGGGCCATGTCATTGTTGAAATTTTGTCATATCGATTCAACTAACAAAAAAATCGTCTTAATGAACACTTGCACATTGCTCTTCCAAGATGTCTCGAGACATGCACGAGCCGTACTTATGAAAGCTTTTTCTAATTGTGGCTTCTAATTGGCTTTCTCATAGAGGAAGCTATCAGGAACGTGTAGAGTAATAGCTGATCAACAGTCTATGCATGTAAAAAAATTGCACATTGATACCTTCTCTTTCGGAGTCATCGTTTACAAAGCTTTTCTTACGAAAAAGACATAATTGATCGTACTATTTCATAAAAGAAGCTTTATGAGCTATGAATACAAAATAAAGAAGCGAAGTCTCAATTTCTAATTGGCAACCGATATTCGTGCCCTCGGGGAAAAAATGTGCATCCAATTTGCAGGGTGTCGAGTCAGCGTCAAAATGCCGATTTTTAAGCATAAATATAGATTTTGTTGAGTACGTGTAAACCTGACCAATGGTCCATCATTTGACGTATCAAATGAAAAAAACGTGTGTGCACGATCCTGACCAAAACGCTTGACGAATCTTACCCTATGACGTCTCATTTTCTTCGTAACACTTTTCCGGACTGCTTAAGCGTGGTACATTTTTTTTAGGTCCTTGTTATAGAGTTACCGTCCACATTTTGAATTTTTGAACCATTTTTTGTTTTCAAAATTCAAAAAGTGGCCTGTAACTTTTCAATAAGGACCTAAAAAAATGTGTCGCACCTAAGCAGTCCGGAAAAGTGTTATGAAGAAAATGAGATGTCGTAGGATAAGATCTATCAAGCGGTTTGGTCAGGATCGTGCACAGTGCAATAAAACCCAAAAATTGATTTATGAGAGAAATGCTGCACCTTAAGGTACTAGTCTACTTTACATAGCCAACAAAAAATTAAAGATCTCTTCTCAGCTCCTTTATCTGATATGACCATAAAACTGTTATCACAACATTGTTTAATTCTTCGAAAGTACAATGAGCGATTGCACGTCAAACCAGCAGGTCAAAAAAATCGATGTCTCCGATCATACTCTCGATATTTTCCTGTGTTCTCTATCATGAGGAAACATTGCTGTTAAATCGCTATCCCAAAATAAAATTATTTGTACGAGTTATGTTTTTTGAAAATTGCGTATTTTTAACGACTCGAAAAATAACATTTTTGCTTTTCTGTACAACTCCGCCAGATTTTGGAATTCGAGAATTTCACTTCAAGAAATCGGAACTGTATTCAAAACCCTTCAAAATGAGCACAAATTAACCTCTTTTGGTATATTCATGATGCCACAATCGTAAAACTACGTTTTTTCGAAAATCAAGAATAACTGAAAAACCTCATTTTTTTTTATCTGAAAAAATCATATTAAATTTTTCCGACAAAAAATCTATATTTCTATGGAGTGTGAACTAGTTCTGGCCGATAGATTTTGAATTATTGGTCAATTTAATCTTTTAGAAGTCAGTTTCAGGTATTGGAATCACTCCAATACAAAAATTGATTTTTTATTTCGATTCTTTGAATAATTTATACGAGGCGCCAAAATCGGAAATGTCTTGTCCCAGGGCTGACAGTTAATTTCAGGATTAACAGGTCTAAAACAAAAAAAAATGTATTTTAAAGAGGAAGGTTTCATACACAACAATTTACCACCGTGAATAAAAAATTCATTCAAACAAAAAAATGGCAAATGTAAAAAGTTTTATTGCACTCCGCGCGCAAAGTGCCACTTTGCGCACGCTGCGCGTGCTCAAACCTGGCACTTCGCGCACTCGTACAATAAAATTTCGTTCGATACTATAAAGTAAATTGTGAAAAATTCTATTTTTCATTTTTATTTCAAACATCCACTATTTTTTAGTCGGGGAGGGGGAGGGTTGTTGTAACAGGGGTAAGTATAGTGACACTCAATTTTGACCGGGAATTTAGACCATTTTGATTTAAATTTTAGGCTGAATGTCCTTTTTATAACTCGAGGCATAACGTAAACACCGCCAATACCCCACCAGACATCGAAGCGAGAGTAGATGTACACAAGCTCTGTTTCGGTCAGATATCGTAAAAAAATATTTACGAAAATTTTGATTTTGACTATTAAAATTAAATTAATTGTTCATTGCGTTTCATTGTAAATTCAACTGGCTTTGATTTACTTTTTTAAATATTCTTCTAAAGTTTGTAGTTTTTGAGACATCTCATAAAGTAGACATAATGAGTCCATGAAGCAAGTTGTAACAAAAAGCAGGGGCATATTGTAACATGTTACAACTCGAAGTTTTGGAAAAAAGAGTCAGCATACAAAAAGTAGCCGAGATTTCGACTTGTGCGATGCCTCACTTTCTAGATATATGAAAAAGAAAAAAATGAAGTTACCTCCCACACGGAACCGAGTGTCCATTGGACGTCCATCTATCATCCATACATCCTTAACACGTCTACATCCACGATGGACGTAATGCGGACATCCATTGAACATCCATGGTATACTTTTGATTGGACAAAACGCAATGGATCACACAGGACGTATATTGTATGTCCACGACACGTACTATTTCTTGAGCTACAAATATACACAACACGGCCATCCATGGTATGTCCATAGGTAGTCATTAAATAGCTTTTAATTCAGGATAGTAATTGAACATCCATTGGACGTTCCAGGTTCGTAAACGAAAATCACATTCGGAGGACGTCAATTGAACGTCTATCGGATGTTCCATGTAGAATTTCATATGGACGTGAACCTGGAACGTCCAATAGATGTCCAATTACGATACTGAATTAAGAGCTATTGAATGTCTACCTATGGACATACCATAGATGGCCGTGTTGTGTATATTTGTAGCTTAAGAAATAGTACGTGTGTGAACATACAATATACGTCCTGTGTGATCCATCGCGTGTTGTCCAATCAAAAGCATTCGTCCTTTAGATGTACATTTAAGTATTTCGGGCAGCTGTGATATGGGTACGCCGATTGACCGTCGTATGTACGTACATATTACGTCTATCGAAGGATAACGCGGAAGTTTATTCGACGTCCACGACACATATTTTTGGAGCTACAAATATATTCCGCGCGTAACTTAACAGCCAGGGGACGTCCAATAATCATTTAAGTTGGATGAAAATTTCATTCCGGGGAAGTCCATGGGACATTCCTTAAACCACTATCGGAGATGCGAAACGGTAGCGATTCTATGTGCTGAAAAAGTTTCGTATACGTACCCTTAGATATTTTTTAGAGGTACCTATAGACCACATAAAGTGACATTTAATGTACGTATTTAAGACGAATGCCAATAGTGCAAAAGATATCTAATGATCATCTATTATACGTCCCTTAATTTAAACGCTATTGATTATACATTATCCATTAATTATAAATTTCATTGCGATTATACATTATTCAAGGTTTGTGAGACAAAGATATATAAGTATATCAGCAAACTACATCGTATAAGGTTTTTACATGCATAAGTTTCTCATAAGTCAAGTTAGTGTAGGTAGGTAGGTAGGTAGGTAGGAGATTAGAAAAGTTAAGCAGCACCCCTTGAATCCAATACTTGGATGGGTGACCGCAGTGTGAAAAATCGAAAACTATTTTTTTTTCTTTTTTCTGTAAAATATGGATATCTCGTAGGCCCCGAATATTATATAATCAGTAACAAAGTTTATAATTAATTAATAATGTGTAGTTAATAACGATTAAATTATTTAAATAAAGGGACGTATAATGGATGATCATTGGACATCTTTCGAATCACCAGTTTATTCGTCTTAAATACGTAAATCAGACGTCATTTTTTGGGGTCTAGTCCGTCTAAAAACCGTCTCAAGGTACGTATAAGGGATGTTCCCAGTACATAGAACAGGTGCCGTTTCGCACTTCTTTTAGCAGTGATAGGGATACTCATAGACGTCCCTGGGATGGAGCATTCATCCACCATGTATGGATATTGGACGTCCCATGGCCCTAATGTTCCGTGTGGGCTTCATCTGAGTTGCCTAAACTGTAGCTCAGATGAAGACTGATTAAGCTAAGAGATAAGTCAAAAGTGTCATGTTCATTTTTTAAAGTAAAACGTTGTGATAAAAAAAAAGTACTTTCGATATTTATAATAAGTATCATGTTCATTATTTATAGTCGAAGATTATGATTATCATAAGAATGAAGAATATTAACCATGAACTATCATATGATTATCATAAGAATGAAGAGTATTAACCAATAAAAACGTGTTCTTTCTTATAAATATTGCCAGTCTTTTTATTGTTACTATTCGCCCCGAGCCTATTACATCTAGCCCCAAACGCGAGGTAAGTTGTAACTGCTATTTTTTCAAAAAGTGTCTGGTGTAAAAGATGGTGTAAAAGATTTCAAATTATTTTTCAATTGGAATAAGTGCTCAAATATATGGGTCATTCCGCCAAATATTGACTAAAGTTGTGCCGGGGGGTCTGAACTCTGCGTAACAAAACTTTTTATTGCAAAGTACATAACAAAGAGATCTTTCATGATTTTTTTTAAATTTTTTCGTCGAACCCTTTCGAAGATACACAGTAGATCAAAAATTGGAAGACTTGCAATTATTTACTTTAGATATTAAAAATATCAATCTTTTGTAGAATTTCTAAAAATATATTGAATTTTGTATAAAGAAATATCAGCCTTCGTAAAAAAAGTATTTTCAATTTCCTCCAGTGGCGGGGAAACCCCGAAAAATGAGGTTAAAAATTAAAATACGCTTTTTCTATCAATGTATCATTTTTTATAGTTTTTCGAATATTTTTCTTTCAAGTTAAAGAATCTGAAAAAAATCGCAGAGACTACTTTTAAGTGGGACTAAACTGTGACAAGTTATAGGACGGAGCTGAGAGGGTCGAAAAAAGTGGCGGAATTGACGGAGAATGCCTCATATGTTCAAAGTCTCCTGTGGAAAATGACCATGTGGTGGGTTAGCAGGCACGATCAAACGTCTCGCTGCAAGGGCATGTCTTCGAATGGGCACGAGAAATGAAATTTTATCATCCTTCAGATTGTATGACTGGGCACGTAAGTCATTGAAAAACATTCATTTCACTTTCATTTCAAATGAGAAATACGAAGTACGCGCAGCACAGCTGAAGTCAAGATTTGCTAATGCTGTGGCTGTAAAAAAGACGCAATCTATGCATTGTATTATCCCTGATGATGATGCGAAGAATCATGTTTCTGCTACTGTGAGAAATACTTCTCTGTCAACAGTGATAAGAAAAGTTCGAATAATAAAGATTTGATCCTTGTCATAACTCTTTTGTATAATGATTTTAATTTCTTACCTACTTCACACTTTGAACATGTATATTCACTACATAACTGCTGAATATAATGCTTTGTAAAGAAATTTTCACACTTGATCCGATAGTTTGTGCCAACGACCGTGACGGCAGCAGAATACAGATCGGCAATTCATCACAAAACTTTCAACTTTATTTTGCTATGGTTTATTTTTAAATATTCCCAAAATCAAAAAATACATTTCCCGTGTAAAAACGTCTGCAATTTTCGAAAAAAATATTTGCAAAAATATAAAAAATGATACATTGGTAGAAAAAGCGTATTTTACTTTTTGATCTTATTTTTTGGGGTTTTCCGGACACTTGAGGAAATTGAAAATATTTTTCTCAGAAAGCTAAGATTTTTGTACACAAAAACCATTATTCAATACATTTTCAGAAATTTTACAAGGGATTGGTATTTTTAATATCTAAAGTGAATAATTGCAAATCTTGCAATTTTCTATCTACTGTATCCTCGAAAGGGTTCAACGAAAAGATTTGAAAAAAAATCATGAGAGCTATCTTTGTAATGTACTTTTCAATAAACAATTTTGTTATGCAGAGTTCAGACCTCCCGGCACAACTTTAGTCAAGATTTGGTGGAATGACCCATATATATCAAAACCTCTTTTCCTCACAATCATATAAGTATAGGTACATATTTTAGATAATAAGGTACCCGCGGGTAATAAGGCCTGTCGGGTAATAAGGCCTAGTCGCCAAAAATCATATTTACAATGACCGCTTTCGCGCAAGGCTACACTGACTGAAGCATAATGCATAAAAATGTCGCTACAAGTTCGCGGAAGCGCGATACGCCGTTCCAGTGTTGCATCATCTATCATATGACGCGGCCGCGCAGCACAAATAGTAAAAAAACGGTCCACGTAAATCGTAAGTATTTTTGATAATACTACACTTAACGATCTAAAATCGTTGTCTCTATCTTCATGAATGTCTACTTCGATGATCTTGACGATATAAATAACGTATCATGGTCCAAATATTTGTTATTTATTGTAATATGTGGTCGGCGGTTAATAAGGCCTACTAAATTTTACCATAAGAAAAACGTGTTGACATTTTTTTTTGATTATATTTTTTTTTACATTAGAGGGAAGTGTATCCTCCACTTAATTTAATTTATTATTAATTGATTATTGATTTCAGTGACTCGATACCGATGCCTCTTAAACCAGCGTTGTGGTCAGAAAACGACCTGGCATCAGCTGTCAGAGCAGTATAAAGAAGAATTTTAAGTTCTTATAAAGCTACAAAGAGGTATCAATATGATTATTGATCACAAATACCAAATATATTAAGTATAGCTCAATTATTTAAGCATATTAAAGCCGTAGGCCTTATTACCCTCCTATAGTAAAATAAGGGCAACTGATAAGGATTTTTTGAATGTTTAATTTCGTTTTTGTTTATGGTAAGAATTACCATTTTTCGTTTATATTTTATAGAAAATGTACTTGAATAATGATTGTCATTAAAACTTATTGATTAAATTATATATTTTTCATTTTATTACAAATCTCCCTTAGCTAGGCCTTATTACCCGCAGGTACCTTACATGCCTTCTTCCAAAAACGGTTACAACAAGCCTACCACTCCCCTACCTTAAGAGTTCCAACTAGCGTCAAAAATTTCTTCATTCTTTACGTCAAATGATGGATTATTGATCAGGTTTACACGTATTCAACAAACATCTACATGTATGTTAAAAAATTGGCGTTTTAACGCTGTCTCGGTCCCCTCAAGCTGGATCAACAGAACTATTTTGGGATCATGGTGGTTTCATTTTTGTTATATGGTTGCATGTATGCGGTTACGCACATCTATCCAGAAATTCTCACTTAACATCATGTTGTTCGAGTATCCTGTGTCAAAGCACTTCGTCCAGAACCTCTCAAAATGTTGTCGAAAACGTCTCAACATTTTGAGACGTTTTGGACAAAGCGCTTTGACACAAGATACTCGAATTTCATTTGCCATTGTCACGAAGTCGTCTCTATGTGGCAACAAACACGTCAGCATGTATGCTGGCCAAGTAATATAAGGTAGCTAGTAGTGGAGGTTGGCGCTTGGTCCGACGCAAGAGAGTTCAGAGCAGTAATATTTGGAAGAGTCAAAAACCGTATCCGTGCTACGTTTATTCATTACTTTTATCACACGAACTATCAAACACGAAACGTATGTTTCATTGATATATGTTTGCACACTCATCCGTTTCATACCGTGAAATATCCTTCGTCGGGTATGAATATGCACGTATATGTGTGCTCGCCGTAAGTAACGCTACGAATGAATGAGAGTCGGAAGGAGTAACATAAAATATAGAAGCGATCCCAGGAGAGAAATGCGATATAAACGGATGAGAGTTGAGACAAAAGTGAATATATGTGGGATAGAACTGGGACTTGAATTCTCCGAAATATGACCAGTAGCAAGTATAGCCTCGTATCTTGATACGTATGCATCTCGTATTGGCGTCAAATCCCAATGATCCTGACATCAGTGTTTGCTAAAGTTTAATCTGACTAACGTATATTAAAAATTCAACGATTAAAAATTAAAGATGAAATAATTTATGACGACTATCGATTAAAATTAATTAATCGTAATCATTGTTATTATGATTGAAATTATTAATCGTACTCATCGTTACTATGATTAAGATTATTGATCGTAATCATTAATCGTTAATCTTGATTCTACAAATAATGATCTATACAGTTCGGTTAACAAACATCAGGAACACAATGGAAGGCTCTATTTACCTGACTACAGCGTAGTCAAGAAGTGTTTTGATGCATGCACGGTGCCATTTTAATCTTCAAATAAACTTTGGGGAGAAGTAGGGTCCGTCAAAATGAACAACTTTCTCTAAGAAACATGTGGTGAAATCCCGATAACAATCTATTTTTTTATTAATGATAAGTTTTATTTTTTATTGTAAAAAAATGTAAAGAACGTTGAATTATGTTATTTCTTCAATGGTAAATTAAATTAAAAAACTTCAAATGAAACGAAAATTGCATATAAGAATTTAATATTTTTGATGGTATTCTGTTTGTAGTTAGGATTGTAACATACAGGAAGAAATGTTAAAATATCTTTTACACATTCGCAAACTTTTCAATCAATTTAAATCAAAACTTCAGTATCTTAATTTTTTCATAATTCAAATTATATTTCATGATCAATCTGTTCTTAAATAAATCATCTGATAATTTGTGCGACCTAGGCAAGATTCGTACAGAATTTGCACCGGGGGGTTAATCGGTTTAATCGAATCAACGATTAAAGATTAATTATTACGACAATTCATCATGATTAATTACGATTACTTTTTAATCGTGATTACTTTAATCACGGTTAATTTAATTCGATTGAAAAGAAATTTAACTAATTAATCGATTGCATAATCAATCGATCAATGTCAACACTGCCTGACATACGTGTTATAACCGTTGTATATACCATAATCCGGATAAACGTCGATTTAACGAGGGTTGTCATAACTGTACGTTTTCAACAATGCCACCGTCTAAACTTTTCCACCTAATTCTAAACGTGTGGGCCAGAGTGAATGCTAGTTTTGTTTCACGTGCGCTTATCTTTGAGTGAACGATTTTCAATCCTGCACCTTGTTTTGAATTTCAAATTTAGATAATCCATGGTCATGGTTAAGATAACGGATTATGCAGAAACTAAAACCCCGCAATGTGCAGTGTATGAAATAAAATATTCAGACAGTGGGACTGTCGAACTAGATTTGTTGGTCTGAAAAACGTTGAGTTTTTTGGTAAAATTTTGTAATCGTTCTAGTCTGCACAAAATATTGCAGTATCAAGGTAAATTAATGTATGGAAACAGTTAACATTTTATTGACATGTACAGTGGTAAAAAAAAAATAGCAATTGGAAGAGTTTACGAAAATTCATTAAACAAATTTTTCATAAGAAAGCCAGAATTTGATAAATTTACTGAAAAGAATTTGCTAATAATTAAAATAACAAGGAAGTGATAAGTAAATTATGAAATTAGCCGCTTTTGCTTCTCCATAGAGAAAGCTTTGTTTTCGCGGAAACAATTTTTTTGGACATTTTTTCTTCTGTTTAGAGGTAAACTCGTCGAAACACTTATTTAGCTTGTTTTACATATTGCAAAATATAATGAGCTTGGAATTACTTCTATAGAGAATAAAAAACAATGCTTCTTTGTTGATCACATAATAATGTCATGCTATTTGCTCGATCACTTTGGTGGATCACAAAATTTCGTCGCCAGTAATAAACTTAAATTGTTTCCGTTACATTTTGTAACGTTCGTTATAGCCTTGAAGTTGCAAAAACCCATCGTCATGATATCTCACGTCATAGATAAAATTTATTCAAAGGACCATTTTTCTAAAATTCACCTTATACCGGAGGGACAACATGAGGCCGAAGAGTCTCTTAATGAATTATGTTTTGAATAGATAACAAATGCCGTGAATTAACAAAGATGATATTCATTTATTTATATATAATAATTATGTATAATAGTATAAGGCAGTTAGGTAATTGACAGGTCCTTACACAAAAATAATTAACATTACTGAAGATCATCAACTATGAAAGCACCGAACATTGCTCTAACGAAAAGATAAGTCGGATTGAAGGACAAACTGAACTTTCTCGAGCAACATGTTTGTAATGCAAAAAGTATTTTTTTAATGTGATATAACTACAAATAAAAGATTCTTAGATTTTTTCTTTACTTGTGCTATGGGTCCTTGCTTTGATTTGTCAAATTTCATGATTTTCGGTCAACGAGGACTACCCTATAGGTTTTGATGTTTTTTCGAGTGTCAGAATATGCGGCATCAATGGCCGTATCTTTTCATTGCGTTAACTTAGTAGCTTAATTTGTAGCTTAATTGGAGCACCAAGGGACCGTTGACTTAAGTATTTGATATTAATTTCAACTTGATACCTCCATGTTCGTAAGAAAATGTGTTTTGATAAACGGACAGACGGTGTCACGACAGAATATCTGTGGACACAATATCCGTGACAAAATATCCGCCGTCAAAATATCAGTGGTTAAAAATATCCGCTGTCAGAATATCAGCAATGAGAAATCATTAGACGATGAAAAATGATAGGGATAATCCCTGTAATGTTTGAAATGTCCGATTCATTTTCCTTCCACAATTCATTCGTTGCTTATAAATAGCAGAAGTCGCTTCTGCCTTGTGGAATATTGTGAGGTTCATAATGTCGCTTAAATGCATTACTTCGCACAGAAAAAACAAAGTACTCGATCATGATGGTTATCTATACGGTTTAAAAAGTGTTAATAAAAACAATATTACGTAGAGATGTGTTGGATATAAAAAACTGAGTTTTTCAGTTATCTTGCACATGACGAGGACAAACGTACAGGTACAAATATTATGAGTTTGTGTCTATGTTTGTTGGTTTGGTTCGTTGTTGTATTTACGCGTAGGGGAGCGAGGGGCTTGTTGTAACAGTTTTTGGAAAAAGACCTGTATTGTCTAAAACATTTTTTGAAAAAAGGGAGTTGTTACAACTTCCCCATGTTTGAAGCTAATTGTAACAGGCTTGGGGCAAGTAGTAACAATGAAAAGACTGGCTATATTTATAAGAACGAACACGTTTTCATTGGTTATCAGTCTTGTATTATTCATGAATTATCCACATCATGGTTCATTCTTATGATGATCATTATCTTGAACTATAATTAATCAACATGACACTTATTATACATATCATAAATACTTTTTTTTTATCACGACATTTTACTTAAAAAAATTAACTTGACATTTTAGACTTATCTTTTAGCTCAATCAGTCTTCACCTGAGTTGCAGTTTAGGCAACTCAAATGAAGGTCACTTCATTTGTCTTCTTTTTTAGGTGAGTGTACCGAATACTGCGCTAGTACCGAATACTAGGGATGTGCCGGTTATCCGGTAACTATCCGGTATCCGGCCTATCCGGCCTGTTTTTAACTATCCGGCCGGATAACCGGATAGCACTATTATCCGGCCGGATAATAACAATAATCTCTGGTAGAATAACTATACATTATTCAATATACTATTAGGAAAGATCAAAGCGGTGGGAAAAAATTAGAAGAACCAGAACGACAGAGAATAAGAATCCTTAGTATCAAATTTTAATAGGTGGACCCTTATTAGTATACAAAGTTACTTATTTTAGTATTTTCCATTATGAAAAGTAACATTTCGGCATTTTGCGGCAACAATCGGTTTAGAAAAACAACTAGGGTACTACGTGCCATGGAAACTAGGGTGAAGGAGTCACTAAGCCTAACGCGGTGGTGCTCTTAGCGTCGCCAGCCACCATGTGGCGCTAGTAGTGTACCGCGCCGCTGCCGCAGACTGCGACTATGCAAGCAATAAACGCGTTTTATATATATTCATGTACTAGATAATTTCAGCAAACCACAAAACATAATGCAATGATTTTACAATATATACATATATATATATATGGGGCATTCCACGCCAAATCGACCACTTTAAAACCTGAGCCCCTTCGATTTGGCTGAAACTTTTTTATTTTTTTCTACCCTATGAAAAAGATTTTTCAGAATTTTTTCAGATTTTTTTACGAAACTGATAAAAAGTTATGAATATTTCAAAAAAAATGGCCTTTTATTTTTCAAATGTCCATAACTTCTTCAAAAATTGACGAATCGGGATGTTTTTTTTTTCAAAATTTTCGTTTTTAAATGTACTTTTCAGAAAAATATTTTAAAAAATGATTCAGAGCTATCTTCATTGTTTTTTTTCTACTTTTCGGAAAAAAACGAAAATTTCTCGATGATTACCATTTTTAATTTTTAATTTTTTTTTTTTATTAGAAACCTTGATATTTTCTGTAAGTTCTCTAAAATTTTCAGAGTGGGGAAATTTTTTCTTCTATTTCTTTCAATTAAAAAAAAAAAAAAATTTTTTCACTCAGCCTATTTCTTATAATACTACTCTAGGGATTGATAATTATGTAGAGAGAACGTCAAAGTTAAAAAAAAAAATAAATGACATTCAAATCTCATGAATTAAAAAAAAATGGCTATTGATTTTTCAAATGTCCATAACTTCTTTAAAAATTGCCTTATCGGGATGGTTTTTTTTTCAAAATTTTCGTTTTTAAATGTACTTTTCAGAAAAATATAAAAAAAAATGATTCAGAGCTATCTTCGTTGTTTTTTTTCTAATTTTCGGAAAAAAACGAAAATTTCTCGATGATTACCATTTCTAATTTTTAATTTCTTTTTTTTATTAGAAACCGTGATATTTTCTGTAAGATGTCTGAAATTTTCAGTTTGGAGATTTTCTCTTCTATTTTTTTTTTCAATTTGAAAAAAAAAAATAGAAGAGAAAACAATGAAAACAATTTGAAAAAAAAAATAGAAGAGAAAATCTCCCCACTCTGAAAATTTCAGACATCTTACAGAAAATATCACGGTTTCTAATAAAAAAAGAAATTAAAAATTAGAAATGGTAATCATCGAGAAATATTCGTTTTTTTCCGAAAATTAGAAAAAAAACAACGAAGATAGCTCTGAATCATTGTTTTAAATATTTTTCTGAAAAGTACATTTAAAAACGAAAATTTTGAAAAAAAAAACATCCCGATAAGGCAATTTTTGAAGAAGTTATGGACATTTGAAAAATCAATAGCCATTTTTTTTTAATTCATGAGATTTGAATGTCATTTATTTTTTTTTTTAACTTTGACGTTCTCTCTACATAATTATAAATCCCTAGAGTAGTATTATAAGAAATAGGCTGAGTGAAAATATTTTTTTTTTTTTTTAATTGAAAAAAAAATAGAAGAAAAAATTTCCCCACTCTGAAAATTTCAGAGAACTTACAGAAAATATCAAGGTTTCTAATTAAAAAAAAAAATTAAAAATTAAAAATGGTAATCATCGAGAAATTTTCGTTTTTTTCCGAAAAGTAGAAAAAAAACAATGAAGATAGCTCTGAATCATTTTTTTAAATATTTTTCTGAAAAGGACATTCAAAAACAAAAATTTTGAAAAGAAAAACATCCCGATTCGTCAATTTTTGAAGAAGTTATGGACATTTGAAAAATAAAAGGCCATTTTTTTTGAAATATTCATAACTTTTTATCGGTTTCGTAAAAAAATCTGAAAAAATTCTGAAAAATCTTTTTCATAGGGTAGAAAAAAATAAAACAGTTTCAGCCAAATCGAAAGGGGTCAGGTTTTAAAGTGGTCGATTTGGCGTGGAATGCCCCATATATATATATATATATATATATATATATATATATATTATATAAAATTATCGCCGCCGCCGCCACCGCCGCTGTGTACAAGAATCGAGGCCATGGCCAACTTCACCCCGCTTGAGCCTTGATTCTATGGCCAACTTAACCCCACTCAGTTATAGGTTTGGGTTTGGGTTTGTAGGTTTGGGTTACGATGCGAGGGCACGTAGCGCCCGAGCCGCACGGACTCCTAGTATATATATATATATATTTATGCATGTATATCTATCTCTATATTATATACATTTATCGCCGCCGCCGCCGCTGTGTACAAGAATCGAGGCCATGGCCAACTTCACCCCGCTCGAGCCTCAATTCCATGGCCAACTTAACCCCGCTCGGTTATAGCTTTGGGTTTGGGTTTAGAGGTTTGGGTTACGATGTATATATATATATATATATATATATATATACATCGCTACGCGCCCTCGCATCGTAACCCAAACCTTCAAATCCAATCCTCCAAACCCAAACCAACTCTGTATACATTGGTCAAACAAAAAGATACTTGAAAACCAGGATCAACGAACACAAAAACAGCCTAAAACACACTACCACAATACACACAGCCCTAGCACAACACGCAATAGAACAGAAACACGATTTCAAATTTGATAATGTTAAAATCCTAAACAATGAAGAATGGCTCAAAAAAAGATTAATTCTTGAAATGATTCAAATTAAAGCGCACCCTAATGCCATAAATTTCAGAACAGACATTAACAAATTAAGCTCGACATATAACTCAATAATATAACCATAATCATATTTATAACCATAATCATACACATCGATTTTAAAATTCTTGACACAACCCGCAAAAAAAATTTTTTACATCCTTGATTAATTTTAAAATTCTTAACATGACACACGAATTTTATAACTCTTGACACGGCACTGCCAAAATGATCACTCTCTCTCGCTCCGCAAAATTAAGATGCCAGTTAGTCTCTCCTGAACTCCCGGAGACATCACTACTCGACATGTAGATTATAAAATGTCTAGTTTTCTCCTTTGTGCATTGGAAGATATAATAATATAAAATTCAATAAGTAAATATCACACTCATCCAACATCACATAAATTGTCATAGATCGAACCGAAATTTCTCTTATAAAATATAATTTTCACAGATGATAAAGATCGCCAAAAAACGATCAATTCTTTCATCAATTGAAACCAACGATCTGAATCACTCCTTTGATTCATATCTACAAGACATTATTGCATTGTCATCAATATATTCTTTTCATCTTCCAATCACAAACATGAAACTAGAAATATCAATAATATTCAGGTTAGTCATTTGACATATTACATAACTTATAAATATATAATAGTAATAGAATAAATCACACTTTCACATACTACTCATATCAGATAACCATCAATAAATGAACATACTACAAAATAAAAATATTGACATACTACAAAACACATTTATATTAAATCTCATCGAATTTCTATAAATATTATAAACTATGTAAATCATAATTATAGAGCAAATAAAATTCTGAAGAGGATCCAAATCAAGGATCGAAACGTAGAACAGAAAAACTCTTATTTCCATGGAGACCTTGGAAATTTCTCTGGCCGAATCGAAGCCGATTCGACAACAACTAATATTCATAAACACGGCCGCACACAACTTGGATTGAACTGGAAAACGACTGGCTATAAACCTGACATAATGACCTTCTTCGGCGAAATATTACAACTCTTCGGATACATCACCTTAACAGCTTTCAAAAATTGGAAACGCGACGCTGCAACGAGGACTCGCCTAAAACAACAACTCCGTTTCCTACTAAAATGTAGACAGGAAGGTTGGATACCGAAACATATTTACTCGAGGAACTTTAATATTCTTATTTTTGGCAACAAAGGAAAACTAAAACTTAACAGAGTAACACAAAACTCACAAATCTTTATTAAATATAGAAATCGATTATCTCAATTTTCGAATTAAAATACTGAACTACAAAATGGGAAAAAAACACTGAAACAATCAACAAAATTCCGAACACTATAAAAGATAAATTTTTCGCATTTGAACAAACAAAACTGAACAAATTATCAAAACTCATTTATGAAAAACACAAAAAAAAACTCAAAAATCTTAGATTTCAACGAACCATGAATATACATCAACACATCTTCAATCACGATGAATTTTTAAGAACGATATCCTCACAAACACATCTCAACCAATACGACACACATTACCAGAATCACCAAAATAGAAATCAACAGACACAAAACAACAATTTCCTAAACTCAACTTTCACTAATGGGCAACCTGACGGTAACACGCGTTTTGACCCGACGACAAAATATCCGCGACAAAATATCCGCGACAAAATATCCGACGACATAATATCCGCAGGACAAAATATCCTCATTACAAAATATCCGCGAGACAAAATATCTGCCGACATTATATCCGCTGTCGGTAATTTAATGTTGAGGTCTACTCTTGATCGATTGATATATATGATCGTTACTCTTAAACTAGAACAATTTGCTTCATATGAGATAGTCAATGTTTTCCTCTCTGTTTCCTTTCCGTTGTCGGTGTACTCTAGATCGATTAATCTATGGTCGTTACTCTTAGACTAGGAAGCAGACAACTTGCTTCATGAGTCAGTCGTGTTTTCTCTCGTGTCGTGTATACAAGTCCTACAGTACACAGTCCTGCAGTATACAGTCATGCCGTTAAAATTTATTACATCACAAAAAGGCGGAAAATTATTGATATTTGAAGGATATATTTATTCGAAAAAAAGTGTGAATAAAACAAGCATAACTTGGCGTTGTGTTGAGTATAAAAAACGTTCATGTAACGTCATTATTCACACCAGTTCAGAAAAACGTACAGGTAATTCCACCTCTTACTTCATTATTGTTATTATGATTATTGTGATTATTCATAATTATTTTAATCTATTATAATGTTGAATCAAATATATTAAATAATTAGTTTATCATTATTTATCATTATTATTAGGGAACATTCCTGGTGATATTCCGATCTACGATCATTCTGCTGAAGCAGCGTCGGTGGGCACAATATCTGTCCACAACAATTTGAAACGGCGTGCAAAAAAAACCGATGAAAATCCTGGTGTTGTTATCGCAGCTGCCATCGCTCAAGTATCGTCACCAGTTGCCGCAAAGCTACCGAAATTAAATTCATTGAGACGACTCGTTCAACGTGTACGTGAAAAGGAAAATCCGCAACTTCAAAATCCTTCTTCTCGGTCCGAACTTCAAATACCACAGTCCTATCAATTGACTGATAAAGGTGAACAATTTCTTCTTCACGACAGCGGAGGCGACACGAATCGTTTTTTAGTTTTCGCAACAACTAAAAATTTGCAAATTTTGTCTGAGTGCGAGCAGTGGTGCGCGGATGGTACATTTTCTTCAGTACCTGCTATTTTCATGCAACTTTATACCGTGCATGGTACGATCGATGGAAAAATGTTACCGCTCGTTTACGTCTTGGCACCTAATAAAACCAAAGAATTGTACGCATCGCTTTTGCAAGTATTAAAAGAACATCTGCCTGAATCCAAAGTGAAACGTTTGATGGTGGATTTCGAGTTGGCTTTCATCACAGCATTCCAACAAGTTTTTCCAACAGTAGAAATTGTTGGCTGCTTGTTTCACTTCGGTCAGAGCGTGTGGCGCCACGTGCAGTTGTATGGTTTGCAAACCAAATACAATAATGATTCTGTATTTGCGCTCAACATTCGGATGCTCATGGCTCTGGCATTTGTACCTCAAGATGATGTGACGACGGTATTCAGTGAACTCATTGATTCTGAATATTACGAAAACAACGAAGAATTACTGAGTGAGCTCATTGGATACTTCGAAAATGCCTGGATCGGGGCAGCTCGTCGTGGTGGGAAGCGTCGTGGAAGACCAGCGTTTCCAATTTCTCAATGGAATTACTATAACGCTGTTTTGAATGATTCTATTCGTACCAACAATGCAGTTGAGGGTTGGCACCGTGGATTTAATGCGAAAGTTCGTGTAAATCATGCAGTTATCGGGAAATTTTTGAATGTGATGAAGGCGGAACAGAACGTCACGAAGGTTGTTCTTTCTCAGTTGAATTCGGGTTTGAGGGTGACTACCAAACGCCGGAAGGCATATCAAAGTGTAGAAGAGAGAATAAAAAATATAGTGGAGAAGTACAATGACATGGATCATTTACAATATTTGCGTGGCATTGCTAAGAATATCACATTGAACTAATTTTTGAATGTGATGAAAAAGGAACGGAATGTTACGGAGGGTTGTTCTAATAAAGAAATTGCATTGAAGAAATTTGTATATTTTGTCTCGCGGATATTTTGTAATGAGGATATTTTGTCCTGCGAATATTATGTCGTCGGATATTTTGTCGCGGATATTTTGTCGTCGGGTCAGATGTCGTGCAGCCAACAATTAGTTTCAAATATCTCAATTCCACACAATTACAAACTTATCTCCTTCGATGTTGTTTCCCTCTACACTAACATTCCACTACAACTAGTTATTCAAAGTCTTCAAAAAAGATCGAATCTATTTTCCGAAACATTCCCATTGAATGAAATAATTAAAGCCATAGAATTCATCATGTTCTCTACCTATTTTACATTCCAAAATAAAAAATATCAACAAATATCTGGGCTACCAATGGGTTCACCTCTGGCTCCGATACTATCCAACATTGTCATGATTGATTTAGAAACGAATTGTTTAGAAAAATTAAAATTTTCATTGCCATTATACAAAAGATATGTTGATGATATTATTATTGCACTACCAACAGACAAAATTGAATCCACTATCAAAATCTTCAACTCATATAATTCAAAATTTCAATTTACATCAGGAATAGAAGAGAACAAAAAAATTCCTTGCCTTGATATACTTCTAATCCGCAATAAAAATTCAATCATCACAGACTGGTACAGAAAACCAACTTGGTCAGGCAGATTCATAAACTTCTTCTCACACCATCCACTTCACCAAAAAAAAGCCATAATTTACATGTTGGTTGACAGAGCAATTAGACTATCTCATCCATCATTTCACACAAAAAATCTTCAACTTATTATGAATACGATGACACAGAATTGTTATCCGATCTCCTTTACCGAAAAAGTAATAAAACAAAGACTTTCTACAATCAACAATCAACAAAATAACAATAATAACTTTGACTCATCGAGATTAATAAATTTACCATACACAAAAAACATTCATCACCAATTAATTCGTCTTTTTCAACAATACAATATAACATTAGTGACAAACAACGAACAAAACATTTTATCGATCACTGGCTCGACCAAGGACAAAATAGATAACAACGACAAATCTAACATAGTTTACAAAATTGATTGTAATCACTGCAACTCTGTATACATTGGTCAAACAAAAAGATACTTGAAACCAGGATCAACGAACACAAAAACAGCCTAAAACACACTACCACAATACACACAGCCCTAGCACAACACGCAATAGAACAGAAACACGATTTCAAATTTGATAATGTTAAAATCCTAAACAATGAAGAATAGCTCAAAAAAAGATTAATTCTTGAAATGATTTAAATTAAAGCGCACCCTAATGCCATAAATTTCAGAACAGACATTAACAAATTAAGCTCGACATATAACTCAATAATATAACCATAATCATATTTATAACCATAATCATACACATCAATTTTAAAATTCTTGACACAACCCACAAAAAAAATTTTTTACATCCTTGATTAATTTTAAAATTCTTAACATGACACACGAATTTTATAACTCTTGACACGGCACTGCCAAAATGATCACTCTCTCTCGCTCCGCAAAATTGAGATGCCAGTTAGTCTCTCCTGAACTCCCGGAGACATCACTACTCGACATGTAGATTATAAAATGTCTAGTTTTCTCCTTTGTGCATTGGAAGATATAATAATATAAAATTCAATAGGTAAATATCACACTCATCCAACATCACATAAATTGTCATAGATCGAACCGAAATTTCTCTTATAAAATATAATTTTCACAGATGATAAAGGTCGCCAAAAAACGATCAATTATTTCATCAATTGAAACCAACGATCTGAATCACTCCTTTGATTCATATCTACAAGACATTATTGCATTGTCATCAATATATTCTTTTCATCTTCCAATCACAAACATGAAACTAGAAATATCAATAATAATCAGGTAAGTCATTTGACATATTACATAACTTATAAATATATAATAGTAATAGAATAAATCACACTTTCACATACTACTCATATCACATAACCATCAATAAATGAACATACTACAAAATAAAAATATTGACATACTACAAAACACATTTATGTTAAATCTCATCGAATTTCTATAAATATTATAAACTATGTAAATCATAATTATAGAGCAAATAAAATTCTGAAGAGGATCCAAATCAAGGATCGAAACGTGAAACAGAAAAACTCTTATTTCCATGGAGACCTTGGAAATTTCTCTGGCCGAATCGAAGCCGATTCAACAACAACTAATACCAAACCTCCAAATCCAAACCTCCAAACCCAAACCTCCAAACCCAAACCTCCGAACCCAAACCTCCAAACCCAAACCTCCAAACCCAAACCTCCAAACCCAAACCTCCAAACCCAAACCTCCAAACCCAAACCTCCAAACCCAAACCTCCAAACCCAAACCTCCAAACCCAAACCTCCAAACCCAAACCTCCAAACCCAAACCTCCAAACCCAAACCTCCAAACCCAAACCTCCAAACCCAAACCTCCAAACCCAAACCTCCAAACCCAAACCTCCAAACCCAAACCTCCAAACCCAAACCTCCAAAACCAAACCTCCAAACCCAAACCTCCAAACCCAAACCTCGAAACCCAAACCTCCAAACCCAAACCTCCAAACCCAAACCTCCAAACCCAAACCTCCAAACCCAAACCTCCAAACCCAAACCTCCAAACCCAAACCTCCTAACCCAAACCTCCAAACCCAAACCAATAACCGAGTGGGGTGAAGTTGGCCATGGAATCGAGGCTCGAGCGGGGTGAAGTTGGCCATGGCCTCGATTCTTGTACACAGCGGCGGCGGCGGCGGTGGCGGCGATAATTTTATATAATATAGAGAGATTATCGCCACCGCCGCCGCCGCTGCCGCTGTGTACAAGAATCGAGGCCATGGCCAACTTCGACCCACTCGAGCCTCGATTCCATGGCCAATTTCACCTCGCTTGGTTCTAGGTTTGGGTTCGGAGGTTTGAGTTTGATGGTTTGGGTTTGAAAGGTTTGGACTTGCGATGCGAGGGCGCGTAGCGCCCGAGCCGCACGGGCCCCTAGTATATATATATATTCATAATCGTATAGGTAATAACTGAAAACGAGGAGTAAATTAGAATTATCATAATTGAATTGTATATTAGATTCATATTACTATTCATTTTTATTTCACTGTTATTTACATTGAATTATCAATTACACGTTAATTTGCATATTTGTAAATAGCAGGGAATAAATAAAATGCAGCATTCTATGTTACGAAATATTTATTAGCGAATATCATGGTTAAAGCTCGAAAATAGATCACGTTTTACAGAATTTCGAGGTTTTTTTCTTATATTGATTAGTTTTTCCTTTCTCTTCATTCTTTTGTGAGCAATGTTGTTGCATGCGCGTAGTCACATAGTACTGGATCACGTTAAAAATAATGTCACCGGTGTGTTCAACACATGGAAACGAAAGCCTTTCATATTTATATACGTCTTCCAAGATCGATTCAAAAACTTGTACAGAATCACAATGAACCAAAAATCGTTGTTCTAGAAAAAGTATGAACCGATAAAAGTGAACGTTTGGATGAATTAGTGGACCCCGTGGAAAACAATCTGCCAGGTCTGATTCAGGAAGGTTCGCTCTCTTGTTAATACTCAATAAGCCTCGTTGACATATTTCGCATTTGACGGTATTCGAAATGCGTTTCACCAAGTTAGCAGTAATGTAGTACAGAATGCAATTTTTGACTTCGGGTTTACTATAATCATGCTCGATTACATCTTCGAGATCCCATTGATCGTGGTGTGCAGCTTCAGAAAGCTTTGCTTTAATAGAGCGTGATAAATCAGATTTCTCCGGATTGTTATAAATCGTTTTAAATTATGCAAGTGTCACAAGGGGCTGATGAGGTTTATCTTCGGAAATCGAACAATTTCCTGTCCTTGGCGGCTTGAGAACGCTGTACGTCGATAGAATTTTATGAATTTGGAGAAATGTGTGACTAGATGGATGATCATTACAACCTCCAGCTTGACGAATGGTACCAAAGTATCTCTGAAGTGGGCAAAGTTGAAAAAAACAGAACGTCCTATTAACGTAGGCAAATATTTTTGTAGCGATTTCACATTGAAATCTGAAAATGATGAGATTCCTGGAAATCACGATCTATTAACTGAAAATATTCGGAGCCCGGCGTAGGATAATGATACATTAAGGAAACAGAATAAGCAAAGAAAGTATCAGTTAAAAATATCAATCTTCTTGTTTGGTCACACCGCGCCGCAAACATGGGCATTGCGAAATACTAATATGACTGATTAGCCACACCATTCACCGTTTATACTTTTAAACCCACTCGATCGAAAAAAATTACTTTTACGCACACGTAAATACATCATCGAACGTGGCGTATAAAGAATAAACTTTTCAAAGGTATTGAAAAATGTGAAAAATTAACGACAGTACCACGCTTGCAATAGGTGTTGATTGAGGTTATGAGGCTTCACGACAAGGGGATGGCGGGGGTGTGGGGTACGGCACGGTATACTGGCAGCGCCGCACAATCGGAACTACGAAGGGTGATGCTAAGACCACCGTCCCCACCATCAGATTTTGGCCGAGTGTTAGGGGGCTGGCCGAAACGCAATGTTGGAGAAGTGGTCGGAAAAAACGAAAAACGATGCGATCATTGCAACCGCCTGGCGGCGCCACTTCTGATCGGGACCGTATGTAATTCATCACCAACGCCACACGTCACCGTTAGCTCTGAACAACGAGAGCGCCAATTCGAACTAACATCTATCATTGCTTTTCCAGGTCACGTTTGCGAGGATTCCGCCATATGCGTTCGGGCTCCTTTACTCTAGTCTCCATGCCACGTGGTACGGGTGCAAACATTGTCAGTTGTCAGCCATTTTGCTTGCGTCTTCACTTTTCATAACCTCTGAACAATCTGAACACTTCACATGACGATAGTGCACTCGTCATGTGCACTATGAGCATAGAGGTAGTATTAGTAGTATACATAGAGGAGGTGAACCATACAACTGCCTGTAACTGGATGCGTGATGCGTGGATGCGTGGAACGCGTGATGTGAAACGGATAATAAGAATAAGACGGTTTCAGCCTCATTCTTTAGGCCAGATAACCGGATATATAGTTATCCGACCAAATTGCTATCCGGCACATCCCTACCGAATACTGTTCGTCCAGTCTATTTCTTATTAGAATAAATTCAGTTGAAATTCAATAAATGTAATGTATTTTTTTTAATAATCTTCATTTAACGTATTGTCACTCAAAATAGATATCGAGTATGAGTGAATTGTATTTAATTCATATTGCCCATAATTCATGACTAGCTACCGAGAGAGGTAAAAAACGGTCGTTTCCTTATCGATTCGGTTAAGGAAGTGGTCTTGCGAAAAAACATAGCGTATAATTTTAAAAAAGCATCGAATCAGTCGAAATAAGTTTCAATGTATGATAAACGAGTCATTAAAGTAGTAGAATGTGGAAATAGACGAGCAAGTTAATTATTTGGCCTAAAATACATACCCCATAATACGGTACATAATGAGAATCGTGTGCAAAGAGTACAACAATATTTGGGACATGCATACGCCAGTAATAGGAACGTTTGTCAAACGAATGACCAACGAATGTCAAACGTATGTTAAAGTGTACAATAGTATTCAGACCATGCATACCCCAGTAATAGGAACATCTGTCAAAAGTGTAGAACAGTATTCGCGACACTTGCATGTGTATGCATTTTGCAAAATTACAATTAAATAATATAAATAATAACAAAAATGAGGTGGGCATTCGTTAGCTGTGATTCCACGCTTTTCAACAATACGAATACTTTTTACCCTGAGACAATTTTAAATGAAGATTTTCCTCTGCTAATGGCCAGCGAAGCTTAGGTCCCCAGTATTCCGGACACTTACCTTATATCTAGAAAGTGAGACACAGCACAAATCGAAATTTTTGGCTCCATTTCGTATGGTAACCCTTTTTTTTAAACTTCCATTGCTGTCGACTCATATAAATCCTGGGTTTTTAATCTTCTCTCGGATTTTCTCTCGTAGTCGCTTATTCTAAAAAAAATACAATAAAGTAATTTAGCATATTCTTCTGGACAGTATTAGGGTAAAGAAGAATAATAAAAAAGTGCACAAAAGGCCGCAAATAATTCGTAAAACTATGTAATCACTATACTACGATTTGTTATAATATTATAATGTACAAATACATCAACACTTATTAGAAAACAATACACGCACACGGGGCAAGTTGTAACATGTTACAACATATGCCCGTACTTTTCGTTACATGTTGCCCCATCGGCTCATTATGTTTACTCAATCAAATATCTCAAAAACTACAAACTTTAGGAGAATATTTAAAACAGGAAGTCGAAGCCAGTTCAATTTACATTGTAACAAGAAAAACACAATGAACAATTAATTCAATTCTAATAGTCAAAAACAAAGGTTTTGTAAGTTTTTTTTTACGATACCGGGCTGAAAAAGAACTCTTGTGCACGTCTTCGATGTCTGGTGGGGCATTGGCGGGGTTTAAATTATACCTCGAGTTATAAAAAGGACATTCAACTCAAAATTTAAATCAAAATGTTTTAACTTCCCGGTCAAAATTGAGTGGTACTATTTACCCCGTTACAACACCCCCCCTCCCTTCCCCCGCTCGCCTATATGTGTTGACATCCGCAAATCGCCACAGTAAAAAAGTTCGATAATTCTCACAGGTTGTTCGCGGATATTCTGACCGTGGATATTATGAACCACGGATACGTTAACTTCGGATATTCTGCCACGGTAATTCTGTCGCGGTTATTGTGTCCACGGATATTCTGTTACAGGACCGGCAGACAGACGAACAACGAAGTGATTCTGTAAGCTTTCCTTTCTCCCTTTTAAGGCATTGAACTCCAAAAACAGATCTCCCATACGTACTTTAATACACCTTTACTGCTTTTCGGTGTACTGAAACGAGATCGTTAGTATGTTCTAGTAATATGTGCTGCACAACCAGTGGAAAGTAGTTTTTGATGAACGCTTGCATGGCTGCACGAGGTTCGACTACTAAAGAGGATGGGGTTAGTGCCATCATGAGGCTTTCACGCCTGATGTTGGTTCATGGATTCACATCGTCGAGCCGCATTTCCCATCTACATACCATTCCAAAATGTCGCGTTACCACGAGAATTTTCCATCGGTCCAGCCTATCCACAGTTTCGGTTCTTCCCATCCTCTTATATACAGCCTGTTCGATTTCTCTCTCTCTCTCTCTCTCTCTCTCTCTCTCACTCTCTCTCTATCTCTTTCCCCCTGTCTCTCACACATTCACTTTCCATTACTGACCTAAAAAACATGGCGCTGCGTCAAGCTGTGCCATGTGTATACGAGGTCCAAAATGAACACTCTTGATGTCCGCCAACGTATACACCCGGATATATGCGTCTGTGGCTCTGTTATATATTGTAGCCTCGGTTGCACCGAGAGACTGTTGAAAATTAAGTCTGCAATATTAATACCCCGGAATACAGCTGCAACGCGACTACACCCATCCTCGCAGATGATGACGACGACGATTACGGCTGCGACCACGACGACGACGAGAGTAACGCCTAGGTTTTTTCGTGTTCTTTGCTTCTCCCAATGTTATTCGCGAACGCCGGTAACCGCCCACACACGCGGTTTCAACGTTCACAACATAACCACGCTCATAAATTTTCGCCTCTGACTTTAAAAGCACCGCAGAGTACGCGCAACTATGCTCGCAACTGGGCAGAGAGTGAGAGGAAACAAAAATTGTTCCTAATAAATGGCACAGATGTATATTCTATACGTGTGTAAGTACGAGTCCAAGAGAACATCCTGCTAATTATACTTAATCAAATAAATTCCTCAGTGAAACAATTTTCACCGCGTATAGAAAGTGCTTCGGGCAATGGTAATAATGCATAATCTAATAATGAGTGTTGACTGTGCCAAACAGAACCATTCCGATTTTCTATTTTTCACGATTCTTATTTTTAACTCCTCGAAATGAAGAGTCCGATTTTGAAGAGGGATTCTCTTCGTGGATGCGCAAGAATCGATTAGAAAGAAATATTTTTATGATGATTTGATAACGAGACTATGGTGTTATAAAAAAAGATGCAAACTCAAAAATTGAAAAAAGAATGTCGTAGGAATAACATATGGTACAAGCAATAATATTTTGAGATGTACATTTATCAATATAATTTGTGATAATATGAATTTTGTTATTTTTTATTTATTTTTATTTTTGTGATTATTAATTATTATTATTACTTTCATTATTAATTACACTTCACGAACGGCAATTCCTAATTTTACATTATTTTTCATCCTCATTTGAATCTGCCTTTTTATTATGAACCTTATATTACCGTAAAACAGGGCTACTTTGATTTTAGGGGTTACTTCGTTGTTTTTTTGAGCTACTTTAGATGAGCAGCAAAATACGGTACAAACGTGTGCGCAGTGAATCCTCGTGACCATGTGGGGCAGAAGGGGGTGTGGGGAGTGGGTGGAAGAGGAAAAAAGTCATTCATAAACCAGGTACACAGATATGTGTAACAAGCCAAGATGTCCGAACAACTGATGGTACCATTCGCATGAAGGGAAATAAGGAAGGGCAAGAAGAACGACTCCAACCTCTGTTACATCTGTAAGCCTTGAATTTCAAGTCCCAAGTCCTACCCTAAGATCGAACTCCCCATGGAACTCAAGTTGAAACTTAAGATCAAACTTAAGTTCCAATTTAAGATAAATTTTAAGTTGAACTGAAGTGCCATTATAAGTTCGTACTTAAGTTCAAACTTTAGTGCGAACTTCAGATCGATCTTAAGTTCAAATTGAAATTTCGTTTGAAGTTCGAACTTAAGATCCATCTTGAACTTAAACTTAAGTTTGATCGTACTTAATTATTTTCACAACTAATTTCAAATAACACGATTGAGGGAGACGATGAAAAAAGTTCGATCGAACTTAAGTTCATGCTCAAGAAGGATCTCAAGATCAAACCTCGAACGAAATTTAAGTTTGAACTTAACCACACGGCAAAATAGATCCTGGGACCATCCCGAGATAGTCCCATTCTTGTCCTGCCAAGATAGTACGTCTTATGAACGTCTATGGGAGAAACCAGTAAGATATTGTTCTACCCGAGGTTAATATTGGATGTCGTGATGATACCCTGTCGCAACCGTAATTGGACGATCCCGACGCACTCTCATATAGACGTCTGTGGGAGGTAGTGGTAGGACATTGTTTCGCCCAAGATTAATACAGGATGTCTTGAGGATATCCTGCCATCACCGTGTGTAGACGATCGTACCGCACTCTCTTGTAGATGTCTGTGGTAGGTAATAGTAAGACATTGGTACACTCGAGATGAATATAGGATGTCTTGAGGATATCCTGTCGCAACCGTGCTTAGACGATCCCAGCGCACTCTCTTATAGATGTCTCTGGGAGGTATCAGTAGGACATTGTTCTACCCGAGATTAATATAGGATGTATTGTGGATTTCCTACCGTCACCGTGTGTTGACGATCGTACCGTACTGTCTTGTAGATGTCTATGGAAGGTACTAGTAGGATATTAGTCTACTCGAGATTAATATAGGATGTCTTTAGGATATCCTGTTGCAACCGTGTTTAGAAGATCCCAGCGCACTCTCTTAGAGATGTCTCTGAGAGGAACCGGTAGGATTCCGTTCTACCCGAGATTAATATAGGATATCTTGAGGATATCCTGTCGCAACCGTAATTGGACGATCCCAATGCACTCTCTTATAGATGTCCGTGGGAGATACTGGTACCCGAGATATTATTCTACCCGAGATATTGTTCTACCCGAGATAAATATAGGATGTCTTGAGAATATCCTGCCGTCACCGTGTGTAGACGATCATACCGCACTGTCTTGCAGATGTCTGTGGGAGGTACTAGTAGAACATTGGAGATAACTAGTAGGTCTACTGGAGATTTATATGGGATGTCTTGAGGATATCCTATCGTAACCGTGTTTTGACGATCCCAGCGTATTCTCTTAGAGATGTGTCTGGGAGGTACCGGTAAGACATTGTTCTACGTGAGATTAATACAGAATGTCTTTAGGATATCCTGTCGTAACCGTGTTTTGACGATCCCAGCGCACTCTCTTAGAGATGTCTCTGGGAGGTACCGGTAAGACATTGTTCTATGCGAGCTTAATATGGGATGTCTTGAAGATATCCTGCCGTAACAGTGTGCAGACTATCCCAGCGGACTCTCTTAGAGATGTCTATAGGAGATCAGCAATTCCACGGCGTTAGTTCCAGACTCGCCGCGAGATGGCAAAGGCTCTCACATACGGATCATGCAAATAGAATGCTTATTTAGCCGAGCGTGATCACGGACATTTGACACCGAAAGGAGTCAGACCTCAAAAGGAGCCATATTACAAGGAGTACTTGTTGTCTCCCTCTGTACTGTACCTATTTTATTGAAATTTAATTAATTAATTCAAATTTATTAATATTTAATCAAAATAAAAATAATTATCCACTGCTGTCTTGGCAGGCCAAGAGACGTCCCGAAGACATCCCGGGATGACAATGGGACGATCCCATTCCGGTAATCACTGCGGACACTTTAGAGTTCATGGGAATCCCATGGGACCATCCCATTACCATCACGGGACAATTGACGTGATGTCCGAAAGACGTACTTGGGACGTATTATTGTTGAGTGGGTAAGATCGATTTGAGGTTCGCATTAAAGTTTGAATATAAGTATGAACTTATAATGATACTTGAGGTCAATCTTAAGATTCATCTTGAATTTGAACTTAAGTTCGATCGCAAATTCAATTTTGAGTTCAATAGAAAGTTCGATTTCAAGTTTGATCTTAAGAACTTGAAATTCGGGCCTTAGTATCTGGTATTTTTACATAAAATATTTCTTCAATAAAAATGACGAATTGATTATCAGAAATCGTTGTTTTTCGTTAAATTTCATGTATAATGTACAAAATATTATTGTTTTTTATCAAAATGATGTCAAAGCTGCATTGACGATGTGGATCTTTGACATAAGTTGCATTTTAATGCCTCTCCGAAGTAGCCCCACACCCGGGGTCACTCTGGCTTTTTTTTCTAAATATATGGTGGGGCTTGCTATTGTTATACATTTTATAGCCAAAGGACGTATTATTCTGTTCGAGCAAACAAAAATTGAATTTTGGACGTTAAAAAAAAAAATGACCAAAAAACCTCCGAAATACGAACAAAGGAGCCCCGTTTTGCGGTATGACTTAAGTTTTTTGGTGATGATTTTTTTTAACATCCCAAATTAATTTTTGTTGGCTCCAATGGAACAATGTGTCCTTTGGTAATAAAATGTATAACAATATCAAGCCTCGCCAGCCCCCCAGCATTTTATATATTTTTTAAAAAAAGTGTTAAAGTTATTCAGAGTGGGTTTCTTCGACGAGGCATCAACATGCAACATATGCCAAAGATCCAAAGCGTGAAGGTTACTTTAACATTATTTTGATTTAAAAAAAATAATATTTTACGCATTATACAAGAATTTAAATGAAAAACCACGATTTGTGAAAATCAATTCCCCGTTTTTATTAAAGATATATTTTACATCAAAATACCAAATACTTAGGGTACTATAATAGGCACGTAATCAGTCTTATAATTTTTATCAGTTTTATAATTATCTTTGAAATCGAAATGAACTTGAGAAAGATGACAATCAACTTTAGTAATATTATAATAAACTTGAACAACAAATTTGAGTAACAAAAGAAAAAAAAGACGTAAAAAAGTTCTGTATCCTCGCACACCATACATTATTCGTAGGCAGGTTTGGTTAAGCCTTTGTTACAAATGCCACCAATCTAGTTCTTGCAAGTGATGCAGCATATCCAGTCACCAACATGGTCGTAGAACGGGAAGTTACAGTCAGGCCAAAATTTTAAATCATACGTTCTATCTTAAGATCGATCTTAAAATCAAACTTCAGATCAAATTTCCCATCGATCTCAAGTTGAAACTTAAGATCGAACTTAAGTTCCAACCCAGGGGAAAAAGATTATACATAATTATATATAAACTAGGGTCCGTGCGGCTCAGGCGCTACGCGCCCTCGCTTCATAAAGGTTCAATTCTAACCCAAACCCCGAACTTCGCCCGCTTCGACTTGAATCCCCGACCCTCTATTTCAACCGTATCCTAGTGTCCTAATACTTACACGCTAGCCCCTACACCATCGACTACTTATTTAATCCCATTCATTTATCATATTTATCTAACATACGCCAGAAAAATGTACTTTGAAACCTAAGTCAGTACGAACCGTGAACACAAGTTTCAAGGGTTTACGTAACTTATGAGGGATCAGGGGCTCTGCAATTGAGTTATGAGAGGTCACTTAACTTATGAGAAGACAGGTATCCTTGAATAAAGTTTTGAGGCGTTATATAACTTACGAGGAGCCGAGGTTCGTGAAATTAAGTTATGAGAAGTTACTTAATTAAGTTATAAGGGTTCGGGTATGCTGGAATCAAGTGTTATAATATATACATATCAAGAGTCGCGGCAGCGACTCGACGCCAAGTATTAAAAAAACTGAAAGTCTCAATCGAGATGCCGCGCACTCTTATATACGCAAATATGCCTTAATCCACGCCGCTTTCACACTTCAATTCGATATTACTAAAAAACGAGACAACTTTTTTAACATTTTACGAATATACTTTTCTTAAAAAAAAATTAGCTTTCCATTGATACCATTATTTTTTTTCTGCCTACGCGATGCTGAGATATAATAATATTGGGCGAATTATTCCGAATATTTATCATCAGAAAAATTCTCCAACCGGTCACGTCTCTATAGGTATACAAGCCCGTGTACACGCGATGTAATACGATTTTACAGAGAAGGGCTTGCATTAGTGTGGGAAAATATGAGTGGTCGTTATTTCAGGTATGAACTTACATTTGAGTGGTCATTCGAGATTTGATGCTTTGAATATATATTTTATCTTTATATATATAAAAGAGTATGTGTGTGTGCGAGTGTTCGCGAGTGTTTTTTAATATATACGATGTATATTAGGGTGGTCGTTGTTTCAAGTCTCAATTAATATTAGGGTGGTCCTTGAAGATTTAATTTCTCCAAATATAGCATTATCTACACGTATGTAGCATATCTATGTATATATAGCATTATATACAGGATTTTCTATATATATAGATCATCTATGTACATATATATATCCTTATCTATATGTATAACATATCTATGAATATATAGCATTATACATAACTAATAGGTCAAAATCTAACTCAAATTTTAGGCAAAATCAACATCGAACTCAAATTTTAAGCTAAATCAAAATCGAACTCAAATGTTAAGCTAAACCAAAATCTAACTTTAATTTTAGGTTGAAACAAAATCCAACTTCAATTTGACGCTAAACCAAAATCAAACTTAAATTTTAGGCTAAACCACAATCTAACTCAAATTTAAAGCTAAACCTAAATCTAACTTAAATTTTAGGCTAAATCAAAATCTAACTTAAATTTTAAGCTAAATCAAAATCTAACTTAAATTTTAGGCTAAATCAAAATCGAACTCAAATTTTAAGATAAACCAAAATCTAAGTTAAATTTTAGGTTAAACCGAGATCCAACTTTAATTTGGGGCTCAACCAAAATCTAACTTTAATTTTAGGTTAAATCAAAATCCAACTTTATGTTGACGCTAAACCAAAATCTAACTTGAATTTTAGCCTAAACCAATATCTAACTTAAATTTTAAGCTAAACTAAAATCTAACTTAAATTTTAGGCTAAATCAACATCGAACTTAAATTTTAAGCAAAACCAAAATCTAACTTTAATTTTGGGTTTAACCGAAATCCAACTTTAATTTGACGCTAAATCGAAATCTGACTTTAATTTTAGGCTAAACCAAAATCTAACTCAAATCTTATGCTTCATATTCATAGATAAATATTAGCCTGGTCGTTGAAAATTAAATTTTTTGCGACGCCCCCTAAAAAGCTTCCGCTTAATGAAAAAACGCGAGGTACTTTTTTTTTAAATTAAAAATAACACGTGTCGCAAGACGATCTAACTTATTTTTCATCGAAGAACAATTTTTTTTACAAACGGCTAGACTGATTCGAATGAAATTTGGACACGTTACAAAGGTATGAAAAGGCTATGTACAGAAAATATAACAGCTCATAATCCTCATAATAACTACTGAAAACTGCAATCAGTAACTATTTTTTTTCTCCAGGATAACGTTCTGGCACAATTATGAAAAAAAAATTTTTTCTGTGTTTTACTATTCCATATAATGTCCCCAAATTTCAAATTCATCGAAGAGGTACTTCATATTTAAAAAAAATAGAAACTCGTTTTTTTGATGTAATTTTTTTTTTTATTTTTTAAAATATGAAGTACCTCTCCGATCAATTTGAAATTTGGAGATATTATCTGGGATAGTGAAACACAATAAAAAAATTGTTTTCATAATTGTGCCAAAAAACACGACAAAAAATCTATATTATCTATATCTATCTATATCTTCTGTCTATCTTTTATCTATATCTTCTCTATCCATCTATATCTACTTATCTATATCTATATCAAATCTTTTTTTAATACAAAAAATCTATACTTCTTTGGAGTTTGATCTAGTTCTGACCAACAGATTTTATAAATGGGTTTCATGCACATGGGTGTATAATGGGTGTATACTAGGGTGATCCTTATTTAGGTTATGTTGTTTTTTCTTTTGACGATAATGCTAAATCGGTTTTCAAAAAATAAATAAAAATGCATACCAAATTTCAGCTTGATATCTCAATTTTGACCTGGCCCCCACGGCAGTCGAAGTTTTAAAGGGGAAATACGTGTATTTTATACGGTCAATGATTTTTACATTTTTTCAACTTAGTTAATATTGATTTTAAAATTTGAAACTTGCCACATATATTGCTCATAGTATAAGGTATATTTGTAGTATTTTGTCAGATTTTTCATTCTCGATTTTCAACATACCCTCCCGCTAAAAAATTTGGACCCATTTGTCGAATTTCGCACCACACTAAAGGTGCGATTGCGGAGTCAATAATGAAGATAGCTATATTTTTCAAGCGGCGTTTGAAAAAGGATATTTTAACCTTCGTTTTGCTTTTTCAGAAATTTCTCTACGATTTTTTTTGAGCCCGGTAAACATGGCCATTTGCCATGTTCAAAAGCGCGTACCGGGCTCAAAAAAAATCGTAGAGAAATTTCGAAAAAAAAACAAAATGAAGGTTAATATGTCTTCTTTCAAACGTCGCTTGGAAAATGTAGCTATCTTCATTATTGACTTCGCAATCAAACTTTTAGTGTGGTGCGAAATTCGACAAATGTGTCCAAACTTTTTAGCGGGAGGGTATGTCGAAAATCGAAGATGAAAAATCTGATAAAATACTAAAAATTTACCTCATACTATGAGCAATATATGTGCCAAGTTTCAAATTTTTAAATCAATATTAACTAAGTTGAAAAAATGTTAAAATCTTCCACCGTATAAAATACACGTATTTCCCCTTTAAAACTTTGACTGCCGTGGGGGCCAGGTTAAAATTGAGATATCGAGCTGAAATTTGGTATGAGTTTCTATTTATTTATTTAAAACCGATTGAGCACTATTGTCAAAAGAAAAAAACAACATATCCTAAATAAGGACCACCCTAGTGTATACACAACAAGCCATGCATTTTAATTTTTTGTTCTTCTGTATATTGGACGATTTCAACACCAATTTATATACAATTCATGTAAATACATTGAATCAGGAAAGATACTTCGAAAGAACTTTCAAAAAGAAGTGAAATCAATCACAAAATACTTCTGAGAAAAAAAAAGGACGCCAATTATTAAATCCCAAAAATTCGATTTAAAAAAAATTCCCAAAAATTCGAATTTAAAAAAAAGTCCCGAAAATTCAAAATTTAGAGGAAATCCTAAAAATTTGAAATCTGAAATTAAAAAAAAACACAAATCACACAAGCCAAGCCAAAAATTTGGCGTACGTAAATTATTAAAGACCAAGTCAAGCTAGAAAACTTGGCGTGCAGGGTTAAGAACCAATACGCTCGGCGAGGGAAAACGGAGTCCAGTCGCCCTTACCAATTAACGAAGAAGTGAATGAACGAGAAAATAAGAAAGAAAACAATTCATCAAGTGCACTCGTAAGCAACCATGAGAAAAAACACAAGAGGTAACGGCCGAGTAAGCTAGTGAATAACTATGAGAAAAGTTCACTGAGAAAAATCTTGTACAAAGTTTATATTTAACCGAACGGATAATTATATGATCATTATTCCTGGAATAGTTGAGAATCTTTTGTTGACCTTTTGTTATGTCCGAATTTGATAAATCATAGTAGCATCACTGCACATAATGGTTGCAATAATCATAAATATCGTTGCTACTTTGTCATACATTTTCTTGGTGTAATATATGTAACGTTATTATATTTTCATAACGATTTATTTTTTATTTTCCTCTCTTAACGGCCAATCGTTTAAATATCGAATACTCATCTTAACTATTGAACGTCGATGACATCCGCGACGTCCGCAGAAATGCGACCAGGCCTGGATTTGCGATGATTTTCGTGGATGCATGTGACGATTGAGCGAGTGTATTAGAATATTTAAGACTCTAATTGTCCATATAAAGAGCGATTCTTTAATTACGGTCAAATTCAAAAATCGCATAACGATCATTGTACATAATGCGTCAGTAATCGTGAGCAAACTACAGTAGACGATCAGATAACTTAACGCGACGGTACCGGAAACGTTCGCATAACTTAACTTTCCCCTCATTCTCCCACTCACGTGTCTAAGCGCATGCGCACTGCGCATGTTGGCAATACGCATGCTCATAGATGTTTCGCGGTTGGTCAAAGGTTTGAATTGAGGAGAAACGGTCATAGGGGGAGTTACGATATGCAAATATGTTTCCATGGCAATGAGTTAAGTTATGCGAGCCTTCAAGTTATCTGATCGTCTACTGTACTTGACAGTAAAATATACAAGTGTTAATAATCTGTGTTAACACTATATGAGTAGGTATAATAATTTTCTACCTTATCTCGTGGAAATCCTACGGCACCTCCCGGGCTTATTTTTCTTAACCCTGCACACCAAGTTTTCTAGTTTGGCTTGGTCTTTCATAATTTACGTACGCCAAATTTTTGGCTTGACTTGTGTGATTTGTTTTTTTTTTCAAATTTCAGATTTCAAGTTTTTAGGATTTCCTCTAAATTTTAAATATTTGGGATTTTTTCAATTCGAATTTTTGGGATTTTTTTTTAACTCGAATTTTTGGGATTTGATACTTGGCATCCTTTTTTTACTTATATATACTAGGGGTTCTTGTGGCTCGGGCGCTACGCGCCCTCGTGTCGTAGAGGTTTCATTCTAACCCAGACCCTGATCCCCGCCCACCGTCTTCCCTCACCCCCACCCCCACCCTCCCCAATACCTTCCTCGCCATCCCAACCTTCTGCTTGATTTTCGATTCCATGACCAACTTCACCCCACTCGGTTCTTAATTCCATGGCCAGCTTCATCCTGCTTAATCTGTGGCCAACTTCACTCGATCTCGATTCTTGTACACGGTGGCGAAGGCGGTGGCGGCGGCGGCGGAATATTTATATAATATAGAGAGATATGTATGTATGTCTTACTAGTTTTTATAAACATTAACTTTACTAGTCAATTACATAATATTCTAAGCAGCTTCTGTTAAATCATATGTATAATTATATGAAATTATATATAATTATATATGATTATATATCATCTTTTTTCCCCGGGATTTCAAGATGAACCTTAAGTTCGAACTCAAGTGTCATCATAAGTTCATACTGAAGTTTAGAATTTAGTGTGAACTTCAGATCGATCTCAAGTTCGAACTTAAACTTGGTTTGAAGTTTGATATTGAGATCCGTCTTGAGCTTGAACTTATGTTCGATCGAAATTCTTTCATTGCCTCCCTTGACCGTGTTTTATGACATGAGTTGTCAAAATAATTAAGTTCGATCGAGCTCAAGTTCAAAAGGTTAACGAAAGGTTTCAAGCTCAAGATGAATTTTAAGCGTAAACTCTAAACCAAATTTAAGTTTGAACTTAAGATTGATCTGAAGTTCGCACTAAAGTATCAACTTAAGTATGAACTTATAATGGCGCTTCAGTTCAAACTTACGATTCATCTTAAATTGGAACTTAGGTCCGATTTCAAGCTGCAACTTGAGTTCGATGGAAAGTTTGATCTTAACCCACACAACAAGATTGATCCCGGGACCATCCCGAGATAGTCTCATTCGTGTCCTACCAAGATAGTACGTCTTATGAACTATGGGAGGAACTAGTGAGATATTGTTCTATCCGGGATTAATATTAGATGTCTTGAGGATATCCTGTCGCAACCGTAATTAGACGATCCCGACGCACTCTCTTATAGACGTCTGTGGGAGGTAGTGGTAGGACATTGTTCCACCCAAGATTGATATAGGATGTCTTGAGGATATCCTGCCATCACCGTGTGTGGACGATCGTACCGCACTCACTTGTAGATGTCTGTGGGAGGTACTAGTAAGACATCGGTATACTCGAGATTAATATAGGATGTCTTGAGGATATCCTGTCGCAACCGTGTTTAGACGATCCCAGTGCACTCTCTTATAGATGTATCTGGGAGGTACCGGTAGGACATTGTTCTACCCGAGATTAATATGGGATGTGTTGTGGATATCCTGCCGCTACCGTGTGTAAACGATCGTACCACACCGTCTTGTGGATGTCTATGGTAGGTACTGGTAGGACATTGGTCTACTCAAGATTAATATAGGATGTCTTGAGGATGTCCTGTTGCAACCGTATTTAGACGATCCCAGCGCACTCTATTAGAGATGTCTCTGAGAGGTACCGGTAGGATTCCGTTCTACCCGAGATTGATATAGGAAATCTTGAGGATATCCAGTCGCAACCGTAATTGGATGATCCAAACGCACTCTATTATAGACGTCTGTGGGAGGTACTGGTAGGACATTGTTCTACCCGAGATTAATATAGGATGTCTCTAGGATATCCTGCCGTGACCGCGTGTAGACGATCGTACCGCACTATCTTGTAGATGTCTGTGGGAGGTACTAGTAGGACATTGGTCTACTGGAGATTAATATAGGATGTCTTGAGGATATCCTATCGTAACCGTGTTTTGACGATCCCAGCGTATTCTCTTAGAGATGTCTCCGGGAGGTACCGGTAAGACATTATTCTACGTGAAATTAATATGGGATGTCTTGAGGATATTCTGCCGTAACCGTGTGTAGACGATCCCAGCGGACTCTCTTAGAGATGTCTATAGGAGGTCAGCCATTTCACGGCGTTAGTTCCAGACTCGCCGCGAGATGGCAAAGGCTCTCACATGCGGATCATGCAAATAGAATGCTTATATAGCCGAGCGTGAACACGGACATTTGACACCGAAAGGAGTCAGACCTCATAAGAAGCCATATTACAAGGAGTACTTGCTGTCTCCCTCTGTACTGTACCCATTTTATTGAAATTTAATTAATCAATTGAAATCAATTAATATTGAATCAAAATAAAAATAATTATCCACTGCTGTGTTGGCAGTCCAAGAGACGTCCCGAAGACATCCCAAAGACATCCCGGGACGGCAGTGGGACCATCCTATTGCGGTAATCACTGCGGACATTTCAGAGCCCATGGGAATCCCATGGGACCATCCCATTACCATCACGGGACAATTGAGTCAATTGACATGATGTCCGAAAGACGTACTTGGGACGTATTTTTGTTGTGTGGGAAGATAGGACTTTTTGTTTGAAATTCTCCTTACATAGATATAACAGAACATGCTGTCTTTCTTCTTGCCCTTCTCTACTCCCTTCTTGCGCAAAGCATAATCGATTATTCGGACATCTTGGCTTGTTACACATATCTGTGTACCTGGTTTATAAATGCCTTTCTTTCCTCTTCTACCCACTCCCCACACCCTCCTCCGCCACTCAAGGTCACGTGGGTTCACTGCGCCCACGCTTATACCGTATTTTGGCGCTCTGTGAAAGTAGCCCCAAAACTGTCAAAGTTACCCCCAAAGTTAAAGTAGCCCCATTTTACGGTATTTTACACCCAGATATGTACCACTTATTCAAAGCTTCACAATAATTCACGTGTATTTATTATTATCACTTTACAATAATTTCCTTTAATTTCGTTAACAAGGCACGGTAAACGATTCAATCAATTAATTAATTTTTTCATAATATTCTAATCTAGACTGAAAAAGTTGTGGCCTTTACAGAAAGATTTTCCTTACAAAATGCTGGTCATTCTTGTGACACAGATTTTTTCGTGCGGAGTGATAAATTGGATGAATAAATTTGATTCTAGATAAGGCGGAACTAAGAGCTATAAATTCTTCATTGTTCTTATCAATTCACTTTTCATTTTATGAAAAGAATCAAATTTAGCTGGATATACTGCCACATTGTGACTAGTATTACTCAAACAGTGGCTATGTTTACCCAAATCTTCTACCAAAGTCGATTAATTCAAAGATTCTTCGAATGGACGGACAATTAAAGATTCTTTGATGATTCCACAAACCCACCGTTACGGGATTAAATTTTTCGCAGCCTACGAGTCGTTTGCAATAAGAAGAGGATGTTCTTTAGTAACAATCATATTCTGGGGTTTCCCCTAATACAGTAAGTTCACTTAATAATAACTTTTCTCATAGTATTTGATACATTTTTCCATTTTCTATTGTGTTGTTTTAGTCTCAAACAAGCAATACAGAGAAATGGCAGCTACTTCGTCCAAAGGGGAAAAACCTGCATGAAAATTCTTGGGCTTCTCAACAGTACACCAGATCCATGTCACCGATCATTTATTTAAGGCCTTTTATACACTTCTGATGTTCGGCAAAATCGAAAAAAAATTTATTGCATATTCTATAAGTACAATATTTCAAGAAAATTCTTTCCAAATTTTATAAAGATCGGAGCACTAGATTCGCAATTATAGGTATTTCAACCGCACGACCGCCCGGCGCGCACATACATACTTGAATCTTTAAACCCGATTATCTCAGAATCGTCTTTTTTGAAAAATACCATAGCGGTAGACACGATTACTAAAAAACTATTAATCGGATCCATATACCAAACTTATACCACTTATTTATTATGATAATAGCTAGGGGCTGGGAGAAGGATTTTAAATTTTGTTGAAAAAAAATATTTTCGTAACAAAAAAACCGAAAATTTAGCACCTGAAAAAATTTTTTGTTTGTTAAAATTGTCATTTTCTTTAAACCGAAATCTTTACAAATCTTTTGTCCAGGTCCAAGCCCATACAATATGCTAATTAAATATTTTTTATATTCTGATTTCAAATGAACCATTCTCGAGTTATCATGTCCACCGCAACCGATGCTAAAAAAGGCGTCCTGGAACACAGCTGGAGTTCCGTTGTTTTTAAATATTTTGAAATTAAAAAAATTGTTCAAGTACATGAAAACATGTACTAATCGATATCGTTTACAGTTTTGCAATGAACATTTATTCTCCCGTCGAAAAAACACCAAGAACATCACGTCCTTTCGCCCGATACAAGTCTATACATAGAAATAAAAAAAGGACGCCAAGTATCAAAAATCCCAAAAATTCGAATTCATAAATCTCTAAAAACTTTGAATTCAAAGAATATCCAGAAAATTGTAAATTAAAAAAAAAACCAAATCACACGAGCCAAGCACGAAACTTGGCAAGTTATTGATGACCAAATCAAACAAAAAAACCTGGCGTGCAGGGTTAAGAAAAATGAGCCCGGGAGGTGCTGCAGTATTCCCACGAGATGAGATAGAAAATGATTACACCTACTTATCTTGTGATAACACAGATTGGTGTTAAGAGTATATTTCGCAGTCAAGTAGTTTGTTCACGAATTACTGACGCATTGGGGCCCATTCATTAATTACGTAAGGATGATTTTGGTCGTTATGAGCCTTCCACGCCCCATGTAAAGACACATAAGATTTTTTGAACTTCTTCTTCCCCTTCTCACGTAAGATTTTACCGAGTTTTTCTAAAAAGCATTTAACATTTAATGTCGTTAGAAGAGGGTCAGTTACCCTAAAATACGTTATTATTTGACATAAATGAAAGATTTTTATTTTTAACAAAATAATTATTTAGTCCTTGGAAACTGCATATTAGAATTAAAGGTATGATTTTGAACAATATTAAAGTGAGAAAACAAATCAGTCCATAAACTATAACCGAATATAATACTCTGCGTAAAATAATGAGGACTAGATTTGAAATAAACTTATAGGAAATAAGTCAAAGAGTAAAAGTTAGTTCAGTTCAGATCATCGATCGTTGTCAGGGCTGAATTATATGCTGTTGTGACCGTTTGAATTGAAATTGTTTAAATAATTAAATGATGTAATTGCGTGATAGTTGAAAGAAATTTTTTACGAATAATTAAAGAAAGTTCAATGTACGAAAAAATGTACTATAATTGCCATTTGTGAGCTTCGAAACGGGTTAATATCAACACTCTCCAAATTTTCAAAACTTAATGAACAATGAAAAATTTTAACATGAGAATAAGTAAATGGAATTGTACATTAAAAATGAAAAAATAGATCCCATAGTTAATTCGCCTAACGCTTATTGCTCTCAAATGTCCATCACTCTACGTCGCAAAACGCACACTCTGTCGGGTCGTACATCGGCCTATTAACATCGGCATATAAAATGCTACTGTTTATGACGCTCATAGCGCTCGGAATGTTCAAGACGAATGCAGCCTATGCTATCTCACTGCCACTCGCCGTGACAGCCAAAGCTAAAATATAATAGCGTTTCCAACTGCATGCACTACAGTGGACGCTCCCACAACTTAACCCCCCATAACTTAACAGCTACCATAACTTAACGCGTTACCATAGCAACACGCTCCCATAACTTAACGACCCTTATCGCGCTTTCTCTCCACTCCGAACTCAGCTGCTGAGCTGCGGAAATTTGACACAGGGCAACATAACCTCAACTGTCAAATGTTTTTCTTCAATTACGTACGATGTATTAAGCGTTACTATTAGTTTAAGTGTAATTAATGTGCGTGAAGTGGATAAATAATACAATATAACGATTTAGGTAAAAATGACTGATAGATGGGGCAAGTCACGCTTATTTATAGGACTACGTGTTTGAGGATAGTCGTTCTCTCGAAAAAAACAGGAATTTTTATTTTCCAGAAAGAACGAGATTTCTGTAGAATATTCGTATGTATCTGCATGTATGATGTATATATATGCAACTTCGTATAACATTTTCTAGAAAAATGTATCTCGCGCGTTCCAACAAGCGGATCAATGTATTTTCTGTTGAATTCTTTTCATCGAGAGTTATTAACATAAAATTCTAATCAAACTTCAAAAAATTTGAAAAATGTATCGCTGGCAGATTTTGAAATGTATTTATGGCTATAACACGTAGGTGCGAATTTCAGGTTGAATTTCGCGCGCTTGTTCTACGCATGATTCAATAAAAAAGGCAGTAAGGTAAACGGCCCAGTTACTGACCCTTCTAGCGCGGCAGCGTCGGATTTCGACTATTTATTCATGTGTGATATAGCCAAACCGGAAACTAATGGTTTCAACGTGTGCATTAAAGCCCCTCAAAGGAGATTCACCGGTTATGAAAGTGAAATAATCAAGATTTATTAATAAAATCATTGTTTTAATAATGCTTCTCTGCTGTCCGGTTTACTGACCCTGTACATAAGCCCCATCTTCGTTTGTAAACCCTACGTGGACCGATTTCGATTCACTGGTCTATTTCTATTTTTAATATCTCCTTTAGAAAGGTCCCTCTCTCCAATAATCAAAAGTGAAAAATTCTCTTCAATTAGCCGGTAATTGGATTATTATTCGACAAAAACTGTATTTATGGCAATCAAAATGGTGCCGTTAGGGTCACTATCTGGGACAGGGTCAGTAACTGGGCCGTTTACCTTACGCATGCATTGAAACACGAGAGTGGGAGAATTAGGGGAACGTTAAGTTATGGGAGCGTTCCCGGTCCCGAAGCGTTAACTTGTGGGAGCATCCACTGTAGTCGAATATTCGTATGTATACATGTATATGAGTCATTCCATCTCAATTCAACGACGTTTTGTCGGAGACCCCCTCTGATTTTCCATTACTTTTTAATATGTTATTACACATGCAAAAAGAAGTATCCATGTACATTTTTAGCTCTCGATTTCAAACCATACCGAAGTCATTGATTTTTGAAAAAATATTCTTAAAATATCCATAACTTCCACAATAACTAAGATATTCTAATTTGCTAGAATGTCATTTTTGTTTGTTTTTCAATGTACACTCTGAACAAAATATAAAAAAATCGATTATCACAATGAATCAAAGAGTTTGAATTATGTTGTGAGTGCTTATTAAAACGTCCTCAAGGGACATGTTAACCAACATTTAAAATATATTCGATCATAACAAATAAATCAAGATAATAGTCAAGAATACGGAGCGCGAAGCACGGGGGGGTTTGGGGGGCGAAGCCCCCCAACGAGTACGCGAAGCGTGCTTGTTAATACTTGGCATCCTTTTTTTACTTCTTAGAAGTATTTAGTGATTGATTTCACGGCTTTTTGAAAGTTCTCTCGAAGTATCTTTCCTGATAATATCTATTTGCATGAATATAAATATGTAATAAATATTTAAAGACATCGAATCTCAAATGACCACTCTAATAGAAGTCGAGACCTGAAATAGCGGTTGCCCTAATATACATCGTATAAATACATCTGTAAATATAAACGAAATTCGAATCTCGAATAATCGGCAATACAATAATCTACCCTTCACTTTTCTAATCGCAAATATTTCTACTCTAAATAACTCTATCCGTAAATATCTTTACTCTTAAATAACTCTACTCTTCAATATCTCTATTCTTAAAATAAATCTACTCGTAAATATCTCTATTCCTGAAGAACTCTACTCTTGAATATCTCTACTCTTGAATTAACTCTATTCGTAAATATCTTTACCCTTAAATATCTTTATTCGTAAATATCTCTACGCTTAAATATCTCTATTCCTCTGTCTACTACTGTCACTCCTGAATATCCTTATTATGAAATATCACAAATTTGATTAGTAATTTTTTTTATATACTGTTTACGAATTTTTATGTCTGTGAGTGCAGAAAATTGTCTTAAAGAAAAACAATCTAATTTTTGATTGGAATTTAAAATTTAAAAGCCTCTCTTGAGCATAAAAAGTGATTTGCTCCAAAATTAGTATTCTTAGGATTGACATTTTTTTGTTTGCTTTTGAGACAATTTTCTGCATGCACATACATAAAAATTCGTAAACAGTATATAAAAAAAATTACTAATCAAATTTGTGACATTTCATAATAAGGTTATTCAGGGGTGACAGTAGTGGACAGAGGAATAGAGATATTGAAGCGTAGAGATATTTAGAGGTAAGGTTATTCAGGAGTAGACAGAGGAATAGAGATAATTAAGAGTAGAGGTATTTAAATAGAGACATTTAATAGTAGAGATATTTGAGAATAGTGATATTTAAAAGTAGAGATATTCACGAATAAACCCAGGTGGGGTTTCGGAGTCGGGCCGTTGTTGGCGCAACGACGATCGCCTGAGTTGGAGCGGTGGATCGACTCTTTTCGCCAACATCGGTTTGGCATCTCAAAATCGGTCCTACACGAATCATCTTCCATAAAACGTCTTACACGTAATTATGCCCAGTTCTTTTCGTCCTACACAAACTTCTAGCCCAACATATTCGTCCTACACAATTATTTGAACGTCCGACACGAAATTATGGCTCAACATATTCGTCCTGCACAAACTTATAGTCCAACATATTCGTCCTACACAAAATTATAGGCTAACATATTCGTCCTACACAAACTTATAGTCTAACATATTCGTCCTACACAAACTTATAGCCCAACATATTCGTCCTAGACAAACTTATACTCCAACATATTCGTCCTACACAATTATTTGAACGTCCTACATGAACTTATGGCCCAACAAATTCATCCTACACAAACTTATAGTCCAACATATTCGTCCTACACAAACTTATAATCCAACATATTCGTCCTACACAAACTTTTAGCCCAAGCTAATCGTCCTACACAAACTTATAGTCAAACATATTCGTCCTACACAAACTTATAGTCCAACATATTCGTCCTACACAAACTCATAATTCAACATATTCGTCCTACACAAAGTTAAAGCCCAAGCAAATCGTCCTACACAAACTTATAGCTCAAGATAATCGTCCTACACGAACTTATGGCTCAACATATTCATCCTACACAATCTTTCAGTTCAACACATTCGTCCTACACAATTATTTGAACATCCCTCGTCATAAAGAAAATAAATATGAAAAGGTCTTAAAAAGATTACGTTGAAACTAGCGGACCGAGCTAGCAGCCAGAGCCTACCGCGGGCAGTAACGTTTTGGACGTGACTGTACGCGCCCGCCTGCAGCTGCGTAGTGCGAGAGAGCGAGTGCGTTAAGCTGCGTATGGAAAAGAGAGAGAGAGAGAGAGAGAGAGAGAGAGAGAGAGCACGTTGGGTATACAAAGACCGTCAATGGAACTCCACATAGGCCCATTAATTTGTCCAAGTATACCAAGCAATTGGCTGAACTGTCAATTTGCTGCTGTCATGCGTGTTGACAGCGGATGCACTTTTCATGGAAAAATTGCACATCTTCGTGCTATAAATGGATTCATAAATACAGATTTATGTGTCAGGTGTCAACACGTCCAAAACGTCACTGCCCGCGGCAGGCTCTGGCCGCTAGCTTGGTCCGCTAGTTTTAACGTAATCTTTTTAAGACCTTTTTATATTTATTTTCTTTATGACGAGGGACGTTCAAATAATTGTGTAGGACGAATATGTTGGACTGTAAGATTGTGTAGGACGAATATGTTGGGCCATAAGTTCGTGTAGGACGATTATCTTGAGCTAGAAGTTCGTGTAGGACGATTCGCTTGGGCTATAAGTTTGTGTAGGACGATTATCTTGGGCCATAAATTTGTGTAGGACGATTATCTTAGGCTATAAGTTTGTATAGGGCGAATATGTTGGCCTATTAGTTTGTGTAGGATGATTATCTTGGGCTATAACTTTGTGTAGGATGAATATATTGGACTATAAGTTTGTGTAGAACGATTATCTTGGGCTAAAAGTTTGTGTAGGACGATTATCTTGGGCTATAAGTTTGTGTAAGACAACTATGTTGGACTATAAGTTTGTGTATGACGATTATCTTGGGCTATAAGTTTGTGTAGGACGACTATCTTGGGCTTTAACTTTGTGTAGGATGAATATGTTGGACTATAAATTTGTGTAGGACGAATATGTTTGACTATAAGTTTGTGTAGGACGAATATGTTTGACTATAAGTTTGTGTAGGACGATTATCTTGGGCTAAAAGTTTGTGTTGGACGATTATCTTGGGCTATAAGTTTATGTAGGACAAATATGTTGGGCCATAAGTTCATGTAGGACGTTCAAATAATTGTGTAGGATGAATATGTTGGACTACAAGTTTGTGTAGGACGAATATGTTGGACTATAAGTTTGTATGGGACGAATATGTTGGACTATAAGTTTGAGTAGGACGAATATGTTGGCCTATAATTTTGTGTAGGACGAATATGTGGAGCCATAATTTCGTGTAGGACGTTCAAATAATTGTGTAGGACGAATATGTTGGGCTAGAAGTTTGTGTAGGACGAAAAGAGCTGGACATAATTACGTGCAGGACGTTTTGTATAGGACGATTTGTGTAGGACGACCCTTGCGTAGGTCGCGAATTGTGTAGGATCGAACCTCACTCACGCGCTGGGCCCTCTAGAGCTCAACAGATGAACCAATTCACATGAATTTCTGCGCAATTGAAAGGAAATTCAATTTGCGCGGCTATCAGGGAGCGATTTTTGTCAAAATTTTTTTCAAAAATATTTTGTTTTCCGTTGAAAAAGAAACATGGCGCAACAATTGTGTGTGTTTTTTTCAAACGCCTGGCATTTTGTTATTCAGAGGTTTTTTTAAAATGTAAATCGTCAAGACCCCGCAATTTAATCTGGTTTAATATTTTTCAACCTGTTTTTGTTTCGGATGAACTGACCAATACACAAAGTTAAACCGTGCACGGCTTTATTTGACAGGAGCTGGAGCCGCCATTTTGAATTTTTTTTAAAAGATGAAATTGGGATTTACTCTTAATTGATAAAAGAAGAAAATACAATCAACCTTATTTCGAAAAGTATTTATTTTATATAAAAAAAAATTCCCAAAGCTTATACATTTTTTATGCCTCTCGATGGTAACCTCCCCTGGATGCAGGTTTAGCTAATGATCGGGAAAAGGTTCAGAAGGTATGTGCGAATTTCCAATCACCACGATTTTTCTGATAGCATGATTAACGTTAAAAAAATGATCAGTTTACATAACAAAAATTATTCTTAAAATTTATGCCACAACCCGTTTTTCCACGATTCAATCGAACCGTACAAATCAATTCTTCTTTTCCAATGTCTGTGAAACTTTCCAAAATCTTGTATGCACCTGCCTACTGCATTGGACGTTACCAAATTTTTCACGAACTTTTCAGTATTTATTCGAACGAAAAGGAACATTAAAAGATATACAGGTGTTTTTATAATACTGTATGTAGAAGCGACGCTTTAACGAGAATCATAAATATAGGAAGGAACAATAAAGCGTGGGATAATAAAAAAAAACCGTCCAGTGATTTTATTCTTAAACATGATACGATGCGAGCGCAGCCCGTATAGCGAAAGCATTGACAAAATAATTTCGTAAAGCACGTATTGAATTTTTGCGATAAAAAGTTCTTTAGTCACCTCAAAAGTGATCCATCGATCGATTTTAACTTTTTTCGGTTGGATATATGTTTAAAAAGTAAAATGCAAGCCAGTCGAAAAGAAACTAACGCTCCCAGAGCGAACGGTAGAAGAAGGAAAAAGTTCCAACTGATTTCTCTCTCATTTCTCTCGCTATCTCTCTATCTATCTAGCTATCTAGCTATCTATCTCCCTCAGCTGTACTGCAAAGTGATTACGTCACGTGTGGGTGCACATTCTCTGTGTGTCTTTCAGTCTGTTCGCCCAAGGAACGTGTGAACGGGTATATAGGGGGCATTCCATGTCAAATCGACCACTTTTGAACCCGACCCCTTTCGATTTGGCTGAAAATTTTTGTTTCTTTTCAACCCTATAAAAAACATTTTTCGTGAAATTTTCAAATTTTTTTACCAAACCCAAAAAAAGTTATGAATTTAAAAAAAAAAAAAAAACTTTTTTTTTTCAAATAGCTATAACTTCTTCAAAAATTGACCAATCGGGACGATTTTTTTTCGAACATTTTTGTTTTTAAATGTACTTTCTGAAGAAAAATACAAAAAAAAAATTAAGATATTAAAATCTGTGGAATTTTTCACTTTTTCGAGAAAAATCATCGTTTTCTCGAAACCGCATTTAAAAAAAATTTTTTTTTTTTACTAAAAAGAAACTTCGTTCAATTCGAGAAAGAATGCCTCCTAAACTGGAGTGGGTGGAATTTTCTTTCTATTTTGTTTTATTCATTAAAAAATTTTTTTTTTGCAACTGGCCTTATTTCACAAAACACAACACTTTGTAAATTTTTGAAGATTCATAAAGGACCTCAGAGTTTAAATAATTGGAAAGAAAAAGAAATCGAAAGAGGTAATCGTCTAAAAAATTTTGATTTTTTTTTCAAAAAGTGAAAGAAAAAATCAAAAACACCTGTAAACAATTTTTTTGTACTTTTTTTCAAAAAATTACATAAAAAATTTAAAATAATGAAAAAAAAGCCACTTGGTCCATTTTTGACCAAGCCACAGGCTTTTCAAAAAGACATCCAACGCATAATCATCTTGAATCCGCCATTTTTTTAATTTTAGGCGTACTTATTACAACGTACAATTTTGATTCGACCGCGGTCAATTTGACATAAGAAGTATTTAATTTTGCCACAAGAATAACATCGGTAAGCTAGGGTATGATAGTCGTTGACTTACCAACCGTCGATTCACTCATTCTTAGCGCCATCTATATTAAGAATCTCGGTACTACGGAGACTACACATGGTCTGCGCTCTCGATACTTTTCGATACTAACCTCGTTTCAGTCAGTTCCAGTGTTTACGAAAAGTTTTAAGTGACATTTTTGTTGGAAATTAGCAATCGCCTTTTTATTATTCGACCCACAATTGCGATTTAAACGTTCATTGTTTCGATTATTACACTTCAGAATTTATGTAATAATTTATAATCATATTTTTTATAACATGGCATCGAAAGAATATTTTGATCGATGTTGCAATCCTTTTGGGTTAGAAAATCACACGAAAAAAACTGGCTTACGTCACGCCACTGCCGATATAAAAATGATATTAAATCTTCGTGAAAATGATTTACTGTGCACTGAGTGCCGAAAAAGAGCATCGTTGTTACGTAATCAACAACCTGATAGTGACAGTGACACGGATGAAACAGATCTTCATCAAGTCTTACGTAAGATCATTAATTTATTTAACAGTTTGCGACTATCTAAAGTAAACTAGTTTTTGACGATTATACTGACCAGAACATTCTTGTTTTTTCAAGGTTCCTTATCGTTTGATAGTGAACCAATAAATTCGCAGTTAAGTTGTGCATCGCAAGTCAGCATTGCCACACAATTGCCAATAATCAATAAAGCATTACAATGATTGCATCAATCACCAATTCCATCAAAAAAATTGAATGACAATCAGTTTTTAAATAACAAGATAAATCAGATTTCTGATAGTTTGAAAAAGCTTCTTCTTTCTCCTACTGATGAGAAGTCAAATTTTGATGATGACGGTGACAATTTTCGTTCTTTGATTGAAATGTTGCACGCTAAATTTAATGACAAGACAACAGAAAAATCAGTAAAGATACAGATTTCAACTTTATTACCGGCAAAGTGGAGTGAAAGACGTATTTGTGAAACCATGAATACTTCGAGGCATATGGTAAGAGTGGCGAAGCAATTGACTGAAGAAAAAGGCATACTTTCAACACCGGAATCAAAAATGGGTACATATAATGTGAAATCCATATTTCAAATAATATTGAAACATAAATTTCTAAACGGTTTTTTCTTCAACAGGTTAAAACTTTCAGATCAACTGAAATCAAAAATTTTGAATTTTTATAACGATGATGAGTATAGCGCTCCAATGCCAGGCAAAAAAGATTTTGTTTCGATCCGAAATGATAATGGTGATCGTGTACATGTGTAAAAAAGACTTATCCTTTGCAACTTGAAAGAATTGTACCAATGTTTCCGTGAAATATGCCCTAGCGAGAAAGTTGGGTTTTCAAAATTTGCCTCTTTGCGCCCAAAACACTGCGTCTTAGCAGGAGCTAGTGGAACGCATACCATTTGTGTTTGTACGATCCATCAGAATATCAAGTTGATGATGCTTGGTAATTATCGAATTGATAGTTCATGAAAATTCATATTCATAAATAAATTTTCTATTCATTAAAATACTTTCATTTCAGGTGGCAACTTTCATTCATTAACAAAAAATGATGAAGTAGCTATGAATCATTACAACGATTGTTGGAACGTAATTATATGTGATCCTCCGTCACCTAAATGCTACATGAGTGCGTGTGAAAATTGTCCAGGCATAGATGACTTGAGTAACACTTTGATGACAGTTTTTGATGACAATGAGATAGAGGATATAACTTACAAGCATTGGATTTCAACACCAAGAACGAGCTTAGAAACTGTCATTAAGCTAGTGGGTGAATTTGTGGAAGAATTTTGTCGTGAACTGAAGACTTTATTACCGCATTCATTCATCTCAAAAGAGCAAGCCAAGTTTTTAAAAACATTGAAAGAATCGTTGAAAATAGATGAATTTGTCATTATTTGTGATTTTGCAGAGAACTATGCGTTCGTAGTGCAAAATGCGGCATCTGGTTTTCACTGGAATAATGACGCGGTGACCATTTTTCCTGTTGTTATTTATTTTAAAGTGAATAACGAACTTCAACACAGAATTCTTGTAATTGTATCAGACTGCAATAACCATGATGCGGTTGCTGTACATGTTTTTATCAAAATTATTACGGATTTTGTAAAAAGCCTTTCTGAAACTGTAAACAAAATTTATTATTTTTCGGACGGGGCTCCCCAACAATTCAAAAATTTCAAAAATTTTGTCAATTTATATTACCACGAGAATGATTTTGGTATACCTGCCGAATGGCATTTTTTCGCAACTGCCCATGGAAAAGGGCCGTGTGACGGTATTGGTGGGACAGTCAAATGACTAGCAGCAAGAGCTAGTCTTCAACTAGCGGTTGACAAGCAAATTACCACACCTCGAGAATTATTTGCCTGGGCTTCTGCACCAGATAATCTTCCCAATATGACGGTCAAGTTTGCGTCAGAAGAAGATTACAATAAAGCTGTAAATGATTTGACTGAACGATTCGCAAAAACCAAACCAATTACAGGAGCTCAGAAATTACATAGTATAATTCCTGACAAAGATGGATCCCTTTACGTCCGAAATTATTCAAATTCTGAAGAATATAGAACATGTAAAATATTTAAACGCCAAAGGAAAATAAAATAGTTTTTGAATTAGTATTAAATGAATGTTTACTAATCGTATTATATAACCAGAAAGCCCCTAGTAGAAATCATCAAGCTAGACTATAAGTTCCGTCGTAAACACCTTTAAAACATTTTCTCACATTCAATTTATAATTTTTTAAAAAATCGTTAAAAGCGTCAAAAATATAGAATAAATAATAAGAATTTTTTTTCAATCAAAGAAGAAATATAAAAAGCAAAGACGGGCCAAAATTTAAAAAGAACAAATAATAGAACAGAATAGAATAAGGGAGTTTTCAATCAAGGAAGAAATATAAAAAGCAAAGACGGGCCAAAATTAAAAAATAGCGGATTCAAGATGCTATGCGTTGGAAATTTTTTTGAAAAGCCAGTGGCTTGGTCAAAAATGGACCAAATGGCTATTTTTATACATTATTTTTGTTTTTTGATGTAATTTTTTGAAAAAAATACAAAAAAATTGTTTATAGGTGTTTTATATGTTTTATTTCACTTTTTTGGAAAAAATCAAAATTTTTTCGGCGATTACCACTTTCGATTTCTTTTCCATCCCAATTATTCAAACTCTGAGGTCTTTTATAAATCCTCAAAAATTTATAGAGCGGTGTGTTTTGTGAAATAAGGCCACTTGCAAAAAAAAAAAAATTTTCAATGAATAAAATAAAATAGAAGAAAAATTTCACCCACTTCAGTTTTGACGGCATTCTTCCTGGAATTGAACGAAGTTTCTTTTTAGTAAAAAAAATTTTTTTTTTTTTAAATGCGGTTCCGAGAAAACGATGATTTTTCTCGAAAAAGTGAAAAATTCCACAGATATTAATATCTTAGATTTTTTTCGTATTTTTTTCAAAAAGTGCATTTAAAGACAAAAATTTTCGAAAAAAAATCGTCCCGATTAGTCAATTTTTGAAGAAGTCATAGCTATTTGAAAAAAAAAAGTTTTTTTTTTGAAAAATTCATAACTTTTTATGGGTTTGGTGAAAAAATTTGAAAATTTCACGAAAAATGTTTTCAATGGGGTAGAAAAGAAACAAAAATTTTCAGCCAAATCAAAAGGGGTCGGGTTCAAAAGTGGTCGATTTGACATGGAATGACCCATAGATAACTCAGCTCGGGTTAACCGTCTAATTTAATGTATCCTTGGGTTCTGCCGTATAGGTACTCTACGGCAAACGATGGGTATATATCTAATGCAGGAGGTGTACAGATAAAGACAAAAAACATTCCAGTGTAACGGGATTCGTGTGATAACAAAGATATGCATCTAACGATACTATCATTCCGCGTACTCAACATTTTACTGAAGCCCTGACTTAAGTCGGGGCCTTGTAGCGCTTAAACGTGGATGCCCTGTCATAAATTGCCATAACACCGCCAGGATAGGGCCCGACGGGGCAACGCCAAGGTTGCCAGGCTTATTTACAATATGGCTGACCTAAGGCAACCCGTTGAAGACCTAGTCGGGCTTCAATTATGTAACCTATATTTAAAGAAGTCGGTATAACTACAACAGAACCAAATCGGGGCCGAATAGGGCGAAAGTTTCGGGGCCCTAATTATTTCAAACATGGCCCTGTCGAGGCAACCCTTTGAGTACCTAATCGGGCTTTACTGGGGCAGCCCACATTTGAAGGAATTGGAAAATTACATCAAAATCAAGACATGCTAATTACAGCTCAAAATATTTTATCATTGATTTATTTCAATTACAAATTTGCCCCATCCTGTTCGAATTACACAATTTCGCAACAACTGAACCGATATTTCTTTGCACAAATTTAATGCATGACTATAAAACTGGTTATTAAATTTAGAATGGGCCACTTTAGGGAGTTTATGAAAATTTTGAATTTTTGAACAAATATAAGAAAATTGTTTTAGTTTCCAATTTGCACATAATTCTCCAATTTCCTTTGATCGTTTGTGAAAGTTCATTTATTAGGAAGCTATAATTGAACTAATAATCATAGAAGAGGTCGTTGAATTCCTCATGAAGAAGAATTAGTGAAAGATGGAAGAAAATAAGCATATCATGGAAAATTTTATAATTTGCACGATTAAAAAAAAATCTAATCGTGAGCTCGCAAGACGTATTCAAATGACCTGAACTCGATTACTTGAGCATGATTGATAAAAAAAATGAAACGAAAACGCAATATCGAATCTCTAATTAAATGATAGACGCAACAATTGTTAGCTATTTATATCCTCCGATGCATGCAAATACATTTTAACCTGCTGCATTATCAAATTTGAGCAGTAGATCTCGTTACAAAACAAATAGCTTTATTGTTAATCCAAGATGATTTGGTTCTGATTATTTTGAGTTTTGGTTTTATTCTCGTTCTTATTAATCCAATAGAGTTATACTCAATCATAATCGAACAATGTTAAGGTTCCTGTTTATTTTCTATTTTGTCAATCTCGTGGCGGCTGACATTTTTCTCGTGACTGCTGCATTTGGAATCTTATAGAGCAGCCAGTTCGAGACGGAATGCACTAGCAATGATATTCTGTATAAAATAATAAATTTTAAGATCCAGCTGTTTTCACTCAGAACATACTTTTGAGCAGAGATGTCAGCCCTCGTTACTTTTGAAAACGCGCTCTTCCTTTATTTTCTCTAGTACTTGCTAATAACTAATTATTTTACTAAAATAAGCCACAGTATTTATAACTACGTATGTTAACTCTTCACTTCATAACGTAAATTACTCTGTTTTTACTGCGTTGCTGAAAAAAAATATAAACAAGAAATGTAATGAACCAATTAACTGAGAAAGTAGCGGAGCGTTACTTTTGTTCGTTACATTACTTGATTGTTTATTTTTTCAGCAACGCAGTAAAAACACAGTAGTTTACGATATGAAGTAAAGAGTTAACATATGCAGTTGCAAATATTGTGGCTTATTTAAGTAAAATAATTGATTATTAGCAAGTAATAGAGAGAATAAAAAAAGAGCCCGTTAACGAGGGTTGACATCTCTGCTTTTGAGGTACTTACCGTGCAGCCCGTGCAAAATCATGAATCATACTCTTTTCCCATGTGCCGATTGGTAATCGCTATTCGGTGCTGAATTTAAAAATCGTTTTCCGGGTGGCTTTCAATTAAATCAATCTGACGATACCGGAACGATAAAATAAGATGCACTCTGTATGCAAAGTTCCTCTTAAGGCGAGGCTAAATACCGACATTATTTCTGAAGTCCTATATTATCGACTCAAAATCGCTGTCCAAACTTTTTCCAATACCGGTGGATGAATATCAATTAAATTTATGAATCAATGATGAATGAATTGCAAAATGCAAACGCGAGACATAAATCAACGTTTTCGTTAATTGCCACTGACTTGTCAGACAGTTTGGATAGAATCTGATGAGAATAATATTTATTTCATGAGAATTCCACATGGGGCTGCCCTCTTTCGGATTTCTGTGAACTTGATTTTGCCATTTTGTTTTTCGATAATACACTAAATTTATCAACATTTATCTCGTGACTTGGATTCCACACTTACCTCGCGGTTTTTTCATAAAATAATGTCGAAGACGTATCGATATTCGTACTTTAGTGTTCGTCATGGAGCCCCACTCTTGATTTTAGCCGAAATGCAGTAGAAACATTATAATTTGATATTTTCAATTACAGATTCCTGATGATAATCGGATCTGTAATTTTTTTTTTTGCATTTCGAAAAAGTTTTAGTGGGGCTCCATTTGTGCCATAATTCTGATGATACTGTCAAAATTTTATTAACTTCCATCCATTCGTGCCAGAGCAAGTTTGGAATCCATTTTCGAGGTGTAAATGTCGGTATTTAGCCTCCCCTTAAGTCAGTGGCTAATGTGGCAAAAGTCTTGGGCTCCAGCTTCGATCTCTTGGTACTGGGAATTCTCTATTCAAGCCATCTTACTCCGCTCACTTCCTCAATACATAGGAATTCGAATCTGGGATTCTGGGTAAAGGTTATATACTCGGTTACGCGTGCGAATCTCTGCTGTACGAGGAAGGTCATACATGCCGCGTTCTGATATGTGACTTTACACGATGGTCTCTTCGAATTGATTTATGTAAAATTCCAAGCGATGGAATTTTTTTCCATTTGAATATCACCCACGTCTTTTTTTTTTGTTGAATTTTGTTTATCAAAAGCATGTCGAATTTCAAGGATTTTATCCTACGATCGCTAGCTGCATTTCCTATCAAACTTTCGAGAGCAAACGCTGAATATTCAAAGAGCTTTTGTATGGGTGCGCCTCGTTTTTACATTTAGAATATATTTCGGTAGAGAAAAAAATGCGTCGTTTCTACGGGCTCTTTTTCTCTTTCCATACTATCCGCGTGTGCAAACATTCACAATGAACCTCAAGGCGTATCGATTTTCGATCTTGCTCTCCTCTTCGATATCTGCTGAACCAATGGAAAATAGAAAACGAAACTGCATCCCGATTTAAGAGCGTGTAGCTCGAGAGCGAGACTGCGAGTGAACGAAAGATAAAGACGGGAAGAATGAAAAAAAACTAAATAAGTTTACGCAATTGCAGATATATATGGGGCATTCCACGTCAAATCACATGGTCATCTGCCTTACTACCTCGGATTTTGATGTCCAAGGAATTGAGAGTGTCGTTTGGCCCAAAAAATGACCTCAAATTTTTAGAATTTTTTTTTCATGTTTGAGGGGCTGTCCGAGTTAAAAAATCATTGAAATAAAGGGAAAAAATTAATAGGACCCTTTTACAAATTAATGAAAGTTTTTCACGGAAACTAGCGCCCAAAACAGATATTTTTGTCATAGTTCGATAATGGCCGAAAAATAATTACTATTTTTTAATAATTAAAATTTTTTGATTGTATTTGAATCATCCGTTTTATTTCAGTTCGTCGCAGGTTAATAAATTTTCAAAAAGTGGTGTCATTTCACTTTTAAACCAAGACAAAAAAATCAAGTTTCACAAGAAAAATATTTCTGTTATTGTTATTCTGACTACAAGAAACAATCAAAATAAGAAATTATCAAAGAAAAAAAAAAAAAAATAGTAATTATTTTTGGCCCATTATCGAACTATGACGAAAATATCTGTTTTGGGCCCTAGTTTTTGTGAAAATTTTCATTAAGTTAGAAAAGGCCCCTCTTGATGTTTTTCCTCAATTCAATGCTTTTTTAGCTCGGTCAACCCCTAAAAAATGAAATTAAAATTTCTTAAATTTGCGGTTATTTTTTGGGCCAAACGAAATCCAAAATTTATTCGACATCAAAATTCGAGGGGTCAGGCCGATGACCCCATCGCAGTGATCGGCAGTATCGATTTTTTCGTCAACGATATTGATTTTATTAATCATTTTTTCGAAAAATTAATAATTAGACAAAAAATATTACTAATTTTTCTAAAAAATTATTAATTAATAAGGAAATACTTCCAATAAAAAAAAAAAATTAGTACTTAGCGACAAAATATTTCAAATTTTTCCAAAAAATTAGTAATTAGTGACAGAATATTACTAATTAATTTTTAAAAAACTGTAATTTGTAGAAAAGTATTGTGTATATTTACGTACTTGTGTGCACGGATTGAGTCATGGTTATAAGCTTCAAAAAGTAAGCTTCAAATTCTATTCAAAAAGTTGTTTCATTTTTTATAATAACTACATCTTTTGAATATTTCACACATTAGTATTTATTGAATCGAATGTCATACGATATCACATAAGTCATTATTAATACAAATATTTAATCAGTACCTATTAAAAAATACATTAGCAATTTTTATTTTATTTATTACTTTTTCCAAAATTAATACAACATTTCTTCACAAATTATTGATTTTTTTGGTTATTTAGCAATATCGTTCTTGCTAATTACTAATTCATGGAAAAAATTAGGAATATTTTATCGTTAATTACCCATTTTTTGGAAAAATTAGAAATGTTATGTCACTAATTACTTATTTATTAGAAAAATTAATAATATTTTGTTACTAATTACTAACTTTTTAGAAAAATTAGTAATAGTTTTTGCTAATTACTAATTACAAATGTTAAAAAAAATTACTAATATTTCTTGGCTAATTATTAATTTTTCGAAAAAATTGGTTAATAAAAATAGATAGATTTTTTCTTGCCGATCACTGCCCCATTGATATATGAGGGATTCTCTGTCAATTCAGCCACTTTTATTTCGACCATCTCAGGTGTGCCCCATAATTGGTCATATCAAACTGCTACTAAAAGGCATTCTATGTGAATTTTTTCAGATTTTTTAATTCAAAATTTTAGAAACCGCCGTTTTTTCCAAATGAATATATTTCGGAAACTTGAAGTAACTGAAAAAAAATGTCGATACATAAAAGTTGTAGTTTTGTGTTAGCATTCGAGCGGAATATTTAAAATAATTTTTCCGTTCCGGTAATGCTGATTTTTTACCAAAAAAGAGGAGAGTTATTTTTTTATTCAAAAAGGCTATTTTTTTTGGCTGAAAAAATTACAGAGTCTTTCAGTATACCTGACGATATCGCGAAAACATCGCCAGAGTGGCACGGGTCGAGGTTCTACGGTAAAAAAAATGAAACCACACAAATTATTTTTTTTTCTACCGGAACCTCGATCCGTGCCGAGCTGGCGATTTTTTTGCGATATCGTCAGACATACTGGAAGACTCTATAATTTTTTCAGCCAAATCTAAAGTGCTGTTTTTGAATGAAAAAAGAATTTCCCCCTTTTTTGGTGAAAAATCAGCGTTACCGAAACGTAAAAATTATTTAAAGTATTCCGCTCGAAAGCTAACACAAAATTACAACTTTTATGTGCAGACATTTTTTTCAGTCACTTCAAGTTTCGGCGATATGTTAACGAGGTTCCGGTAGAAAAAAAAATTAATTTGTGTGGTTTCATTTTTTTACCCTAGAATCTCGATCCGTGCCACTCCGGCAATTTTTTTGTGATTTCGTCAGATATACTGAAAGACTGTAATTTTTTCAGCAACAAAAAAATGGCCTTTGTTAATGAAAAAAATAATTATTCCCTTTTTTGGTAAAAAAAATCAGCGTTACCGGAACGTAAAAATTATTTCAAATATTCCGCTCGAATGCTAACACAAAACTACAACTTTTATGTACAGATATTTTTTTCAGTTACTTCAAGTTTCCAAGATATATTCATTTGGAAAAAAACGGCGATTTCTGAAATTTTGAATTAAAAAATCTGAAAAAATTCACATAGAATGCCGTTTAGTAACACTTTGATATAATAAATTATGGGGCACATTTGAGATGGTCGAAAAGAAAAGTGGCTGAATTGACAGAGAATCCCTCACCATATTAGATTGATTCAAAAAAATAATTTCGGGGACGTGAAAAAGATGCCAGTTAGAAAGCTTTTAATATTAATATTTAGAGGTCGCTCGTCGCCAATTTCTATTCTATTCTATTTCCATTCAAGTAAGAAGTCATTCATTAATTACGTAAGCATAATTTCTCCATTTTTGACCTCCCCCACCAAGTAAGGACACATAAGATTTTGTGAACTCCTCCTCCTCCTTCTTACGTAAGGTTTTATCTAGTTTTTCTAAAAAGCAGTCAAGATAGTTAAATGTCGTTATAAAAGGGTCAGTTGACATCAATAATAGTATTTTGTGCATCTAAGGCCAGAGATAAGTCTTTTTGTCGAGCGTGAAGTTTGTCGCAACGAGCGAAGCGAGGGCCGTAACCACGCGAGACAAAAGACAAATCTCTGGCCCGCGTTGCACACGATCTTTTTTTTCCCCATGGGAGATTTTCGTGCTTTTTACTATATGCGTGGATAGCCAAAAAGAGGCTCTTTTTGACAGCTAAGAGTCACTTTTCGGCTGTCTACGCATATGGTGAAAAGCACGAAAATCTTGCTGGGTGAAAAGAAAGTTTTTTTTATTTTTTTTTCAAATATTTTTTTAGTCTTTGGAAAATGCATAGTAAGGGTAAGATTTTAAACAATCTTAAAGTGAAGAAACAAATCAGTCAAAAAACTACAAACGAATATAATACTTTGCGTAAAACAAAGAGTGACTAGATTTGAAACAATTAAGTTCAGATCATCAATCGTTGTCCGGGCTGAATGATATACTATTGTGACCGTTTGAAATGATTTTTTTTTTAATGAATAAATGATATACACTCAGTCGAAAAATTAGAAAAACAAAAAAAATTTCGAGATTTTTCAGCGATTTCCTAAAGGCTGTAACTTTGTTAATTTTAGTCCAAAAAATTAAAAAAAAGCATTTTGAAGCTTGAATCTTCTTGTTTTGGAATCTTGGCTTCAATAAATTTTTTCGAGCTTAACCAATTTATGGATCATTCAGCTGGATTCTTTGGCTTTGATTTGCCTTTTTCTGTTTATTCTACAACTATTTTTCGCCGAGATATCGGCGATCGAACAAAAATTCGTCATTTTTTTTTTTAATCTTTGATATCTCTGAAACTGATGATCGTACAGCGAGTAAACAGTGGGTTTTGGAAATGTAAATCAGGGATCGGCAAAAAAAAAATTACCATTTTCCATTTTTCAATTGACGAAAAATCGATAATTTAAAAAGATGAAATACCAATTGATGAAAAATTGAAATTAGACGAAATTGTATTTTCAATTATCAAAAAAATCGGTAATTGGTCGAAAAATAATATCAATTACCCACTAATGATTAATGGGAAAAAATAAAGTTCGAATTATCCAAATAATCGGTAATTGGTCCAAAAATAATACCAATTACTCAGAAAATGGGTAATTGGTTTGAACATATTTTCAATTATCCGAATAATCGGCAATTGGTCAAAAAATAATATCGATAATCAGAAAATGGGTAATTGGTTGGAAAATATTCTTAATTATCTGAATAATCGGTAATTGGTCGAGAAATAATATGAATTTTCAGAAAAATTATTAATTGGTTTGAAAATATTCTCAATTACCCGAATAATCGTCAATTGATCGAGAAATAATGTCGATTTTTCAGAAAAATGGGTAATTGGTTTGAAAATATTCTCAATTACCCGAATAATCGTCAATTGGTCAAAAAATAATGTCGATTTTTCAGAAAAATGGTTAATTGGTTAGAAAATATTCTGAATTACCCGGGTAATCGTCAATTGGTCAAAAATAATGAAATACCAAGTAATTAACTTCTCGCTTTCTGAGATGTCCAGGTTGACCGCTGCGTATTTTTCGGAGTCCAGGTTGACTGCTTCGTAGATGTCGGCGTCCAGGTCGATCACTACGTAGTTTTCTGTGTCCAGGTCGACAGCTTCGTAGTTGTCGGTGTCCAGGTCGACCGCTGCGTAGTTTCCGGTGTCCAGGTCGACCGCTGCGTAGTTGTCGGCACCCAGCTCGACCGCTACGCGGTTTTCGGTGTCCAGGTCGACAGCTTCGTAGTTGTCGGTGTCCAGGTCGACCTCTGCGTAGTTTTCGGTGTCCAGGTCGACAGCTTCGTGATTTTCTGTGTCCAGGTCGACAGCTTCGTAGTTGTCGGTGTCCAGGTCGACCGCTGCGTAGTTTTCGGTGTCCAGGTCGACCGCTGCGTAGTTGTCGGCGTCCAGGTCGACCGCTACGCAGTTTTCGGTGTCCAGGTCGACAGCTTCGTAGTTGTCGGTGTCCAGGTGAACCTCTGCGTATTTTTCGGTGTCCAGGTCAACAGCTTCGTGATTTTCTGTGTCCTGGTCGACAGCTTCGTAGTTGTCGGTGTCCAGGTCGACCGCTGCGTAGTTTTCGGTGTCCAGGTCGACCGCTGCGTAGTTGTCGGCGTCCAGGTCGACCGCTACGTAGTTTTCGGTGTCCAGGTCGACAGCTTCTTGATTTTCTGTGTTCAGGTCGACAGCTTCGTAGTTGTCGGTGTCCAGGTCGACCGCTGCATAGTTTTCGGTGTCTAGGTCGACCGCTGCGTAGTTTTCGGTGTCCAGGTTGACAGTTTCGTAGTTGTCGGTGTCCAGGTCGACCGCTACGTAGTTGTCGGTGTCCAGGTCGACCTTTGCGTAGTTTTCGGTGTCCAGGTCGACAGCTTCGTGTATTTCGGTGTCCAGGTCGACATCTTCGTGATTTTCGGTGTCCAGGTCGACCGCTGCGTATTTGTCGCAGTGATCGGCGAAATCGATATTTTCGTCAATTTAATTACCGTCAATTACTCTGTGTTAGAAAATTTTATAATTGTTCCAACAAATATTACTCATTATTAAGGCACTCGGTAATTAGGTAGTAAGGTATTTCTAATATTCGAAAATTCGATAATTCACGTTCGATTATTATCCAATAAACCTATAACTTGTAATTTAGATCAAATAATTACTCAATAACCAAGTAATTAAATACTTAAGTAACTCTACTTACTAATTTACAGTTTAACAAAAACTTGATAACATAAACTTGATATCAGTTTAATAAAATTTCTTTTTCCTTTCTTTAGAGATTCTGTCTAATTAAATCATTTCTCAAAAAGAATAAATTTTTAACGAAATTTGATACGAAGTTGACATCAAATTTAATATTGACAAGTTATTCTATGATAAGTTATTCGTTCAGATCTAATATTTAATTAGAAAGAATTTCTACAGAAAGAAAGAAGAATTATTATTAAATCCATATCAAATTGAATATCAAGTCGATTAAGAAGTGGATTATAAGAGAAATAAAAAAATTCTCTTCTAATTAGATAATTTCTCAAAAATAATGAATTTTGATGAAATTTGATATTGATAAATTATTCTATGATAAGTTATTCTTTTTGAAAAATTATATCATCAGAGAGAACAAAAATAAACGAAAGAAGAACTTTTATGAAATTGACATCAAATTTGATATCAGCTTTATATCAAATTTGATATCCACTTGATATGAATTTAATAAAAAAAAATTTTTTTCTTTAGAAATTCTCTCTAATAAAATAGTTTCTCAAAAAGAATAAATTTTTTATTTTTTGTGATAAGCTCTATGATAAGTTATTCTTTTTGAAAAATTATGTAATTAGAAAGAATTTCTACAGAAAAATCAAAGATTCTTATTAAGTTCATATCAAATTGGATATCAAGTTTATTAGACGCGAAATTTTCAATTTGTCTTCTAATTAGATAATTTCTCAAAAATAATAAATTATCGATGAAATTTGGATTAAACTTCATCAAGTTTTTGATTGGAGAGAATTTTTTAAAAAAGAAAAAAACAAACAAGAATTTTCATGAAATTGATATCAAATTTGATTTCAGCTTTATATCAAATTTGATATCCACTTGTTATCGAATTTGATATCAACTTGATACCCAATTTGACATCAATTTAATAAGAATTTCTCTTTTTTCTGCAGAAATTCATTCAAATTAAAAATTTCTCTTCTAATTGAATTGTTTTTCAAAAAGAATAACTTATCAAATTTCTTGAAAAATGTATTCTTTTTGAGAAATCATTTAATTCGAGGGAATTTCTAAAGAAGAAAAGAAAGAAAAATTGATATCCATTTTACAAAAATACTTCTTTCGTTCTTTTTTTTTACAAATTCTCTCTAATTAAAAATTTGATCGAGTTGATATCAAATTTCGTGAAAAATTTATTATTTTTGAGAAATTATTTAATTAGCAGACAAATTGAAAATGTCTCTTCTAATTAAATAATTTTTCAAAAAGAATCATTTATCATAGAATAAGTTATCAATATCAAGTTTGATATGAAGCTGATATCAACTTTGATATCAACTTCCTATCAAATTTCATTAAAATTTTATTCTTTACGAGAAATCATTTAATTAGAGGGAATTTCTAAAGACGGAAAGAAAGAGGAATTGATATCAATTTTAGAAAAATTCTTCTTTCGTGCTTTCTTTTTTTGAAAATTCTCTCTAATTAAATCTAATTAATTTCTTAAAAATAATAATTTTTTTATGAAGTTTGATATCAGCTTCATATCAAATTTGATACAAACTTGATATCAACTTGATATCAATTTAATATAAATCCTTTTGTCTTTCTTTCTTTTTTTCTTTATTTATTTATTTATTTCTCTACAAATTCTCTCTAATTGAATAATTTCTCTAAAAGAATAGATTTTTGATGAAATATGATATCAACTTGATCAAATTTTTAATTAAAGTGAATTAAAAAAAAAAAGAAAGAACGAAAGAATAAGTTTTATGAAATTGATATCAAATTTGATATCAATTTCATAAAAATTCTTCTTTCGTTCTTTCTTTTATTTGAAATTCTCTCTAATTAAAATTTAATATCATGAAATCGATAATTTTCGAAATGATAATATCAATTACTCGATAATGGATAATATGAAAAAAATTTAATTCCAATTTCTCAAAAAATGGGTAATTGATGGAGAAATATTATCAATTACTCAGATAATGGGTAATGATTCGAAAATATATCATCAATCACCCAGATAATAAGTAATGGATTTGAAAATATTATCAAGTGCTCAAATAATGGGTAATTGATAAAAAAATATTATCAATTACTCAAAGAATAGGTAATGGATTCGAAATTATTATCAATTACTCAAATAATGGGTAATTTATCGAATAATATTATCAATTACTCAAATAATAGATAATAGATCCAGAAATATTATCAATTACTCAAAAAGAGGGTAATGGATTTGAAAATGTAATCAATTACTCAAAAAATGGGTAATTGATCGAAAAATATTATCAATTACTCGAATAATACGTAATGCTTCGACGCATCGACGTGACAGACGTATCGTCACTAAAATAACGCAGCGCATTTTGATTTTTTTGTTCTTTAATCATTTTTGCATCTGTTTCTGAAGCGATAAGGCGAAATTTTCAACAATTGCTAAGTTACGAGCCAAAATGTAATAAAGTGAGTAAAAAATAAATATAAGGGAATATAATTTTGAAAAAATTCTGAAAAATCCGAATTATCATATGAAAATTTGTAAACTATTACTCGAAATCGATCGATTTTTTTCTACGTTTTTTTAAACCTTTTGTAAAATAAAATAAAAAAATTAATTCCTAACACCCCTTACATGAGTAAAAAATAAAAGTGAAAGATATCTTGGAAAAATTTGATGTTTGCATATTTTTCAAAATAAATCAGAAAAATCTTCTTTTTTCAATAAAATATTTTTCTCGTTTATTTTAGAAACTATGCAAACTATCAAAAATTTTCTAGACGTGTTATATTTTTATTTTATTTTTTTACTCATGTAAGGGGCATTAGGAATTAATTTTTTATTTTTATTTTAGAAACTGAAAAAAAGAAAATTATTTAAAATATATGAGGCAGCTGCATTTCACTTTCTAATCATGATGGATATTACTTGTTTATGACCGCGAATCTGTAGAAAAAATTACAAAATTTTTAAAATTGTGTTTTTTCAGTTATTCCTTTTTATTGAAGTATTTTATTGAAAAAAAAGATTTTCTCATTTATTTTGAAAAATATTCAAAATATCAACATTTTTCAAGACATGTTTTATATTTTTTTTCACTCATTTGAGATGTATTAGGAATTAATTTTTTCATTTTATTTAATAAACTGAAAAAAAGAAAATCATAAAAAAAATATAAGGCAGCCGCATTCCACTTTCTAATCATGATAGATATTACTTATTTTTTACCCAGAAACTGTAGAAAAAATGGCAGAATTTTAAAAATAGTGTTTTTTCAGTTATCCCTTTTTTACACAAAAATGGTCGTCGCGCCACCTGAAGGAGTGACGAGAGAAATCTTTTAAAAAAATAAGGGTGTTTTTGAAGTAGAATCAATGCGAAAAAAAGTTATGCAAGGATCTGATGACCCGAGGGAAATGACCCCACGATTTCACTTGGAATGCCCCATGTGTATAAATAAATATGCATATCAATAAATATTAATGCATCGTAATTTTGCTTCATTCGTTTTGGACGCTTTGAGCGCTGTGAGCGCCACACCCTGTGACCATTTTATATGTCGATGTATATCTATACATACGTGCTGAAAGCGCGTAAGCGTCAGACGAATGCAGCCATACAAATTTTTTTCAATTTGAACACGGGCTTCAAGAAATTGAAAAAAATTTGTTGGCTGCATTTGTCTGACGCTTACGCGCTTTCAGCACGTATGTATAGATATACATCGACATATAAAATGGTTACAGGATGTGGCGCTCACAAGCGCGTAAGCTTTGAAAACGAACGTTAGCATCACGCTTCAGCTAATTCAAGCATTCTGATTGGTGCATGCATTATATCCAGCTAATCAGAACGCTTGAATAAGATGAGAGGTGGGTAGTCAAAAAAATGCAAAAAAATTGATCGTGCTGCTTGTGGCTAACCTCATTGTTATGATAGTTTCGTCGGTGCTGTTTGTTAGGCGTGATTTATTATTTATTTGTGAATTTGTGCTGTGTTAGTTAGTGAATATTTCCAAAAAGTATATACGAGCGAAAATGAATGTGTTTTCTGAAAATATATTCATTTACCAATTCATCCGCTCAACGAAAATAAATTTTTTGTCTTCACGCGTGGATATAGCAAGGAAAGTGACATTTTGTTTTCCTGAGATAAATGTGAAACTATCGTACATTTACAATTGTACAAGTTTCATGGTGATTGTAACAGTTTTTTATTTGTGGCATTTTTTCATGAATTAAAAAAAATTTAGTGACATAAAAATTAAAAGTTATGAAGAAAAAATTGTTTTTCGTGTGAAAAAGTTTGTGACACATTTTTCGTTCCGCAGGAAAAATTCAGCAGCTGGAGAGGAGTGACAAGAAAAATGTTGCTGCATCAACAACTTTCCGAGGCCTTCTCCGAAACCTGGTTCTTTGAAAAGTCTGTGCGTGATTCAGAAGAGACCGGTGAACGGTTTGAGGTCCAACTAGTTTTATTTTGTTCGAATTTCTATCAGGGATGAGTGCGACACATTTTTGTTTTAGGTTAATTGAAGTGTGAATTTTAAGGCTGACTTTCATCAGAGGAGCAAAATTAACTGAATAATTATAAAACTGCCTCGTCCCGTCGAGATGGAGGCCTTAAAAAAAAAAATGCGCCACACTCATCCCCGATGGCAATTCGTTGAGAATAAAATAACACTAGTTAGACCTTGATCTGTTGATCGGTCTTTTCTGAATCACGCGCAGACTGAAAAAACTCAAAATGCTGTGCATCAGGGTGACGGTGGACCTTAAGAGTTTTCTTTTGAGCTGAAAGGAAGCTTGAAGAGCGTAGAAGAATATAACCCATCGGTTAGATTTCTACGCAAAGTTGAAAAAAAGATCTTGCAGTTTCGCAGTTGCAATTTCTTAACCGACTCAGTCCCCTTAAAACACGAAAGTGGGAGATTGAGTGTAAAGTCAAGTTATGGGAGCGTCCACTGTATCTAAACAATCATATCATTTAAATGCTTCGATAGACATGCGCAGAATTGTTAAATAATTAGGCAGTAATAAAAAATATAATAGTGACATTTCTGATAGGTATATTTATTATGATATTTTTATCATTCAATGATTATTAGGACATTTATTATAAATAAAAGAAGCTTTTGGTTATAAATCAATGCTCAGTTTCTAGTCTTTCACGTTTGAAACGTGCGGGATATCGCCATTTTGCCAACGAAGCACAAGCACACGAGAGTACTGAACTCATGTACTTTTATAAGAGAAATATGAGTTTGGAATTTAGCGCGCTGATCAGACTGGCAAATGTTACTTGGAAAATTGGCCACCAGGGAAAACGCATACAAGAACGCATTTTGTGTGTTATGCCGATGGTCTCTATGCTTTACGTGAAAGTGATATACGCTTGTTTACGATCATATTAAGAAATTCTGTCAGTGAGAAAACGGCATAGAAAACTTTTTTTTTTATGAAGAATGTAAACAAATGATAATTTCTGTGGATAATTCCATTTATTGCAGACCTGTAATATAGTGTTGATATGTGGATTTTTTGAAAATTGAGAATATGATATCATGAGAATGTGAGTTTGTGAGGTTATATTTTATGCTATTTATTTTTATAGAAATTCAATCATAGTTTCCCAAGATTAATAATACTAATAATAATAATTCAAAATATTTCCTATTATTAATCCGTAGAGAATCATTTTTTGTTAAGTGATAAGAAGTATGTGTAAAGTTTTTTTGACATGACAATGTTTTTTTTAACGCGGAAACGTTAAAAAATTATAGATTAATGAAATAAATTTTAGAAAAACATTTAAAATATATTGTAAAATTGTGTTAATGACTTTTAACTTTTCTGGTAGTTAGAATCCATTAAGACAAAAGTATACAGTGAAAATAAAAAAAATTCGCCCACACGTTTTTAAGCAACGGAAGAAAAAGTGAAATTTTGATTTTTTGTTGTTGATTTTAAATACGTAAAAGAACTTCAGGGACTTCAAACTCTGGGAGACCTTTCTTTATGATTGTATAAAGAAAGCCTATAAGTTTAAAAATATTGGTCCACAGGTTGAGAAATTCCAGCTCTGGAAGGACACAAAAGTGACTTTTTTGCTCAAAAATGGCTGTTTTTTTTTTAGAAATTCCATACTCAATGATGACTAAATAGATTAAATCGAAAATGGATTTGAGATTATGGTCATACCATCCTAGGGGACAGAAAACTAAAAAAAAAATTCTTAGGATAATATGCCAAGATATATTAGTAAGAAGTTTGTGTTATTATTATTATAGAAAATTGGTTTTTGGAGGACGATTTTAATAGGCACTTTTCTGATATATGAGTGAGTGCCTAAAAACCATGCCAATTTTCAAAACATTCGGTTCAGCCGTTTGTTGTGACCGAATAATCAAACTTTTAGAAAAATTGATGGAACACGTTTATTGATCCTTTAAGACCAATTTTACAATATATTTTTAATGTTTTTCTAAAATAAAAAACTTTATTTATCTATAATTTTTTAACGTTTTCGCGTAAAAAAAACATTGTCATGTCAAAAAAACTTTGTACATACTTTTTGTCACTTAACAAAAAATGATTCTCTACGGAAAAATAATAGGAAATATTTTGAATTATTATTATTATTATTATTATTAGTATTATTAATCTTCAAAATTAATGGCGTTAAAAATTTTCACGGTATCATAGGATATTACATAGAAGTCTCCATACATTCCCTTCCCACACTTCATTTCCCTTATCATCTCTTTCTCACGCTCAATCCTCACACCTCAGCATCTTCAAATCTCCCATATTGTCCTTAGTCCTACGGGCTACGTTACGATGGCTCGTTTTCCCCTCTACTCGCCTGGACACCTTTTCACCCCACTTCACACGTCACTCTTCCACCTTATCCTAATCCCAAGTGAGTTCATCTCCGACATCCACCTAATTAAGACGTGCACACTCTCTGAACTCAAAATACCCTCAATAAACCTTCAATTAATATATACAACTTCAACATTATAATCATTTATTCAACCCGCTCGTCCTTCACATTTTGGCGTCAGAAGCGCGATATCTAAACGCCCGCAAAAAGCGAAAAACGCGCGAAAAATAAAAGTGACAAAACAACAAGAAAACAAAAACCCGAAAAGCAGTTTAACAAAAAAACGAAAAGTGAAAGTGACAAGAAAAATCAAGAGAGTGAAAAAAAACCAATCAACATCGACAGAACAACATTTTGAGACACTGATGAAACGACAATTTTTTTTTTAAATACAACAACAATTAAAAATAAAAAAAAACAAATATAACAAATATCAAAATAACATCGAAAACGACCTTTGTTTTGCCAACAACACAAACAAAAAATCCAAAATCGAAAAAACATACCCACAAGTGACAAAAAGAAAAGGGAATAGTGAAAAAAGTGAAAAAACGAAAAGTGAAAAAGTGACGAGCAGCGACAAAAGAAAAGTGCACACAGAACGCCCCATATAGTGCTTCGCAAGGTACGCATACACATACCCACATACACACAACAATCACGCCCACAACTAAATTTTGATCAACTGAAAAGACGAACTAAGTGAAATTTACAGCATTCGAAACACGACCCAAAGAAAAAACACAAAAATATAAAAATGGAAAATTAAAGCAACATTCAGAAAAACAAAGTTTAGACGCTTATAAAGTGATATTAAGAGCAAAAATGGTATTCGCAAATACACAGTGACATTAAAAGACAAAAAAACGTGCAATTTATTTAAGAGTGCGAAATATGCAATTTCACAAAATATGACATTTAAAATTATGAAAAATGTAACATTTATTCGAAAAAGACGAAACACGTTCAATTAATAAAAAGTAACATTCCAAAATAAAATAAACGTAAAACTCCTTCAAAACAATGCAACGTGAGCAAAATGCGAAAACACAAATTTTACAAAAGTGATCTACACAACATTTACAAACACGAAAAATACTCATCGACATCTACACCGGACTCCAACGCACGGCACATACAGCATCGTTCAAATCTAACCAAAGCAACCACGTGTATATACACAACCAGACAAAAATAAAAAAGAAGGAAGGAAGAATACGAAACACGAGTAGAAACGGAATAATACCAATTATATATGTACAAATTATCTTCTTGCATGTATGTAAGTACCCTTGATACTTGAATTTTTTTATTCTAACATTTGAAATGTTACACATCTTCGTATATATTTGAAAGTTTTCATCACCATTACCTTTCGCAAGAACCGTTGCGACACATGAGCGGATACATTAGCTGACTCTCAAATAACATCCAATAAATGCAATAGACTGAAACTGGTCTACTATAATAATAATAACCTCAAATCCATATAATTTTTTCTTCCCTTTTTGTAAAAGGAAAAATTAATTCCATCACCGCCTCACTATCATGCACTTATAATATTCACACAGAATGCAAATGAACGAAATAAATTCGGACTATGTAGAACCATTATAGGTTGCAAAAAATACAGTTGAAATGGCGTATGTTGGTATAACTTTCCACGATGTATATAACGCAATCCCAACGTTTAACGGCAAAAATATGCCCGTAGAAAATTTAATGCGAGCTTGCAAAAGAGCAACTGTATTAATACCAGAAAGCGAACACGCACAGTTCCTCGTCATGATCCAATACAAATTATCCGGTATTGCCCTCGATTCAGCAGATACAAGAACATACACAACACTCAACGAATTATTTCCGGACATAAAACATTATTTCTATTTCCCAATCGAACTTTCGGACCTCGAACTAGAATTAAACTCGATTTCGCAAAATTAGAACGAGCACGTGTCAGAATATACGATCTTAACACGAGTAATCTTACGACCTATTTTCGAAAAACTCGAGGAACTCTACGCGACCGAAGCCGAACGACCGTACCTTAAAAACAGAATAGAGAAGTTAGGAAAATCAGCCACCAGAGCTTTCATTCGAGGCCTTCTCGATAAAATTGGAGATCTTCTAACGTATAAAAAAATTGTAAATTTGGATACCGCCATAAAATAAGCATTCGACATCAAACATGAACTACAAAAACACCAAATTATTAATCAACATCGTGTACATAACGAACCCATTTATGCAACGCAAAATGTGGCAGCGAAAGTTCAGCTTGCCAAAATACAAAACATAACGCCTCAAAAATTCTGCGAATATCATCAATCTGACACCCATTTTACCGCAGAGTGTACAGCCATGAGAAAATTAAGAGAACGAAGTCACAGACTTAAGAATCAGAAAGTCCGCAATAATACATTAAATAACCCATACAGGTGGTATCGCAGAAATTCGCGCTACCAACAACGAACCAACATGTCATCCCAAAATATAAACGATTCAAGAGGCAACAACCTTAACAACAACCAAGACGACGAATTCAAACGTAACGACCAAAATCGATTTCGACATACTCGCTACAACGGACAATCTGGTAGCTCGTGGAATGAATCATGTAAAAGTTCCCGCGACCAACAAACTAACGAAAACATACAAGAATTACAAAGACTCAATCAACAAATTTGAGACCTCACAAAAATCATCACAGATTTACAAGAAAAATTCGTTCACGATTCACTAATTTCTCACTTCATGAGACCGCAAAACACAAGTCAAAATTACCCCACTTGGGAGTACAAACGTGTACATGGAAATGAACATTACTACGAAATTCATCCCAAACCAGAACATTTTCGTTCATCCGAGACCTCATCAATATTCTCAGAGTCAAAATTATTCAGCGTCGCTAATGACGAATGGTTTTATCAGGGAAAGAAACGTCCATTCTTTGACATCAGAAAAGTTCTGTGGTAATACAACCTCAAGAACGTAACAATTTTACCACAAGAAAATAACATATTACAAAGCATCGACATGAAAACGGAACAAGAATCATACAACACGAACATCGAACAATAAAAATTACGGAAGTGCACACCCAAGAATAAACAAATCAATTAGCAACAACAATTATCGACTCATCGACGTCTGAAGAAGAGATTGAACTCACGGTAACGACCAAGGAAAGTACACGGAAAGCTCTACATGGAAAGGTTAACGAACTAAGCAAGACACACGGCAAACGAAATGGAAAACGAATTATATTTATCTACGCAAATTTAACAAACGAACAATCCGTCACTCGCCACCGGGGACGAACAAACTGTACACACGCAGCTACAATTAAACAATCCGTCGCCCGCCACCGGGGACGAACGAACAAACCGCACAAACGCGATCACAAATGAACAATCCGTCGCTCGAAACGAGGATGAAATACAAAACGAGATAAAAAAAAGTAAAGAAGAAGGGAAACAATCGGCCCATGTCGGCTAGTAAAAGAGAAAAAAGACAATCGACCTATGTCGATTAGAATCAGAATATACAATAAGAATATAGAATAAGAATAACAAAAGAATGGGAGAAAACAATCAGCTCACCACCGAAGCTATACAAAAATAAACAGCTCATCACAAAAAACTTAGCACGAAGAAGAAATAAATGCGACGATAATATTCATAATTACAACACTCACGGAGGACTCGGAGCCTTCAACTATAATAAAATGAAAATATAATTTTTAAAAACTATCACAAACTATATAAAATTATAATAATGATAAAAAACTATAATAAAACATACGATGACAAGGCAAACGAAACAGGAAATGAGAAGACAAACGATATAGGAAACAAAACGGCAAACAATAGAAAAACATAATCGATGGAAAAGGAATGTTCCGTACCGTCACGTAATTCAGGATACAGACAGAATTGCTTGGATTTTTCCAACGACAAAAATAAACCTTCAATCATCACTGGGTATTTTTCTCACCCTACGTTACAATAACGTTAATTTCACAAGCAACGATATTTTCTATCTTCTTATTTATGATTCTTTTCTTCAAAAATTATTTATTACACGGAAAATTTCCGTACATTTACAGTTTTCTAAGCCGGATTGAAAAGAGAAATTTCTCAAGTAATCAAACATTGCTCGCTCGCGAGAAAAGGCCATAAACGACCCTCGAAGCAGTCACCCCGCTCACCAGCATAGTGACCGTGCACTATATATATATATAGACTTTCTTTTTACCCATTCATGAACGATCCGGGTACTTTTCCAGTATATTTTGACTGGAAATATTTAACCCTCGAAAAACAACATTTTCTCCCACTCACATTCTTTTCTCGACCCATGACCAATTAGTAAGCAATTTCATCCTCTCCCACACTCTTTTCACACCTCTTGGATGTCCAAATAAACACACAGTTCATTTTCTTGGATCTCCAAAATAAACAGGCAGTGCAGTTTCATCACTCAAACTAGACAGTCACACTTCAAAGATCTCTGACTACAGTCAGACATACATACAGTCATACATACAGGCGCATTTTATTCCACATTCATAACATGGAATTTTCAAACTATCAAATTATAAACTTTTCATTATCATTGTATAATCGAGTGATTTGTTTGTGTTAATAAGATATCATATTTTTGTTTTCCATCAAAAAGGATTTCCTGTTTAAGCTTAATCCCTTGAACAGGAGTATCTCACAGATGGTAACGCGTCATCAAATTCCGATATCAAAATTGACGACTTTGATAGATTCGTGTACGTGTGTGAACGAATCGTTTCGTTTTGAGATACACGCCACAAGGAACCACACCAATAATCAAACGTGGACTCGAAGGACCACAGGAATATCATCATCAAGATCAATAGACGAATAACATAGCGATAAATTTTCTCAACTCTTCAAGAACCATTAAAACATAATCAACAAAAAAAATCACATGCAGCAAACAAAGTAGATTAGATCATTCAAGTTCTCTCCTCCATTTTCTTCATCCAAATGAGAAGAGACGAACACGCTTTTAAATCCGGTTTTGAACATTTTGAATACTTGTTTTTTCCAATTATATAAAAAAATACACATGCATACACAAACAATGGACTGACAGAAAAGCATATAGATGTAAGAACATACTTAAACAATTAGTTTATTTAAATAGACGATCAATTTTAGCACGCTATGAGAATTAATTAAGGAAAAGACCAATAGCAATTAATTGAGGAATCGACCAATAGCAATGAAAAACATGATCCTTTTTTTCTTATACCTTTAAAAAATAATAATAATATACTAAACAATAGACTAATTTTGCTCAATATTACTGTAGCATTATTTAGTATTTACGTAGATTATAAGTTATTACACTTAGTTTTGTAAGTATTATACTTAGTATCACATTACTTAAGTTTTATAATCAAGCGTTCGAACATTCTACGGAAGAGAAAAGAAAAATAGCCAAAACAGTTATATACTTTTGCACATCTTAACGCACATATTATCATTTAAACCCGGGATCACCGCATATCTTATCCCGTATCTCATAATCATAGAAAAAATACACTCAGTCAAAAAATTAAAGGAACAGTAAAATTTTCGAGTTTTTTCACCGATTTTCCAAAGGCTGTAACTTTGTTAATTTTGGTCGAAAAAAATTTTTAAAAAAAGCATTTTGTAGCTTGAAACTTCTAGTTTTGGTATCTTGAGTCAAAAAATTTTTTTGGGCACCACCCTCGACGCAGCCGAAAGAAATGTCGAGGAAAATTTTTTTTCAAAATTTTTGCTTTTTTCAAAACATTCGTTGGGCTCCAAAAAATTTTTTACAGCTTAACCAATCTATGGATCGTTTAGCTGAATTCTTTAGCTTCAATTTGCTTTTTTTATTTTTGTTCTACGACCATTTTTCGCTGAGATATTGGCGATTGAACAAAAATTTGTTTTTTTTTTTAGATTGTCGATATCTCTGGAACTAATCATCGTACAGCGAGTAAACGATGGGTTTCGGAAACTTGAATCTTTCCTCTATAAGTTTCCATTACTTTCACAAAGGAAAAAAAATTTTTTCGATGCTCAATATCGACTTGAAAAAGTCCAAAAAAATAGCTTTTTTTCTTATTTTAGAAAATCTACCACAACTCTGCAGATATTGCGAAAAATACCAATGTTCCCAGGTTTTTTTTTAGCTCAATACATACCTAAAAACCATGCCAATTTTTAAAACAATCGGTCGAGCCGTTTTTTGTGACCGGATCATCAAATTTTTCGAAAAATTGAAGGAACACGTTTATTGATCCTCTAAGACCAATTAGCGGTGTTAAAAATGGAAAAAAAAGTTTTTATTTTTATTTTCTCTCAAATTTGCATTCAATGAGCGTAAAAGCTAAAAAAAATGGCAAATTTCGAAAAAAAAATTTTTTTTTCAAAATTTTGGAAAATTTTTTTTTTTTTTCTTCAATTTTTTTTTTTTAAATTCCAATGCTAATAATGCTAATAATTTTAATGCAATAAAAACTTGTCATGCTCAATTTTGCCTTAAAAAATCAAAATAAAGGGTTTTTTCTTCTTTTGGAAAATCTACCACAACTTCGTAAATATTGCGAAAGGTACCAATGTTTGCAGGTTTTTTTTTAGCTTAATGCATACCTAAAAATGTCGTCAAAGTTTTAAAAAATTTAAAGAGCACGTTCATTGATCATTAATCACCAATTAATGATGGTAACAATGAAAAAAAAGTTTTTCTTTTTTTTGTCTCTCGAATTTGCATTTAAGGAGTGTGAGAGTTGAAAAAAATTCAAATTTCGAAAAAAAAATTTTTGTTTACAATTCACGCCGTTTACCGCCACCATTAGCATCACCCAAAGCGCACCACATAGAGGTTGCATGATCGAATTTACGCTTCTTTTATGCTTACACATGTGTGTTTTTCCGCGTGGTATGCGTACTGAACGAGCTGAATTTCTCCTATAGTTGTACATTCAATATTTATTGAATAGCGAAAAAAATTTAATTGAAAAATTTCTTTTTTATTCGCCAATGTGTAGTACATTCTTTAGAGCCATTATCTATTGAATTTCTTTATGATTTTATTCTGTATGCCCTAAATCTTGAAGATCAATTAAATTCAAAGTTGATACCCTCAAGACAATCGGCATACATCCTCCGTGCAGCATCATACGATGTCTTTTCTCGTTTATCATATTCATTAATGTTACAAAAACAGTTCCTTTGAAAACTCCAAATTCATTTTGACACTTTTCAAGATTCATTACACAGTTTTTTTAAAATTCTCTTTTTGTTACACAAACCACATATTCTTTCTTTTCGTTTTTGAACACCCACCCGTCATGAGACGGCATTTATCCGAACCAGAGATCGCTCGGCTGGTGACTCTCGTTGAAGAGGGTTATTCTTACCGAGTTGTAGGTGATATGATGCACGTATCGCCATCGGTTGTGTCTCGTGCCTACAACCGGTATTTAGAACTCGCGGGATACGGTCGTCGTTCCGGACAAGGTCGGCGACGTTCAACAACACCTCGGGACGATCGAGCAATGATTCGAGAGAATCGGCGAGACCCATTTCTCGTGCCGAATGTCATTGCTCACAATTATCGTAACCGACAACAACAGCAACGAAACATCTCTGCCCAAACGGTTAGGAACCGTCTCCAGGAATCCGGGATTAGAGCTAGACGGCCTGTTCGTGTGCCTATGTTAACCGTTAGACATCGCCGAGCTCGTTTAGCGTATGCTCATCAGCATATCGATTGGAGCATAAGAAAATGGAATAATGTTCTATTCACAGACGAGTCTCGGTTTTGTTTATACGGCGACGACAGACGGCCACGAGTTTGGCGTCGTGTTGGAGAACGGTTCAACCAAAATCACGGTCGCCCGGTTGTCGCGTTCAATGGAGGATCGGTGATGGTATGGGCAGGCATTTCTCGATATTCGAGGACTCGCCTTCATATTGTCCGCGGTAATTTGAATGCTCGACGCTACATTGACCAAATTCTGAGACCCTATGTTTTACCGGTCCGACAAAGATTAAGACGCTTCTTTTTAATGCACGACAACGCTCGGCCGCACACAGCAATCGTCACCAGACATTTTTTAGAAGATCATAACATCAGTGTGTTGCGGCATCCACCGATGAGCCCGGATTTGAACCCAATTGAACATGTTTGGGACATGATGGGTCGTCGTTTGCGGCAGGAATACCCCAATTTGCAGAACCTTGCGGCCTTAGAACGCGCGCTGGTGCGAATTTGGCAGACTATTCCTCAAGCAAGGATACGGCGATGCATCAATATGGCGGACCGATTGGGTGCGGTGATCGAAGCCAGGGGTGGCAATACGCGTTTTTAAACGCGCACACACGACGCACGCACACATACACACACCCGGATATGCACGCACGCACACACGGATACACATACTCTTGCGCAAAAAGTTTTGAGAAATGAGTTTGGAGTCATAAAATACCGCGGAAGTGACGAGCCGTGGGGTCTCATTTAAAAACAAATTCATACACGCGTGCACACACACACACGCACACACACACACACACACACACACACGTGCGTAAGCACAAAAGAGGCGTAAATCCGACCACAACCTCCACGCGGTGCGCTTTGGGTAATGCTAATGGTGGCGGTAAACGGCGTGAATTGTGAAAAAAAATTTTTTTTCCGAAATTAGAATTTTTTTATACTCTTACACTCCTTAAATGCAAATTCGAGAAACAAAAATAAAAAAGTTTTTTTTTCTTTTTTACCATCGTTAATTCGTGATTAACGATCAATAAACGTGCTCCTTTAATTTTTTTAAAACTTTGACGATTTGGGAAAAAAATGGCCGACCGATCGTTTCAAAAATTTGCAGGGTTTTTAGGTATGCATTAAGCTAAAAAAAAACCTGCAAACATTGGTACCTTTCGCAATATTTACGAAGTTGTGGTAGATTTTCCAAAAGAAGAAAAAACCCTTTATTTTGATTTTTTAAGGCAAAATTGAGCATGACAAGTTTTTATTGCATTAAAATTATTAGCATTATTAGCATTGGAATTTAAAAAAAAAAAATTGAAGAAAAAAAAAAAAAATTTTCCAAAATTTTGAAAAAAAAATTTTTTTTTCGAAATTTGCCATTTTTTTTAGCTTTTACGCTCATTGAATGCAAATTTGAGAGAAAATAAAAATAAAAACTTTTTTTTCCATTTTTAACACCGCTAATTGGTCTTAGAGGATCAATAAACGTGTTCCTTCAATTTTTCGAAAAATTTGATGATCCGGTCACAAAAAACGGCTCGACCGATTGTTTTAAAAATTGGCATGGTTTTTAGGTATGTATTGAGCTAAAAAAAAACCTGGGAACATTGGTATTTTTCGCAATATCTGCAGAGTTGTGGTAGATTTTCTAAAATAAGAAAAAAAGCTATTTTTTTGGACTTTTTCAAGTCGATATTGAGCATCGAAAAAATTTTTTTTCCTTTGTGAAAGTAATGGAAACTTATAGAGGAAAGATTCAAGTTTCCGAAACCCATCGTTTACTCGCTGTACGATGATTAGTTCCAGAGATATCGACAATCTAAAAAAAAAAACAAATTTTTGTTCAATCGCCAATATCTCAGCGAAAAATGGTCGTAGAACAAAAATAAAAAAAGCAAATTGAAGCTAAAGAATTCAGCTAAACGATCCATAGATTGGTTAAGCTGTAAAAAATTTTTTGGAGCCCAACGAATGTTTTGAAAAAAGCAAAAATTTTGAAAAAAAATTTTCCTCGACATTTCTTTCGGCTGCGTCGAGGGTGGTGCCCAAAAAAATTTTTTGACTCAAGATACCAAAACTAGAAGTTTCAAGCTACAAAATGCTTTTTTTAAAAATTTTTTTCGACCAAAATTAACAAAGTTACAGCCTTTGGAAAATCGGTGAAAAAACTCGAAAATTTTACTGTTCCTTTAATTTTTTGACTGAGTGTAGTTAAACATTGATCAAAAGATAATAATATTTAATTCAAAGTAAATCACACGCATACCGTTCATTCGTCGCCCTAGCCAAGTGACGACCAAACCTTTACCAATCCAGGTTAACACAACTTTTCCCACTAACATGTTAACAAGTATTCAGACCGTTTTAGGAAGACTACAAATTAAACAATGGGATAAGAAATTTGGAAAACAATATGAAATAAATATCTAAACATTATTAAAAGTTTGCAAAACAATAATTAACTAGATCGGAACAACAATTGACAGAAACCAATAAAGGAAACTACAAAAGGAAAAAACCCATAACAAAAATAAATTACACAAAGGAAAAAACCAATAACAACCGAAATTTAACAGGAAAAAATACAAATCATATATTATATTAAATTTAAGCATCCTTTCGATCATGCCTATCCAAAATAACAAATCAACCCTACTAATTTAATCACTAATCCAGATATTTAGTTTAGTAAAATAACGACATCCAACCATTTTTTTTCTCGTCCAAGGAAACAACAAATATAACGAATGAAAATTACCACATTACCAGGGTTGGACGTAATGCATTACTTTTTGTAATGCATTTGCATTTTCATTAACCATTAACCATTAAACTTTAATGGTTAATGATTAATGGAAATTATTTTCATTAACTATTAACCATTAAATTTTTATTTATTTATTTCTTTATTTATTCATTTTCTTTTATTCTTGAAAGTGCCAAAAAAACAAATGAATAAATAAATAAATTAATTAATAAATACATAAATAAATAAATAAATCAATAAGAACTTACGAATTTTTTTTTCTTTTTTTTTCAAGGTAGTTAGTAAGTTTTTAGTTATTTATTTATTTATTTATTTATTTATTTATTGGCACTTTCAAGAATAAAAGAAAATGAATAAATAAAGAAATAAAAATTTAATCGTTAATGGAAATAATTTTCATTATCCATTAAAAAAGTAATGGTTAATGCATTACTTTTTCATTAAAAATTTTGCAACCCTGCACATTACACATCTTTTTTAATAAATAAACACATATTTCATTATATCGAATATTATATCGAATCACACATAAAAACAAACCAAATGTAAAAACATTTTCATTATATAGAAGCAAAGAAAATTTGGAACCAATTTATTGTAACTTACGATCGGGACCATCATTTCATTCAAGGGAGGAAGTGTCACGGTATCATAGAATATTACATGGAAGTCTTCATACATTCCTTTCCCACACTTCATTTCCCTTATCATCTCTTTCTCACGCTCAATCCTCACACCTCAATATCTTCAAATCTCCCATATTGTCCTTGGTCCCGCGGGCTACATACGATCGTTCGTGGTTTCCTCTACTCGCCTGGACCCCTTTTCACCCCACTTCAGACTTCACTCTTTCACCTTATCGCAATCCCAAGTGAGTTCATCTCCGACATCCATCTAATGAAGGCGTGCACTCTCTCTGAACTCAACCATTCATACCCTCAATAAACCTTCACTTAATATATACAACTTCAACATTATAATCATTTATTCAACCCGCTCGTCCGTCACAAAAATAAAAAAAAGGTTTTTCTTTTTTTTCCTCTTAAATTTGCATTACTAAGCGTGAGAGCTAAAAAAAATCAAAATTTCGGAAAACAATTTTTTTTTTCGAAATTTGGTTTTTTTTCCTAGTTTTCACGCTCATTAAATGCAAATTTGAGAGAAAAAAAAAACAACTTCCTCTTCATTTTTAACACCATCAAATGATTGGTCGTTAAGGATCAATAAACGTGTGCCTTTAATTTTTCTAAAAGTTTGATGATTCGGTCACAAAAAACGGCTCGACTGATTGTTTTGAAATTTGGCATGATTTTAGGTATGTATTAAGCTAATAAAAATTGATTGATATTTTCCACAATATCTGCAAAGTTGTGGTAGGTTTTCCAAAACAAAAAAAGCTATTTTTAGGACTTTTTCAAGTCAAAATTAAGCATCAAAATTTTTTTTTTCGTGTATGATCCTAACAAGCACTTATAGAGGGTAGATTCAAGTTTCTGAAACCCACCGTTCACTTGCTGTACGATCATTAAGTTTCAGAGATATCGAAGATTTCAAAAAAAGACGAGTTTTTGTTCAATCGCAGATATCTCAGCGAGAAAAGGTCATGGAACAAAAATAAAAAAAGCAAATTGAAGCCAAAGAATCCAGCTAAACGATCCATAGACTGGTAAAGTTCGAACAAAAATTTTAAAGCCCATCGGCTATTTTGAAAGAAGGAAAAATTTCGAGAAAATTTTTACCGCGATATTTGTTTCGACTGCGTCGAGGGTGATACCCACAGAATTGTTTTGACTCAAGATTCCAAATCTAGAAGATTCAAGCTCAAATATGCTATATTTTTAAATTCTTTACGACCAAAATGAACGAAGTCACAGATTTTGGAAAATCGCTGTAAAATCTCGAAAGTTTTGCGATTCCTTAAATTTTTTGATTGAGTATAATTGCGTGATAGTAGAAATGAATTTATTGCAAATAATTGGAGTAAGATTAAAAATCGGCTTCGGCGGGAGGCATATTCGCATAGGGGAGACAGAGGAGAGTTGTGACAATTTTTACTTTAACGAGCATAACTCTGTCAAAAAAGTCTCACATCTATGAACCTTGCATCTTGATTTAGCCTGTTCTATGCACTATGTGAAACAGATGTAAAAATAAATGAAAGTCATAAGGGTCCATGTGAAAATTGATGAAAACTGAAACAACTCCCCATGTCACAACTCTCCTAGTACTGAGGTAAGTTGTGACAGCCACGTATTTGATGGTTATAATGAAGCAAATTCTATTTAAACGCCACTATTGGTGAATAAAAATGACATATATATATATCTGGAGCTTAGTCACGCCCACATTTTTATTTCTCGATGAGACTACAGCACAGGGAATCGAACCCAGAATCTCCCAATGCTCTGGTTTAGAGGCAAGCACGCTAGTCACTACTCCAGAGTACCAGTTCGGTCAAGAACTTACGTTTGGCCATTTTTTGACGCTACCGTCGTAAAAACACTACCGATTCCCGTGGACTAACGGCGCGAATTACATTTAATGGGGGGTTGACAAATTAATCAATTAGCAAAGTTTCCAGTTTTTGACGGTCGCAAGGGCCTAGAAATCAGCTTTGTTACATCGCTCCGCTGCCACAACCTTCCTTGGTTTCCCGTATATAAGAGTGCGTAGTAATCTCTACTGTGATTCTCCCAGTTTTCTTTAATACTTGGCGTCGAGATGCTGCCGCGTCTCTTGATATACGAAAAAAAATGTACTCTAATTTTTATTTATAAGATTCGAAATGTGTAAATATAAACACATTTAAGATTTTTTAAACTAAATAAACAATAAAAAATGTCAACATCAGAATAAGTAAATGAAATTGTACATTAAAAATGAACAAATAGATCTCGTAGTTGTTTCGCCTAGCGCTTTGCTCTCAAATGTCCATCACTCTATATTGCAAAACGCACATCCTTTCTTGTCGTCAAATATTACGTAAAAATGGCTTTTACCCCCCATCCCCCCGAGGTAAGGTCATTTAGAGATTTTTAACCCTCCCCTCTCGGGACCCTTACGTAAATAATGAATGGCCCCTAACGCGGGAAATTTTTTTTTCCACCTTTAAAATTTAAACCGTGGCTTCAAGTCAATATACCGAAATGAGCGATATATATTTGTATAGGGAATTAAATGCTCTACAGAAAAAGTCTTTTCGATAAACTCACTCCTTCAAAAGTTGTTCAAGGTTATCGAAATGAGTTATAGGTTAACGTATTCAAATGATACAATCTTAACAACACTACAACACATACAATGCAAACAGAACGCATACGCTGCTGCGTTTTTCTCAGAACGGAGCGCGTCGAGCCTCGGCTGCAAGAATTGTCTGTTACACTGAGCGCTAGTATACCGAGAGTCTAGTGTATTAATAATCGAAATCTCGCTTCAACTCAAGGGTCGAATAACTTATTTTGTAGAATTTATTCAATTTCTTTCAATCATTTGAAAAAGGTTCGAAGACCGAGGGATCTCTTCTGCGGGAGAAAAAATTCAAAATGAAAAAAACCCAAATGTGTAGCTTAGTACACGTGATAGAAGTGAAGCTTTATTATTATCGGCCCGTGTCCTTACAGATAATACAACCATGAAGATAAGGAGTATCAGAATAGGGAAGATTTGAATGAAAAATTCATAGGCAAAGTGTATTTCATATTCAATGGGTTTCATACTCAGTTTATTTCTTCAATTTGCGCCGCTGATTCGATTGGTACAGTTGTCACTATTAACTTATGATAACTAAAATATGAAATAAATACTCTGGACTAGATATTATCGGTGTATCGCGAAATGTCGATGACTGGACATTTTTGCTGTCATCTGCACTGTGGGATGGTTCCGATGGAGTCTTTGGCATCTCGTGATCTGTAGATAATGATATCAACATTTTGTTGACATATCTATACATATATATTTATTTATATATTAATGTTATTCCTTCTAATATTCGTAACAGCGAATGAAAAAATAGAATAGATCGAAAGAAAAGTAATTAAACAAAATTAGTCGCGTAAAGGAATAATTTTCATCATTAATCATCATTATTTCAAATTTGTTCAATTTTCATTGATTTTTTCATTATTTGTTGATTTATTAATTTGCTTATTCATTAATTTTTTTCAATTTATTGTGAACTTTTTTCTTCATAAATTATTTATTTTCCTCATATGCTATTGTTTATATTTTATGCCCCTTCGATGAAAACACTTTCGCTCATTTGCCTCTCGCATCAGTTAATCGGAGAGGATATTATCAAAATTGTAAATTCAAAGATTCAAAAAATCTTACCGTTCCTGTACTATGTTTTGTCATATATTGTAACGCGCTATTTTTCGACGAGCGTTACAAAGGCGAGATCACGGGACATAAGCGAAATTGATGAACATTTTCTGATCTCCTTGAATTTTATTTCATGTATCGGGGAACGTGTGAATCCGACATTCCAAGGTCGCAAGATCTCGACCAAATTATTCCAAAAGGAAAACGGGAATTTCGAGGCGTCGATACACGAGAATTATTGAGAGACCACCGGCTATGACGCGCGAGAAGAATCAAAGCGCATCATTGGTCACGTTCATCACTCATCGCCGATCGACATCTCGCTTAGAGAATTAGAATAAGGGATTTTTGGAAGAAAGTGGGAGAAAGAGAGGTGTAAACGAAGAGCGAAAGAGACTCTTGAGGGGTCTCTCCCGAGCCGTAAAGAAAGTAGGAGTTCGGAGTTGATTTGTTGGAGAAATATCAAAGAAAAAGGAGAGAGCAAGGGACGCGATCGAAAAAGCCGATCTATCTAAGAAAAAGTGAAGAAGCGGTGAGTGCCGTTCCGATTCTCCTCCATACGACTATTATTCCCTTGTAAAGTGTATCTTTTGGTGACGTATTTATCGTGTCGGCGTACTGAATGGTCGAGTCTTTGTCCCGCGAGGATCGGTAGCTGTCGAGTCTTCGTTCAAGGTATTTGAGGTCGTAACGGGGATCGCGGGTATGTTCTCGGGACGGATCGGTTATTATTTTAGCGACGTCGAATCTTGTTAAATATCGCGCCTTTGTAATAATCGGGAGAGAACTTGGTGTGAATGTTGTGTGAACAATTGTGTAATTGCTCAGTTAATTTCTTCGCCGTGTGATAAAAATTGTGGATAAATTGGATTATCCCGAGATGTGGTAAACCCGGCGAACAGTAGAGTAGCTGGGATCCACTATCGAAGGACATATTATTTTTGTGAATAAAATCATTTTACGGTGTAAGAAAAATTCTTGATCGAACTGCTTTATTTTACGAACCCCCCACTCTACAATATTTTCGTGACTGTAGCTAGTTGGGACACGGCGTTTTTTTGATTATCTTGGGGTTTTTCTCCGGTACTTTTTAGTACCTGGCGCCCTATAAAAATTAAGGAGAAAAGCCCACGCTTTTGTAGCCTGATCGGGGAATTTTGGAATTGAGTAAAATTAACGCTACAAATTTGGCGCCCAACGTGGGGCCACGCGTCTTAACATCGTGTTCGGTCAAGAATTATTTTTGTTTGTAATTTTTGTAAATTTTGAAAGTGAACTTTTGTAAATTTTGGAAGTGAATTTTTGGTGTGAATTTTTGAGAATTTTCGGTGAAAATTTTTGAATTTTGAGAATTGGGAGTTATGGAATTTGATATGAATTTGGAAAGAATTTTGAGAATTTATAATGAAGAATTTTCGTTGAGAAAAGATTTGGAAAAATTACGATGAGAAAATTTCACCGTTCGACCGTTGGTCGAGAGTCCCGTCTCTGTGTGTGTGCGCGCGAGCATCTATTGTTCTGCGAGAGAGCGCGCGGTGTTTACATTTTTTTTTTTGTAGTAGGCGAGTTAACGTCGAGAATATTTCGACAAATAGAGCGAATTTAAGACGCGAGAATTGTAGGACGAAATATCATTTCGGGAATTTTATTCCGGAATATCGCACGATGATTATTATTATTATCGTTCTCCTGCGTAATATTATTCGAGATTTTATACCGAGTGACCAAATTGCGATGAGATTGTTTTTGACTTTCTTTTGCTTGTTATTTCTTTTATTTATTGTCTTATTGTGTTAATAATTTTCTTTGTATGGTATTGACACTTAGGACATTATGTTTTAATAATTTGGCTTATTCAAATTTTATTTTTTTGACAAATGTGATTTTCTTTTGACGGAACTATTTTATTTTATTCGTCCGTGTTTTTATAATTTGACAATTTGATAAATTTTGTGTTTATGATTACGGCATTTTAACCTATTGTTTTAATAATTTGACTAAAATAATCGACCTGTTTAATAATTTTTAATAATTGACAATGAATTTATTTCTGTTTGTTGACGAAAACCATTTTCGACAAATCTCGTCCATTTTAAATTAGTCCTTGGCTAATTAACGCGTCATTTATAAATTTATTTATTAAGCTCTGTTATTTTCTTGTATGCGCCCACTATTTATTATGATTAATTGAATTCATTGTCCCGTATTGTTTTACGTTGTGTATTGTCCCGTAGTATTTTTGGAAAATTTATGATGCAATCACCATTCGATTCAAAGAAAAATGTTATCTCGTCTAGTATTTTTGGAAAATTTATGATGCAATCACCATTCGATTCAAAGAAAAATGTTATCTCGTCTTCATCGTTTCTCGTAATTTAATTTCGGGTTGTTCCCGAATGTTAAAAGGATTGCTTTTTCAATTTGACATGACTTTGGACGATATATAAAGTCTCCACAGAAAGTACGGTCCCCGATTAAAAGACCAAGGAGGAGAGAAATCCTGTAACTGAGACGGAGATGGACGGAGATCATCGGCGGCAAACGAACCGTTCTTACATCTACCGATATAACTGAGGTCGACAAGTCTGATGTCAGCGAGCCTATCCTTTAGAAGCGGAGAAACTTTATTGCAGTCCATCATTATTCGAGAAACGAATCCGTGACTTCTACAATAAATTAAAGACGTTCTAATTTATTAGCCGCGCTTGAGTTCACTAACGATTAAGACCATCGCGAATTAATATGAATGGGTGTGCCTGGAATGTGTCTCTCGAAAATGTCCGTCCCGAATACGACCACCGATGTTATTAATGTCTGGGATGTTATTTGAACTTGACAGTAATTCTTTATGCCTTTCTTTATGCCAAATTGACCGTGATCTTGCCTTGTCAGAGCCGTCTACACGGTATTTATGTCAACCTTTAAGATCTTTGGGAGACTCCTTGACTGAGGGCAGTCAAGTCTAAGGAGGGGAGTGTTGTAACGCGCTATTTTTCGACGAGCGTTACAAAGGCGAGATCACGGGACATAAGCGAAATTGATGAACATTTTCTGATCTCCTTGAATTTTATTTCATGTATCGGGGAACGTGTGAATCCGACATTCCAAGGTCGCAAGATCTCGACCAAATTATTCCAAAAGGAAAACGGGAATTTCGAGGCGTCGATACACGAGAATTATTGAGAGACCACCGGCTATGACGCGCGAGAAGAATCAAAGCGCATCATTGGTCACGTTCATCACTCATCGCCAATCGACATCTCGCTTAGAGAATTAGAATAAGGGATTTTTGGAAGAAAGTGGGAGAAAGAGAGGTGTAAACGAAGAGCGAAAGAGACTCTTGAGGAGTCTCTCCCGAGCCGTAAAGAAAGTAGGAGTTCGGAGTTGATTTGTTGGAGAAATATCAAAGAAAAAGGAGAGAGAAAGGGACGCGATCGAAAAAGCCGATCTATCTAAGAAAAAGTGAAGAAGCGGTGAGTGCCGTTCCGATTCTCCTCCATACGACTATTATTCCCTTGTAAAGTGTATCTTTTGGTGACGTATTTATCGTGTCGGCGTACTGAATGGTCGAGTCTTTGTCCCGCGAGGATCGGTAGCTGTCGAGTCCTCGTTCAAGGTATTTGAGGTCGTCACGGGGATCGCGGGTATGTTCTCGGGACGGATCGGGAATTATTTTAGCGACGTCGAATCTTGTTAAATATCGCGCCTTTGTAATAATCGGGAGAGAACTTGGTGTGAATGTTGTGTGAACAATTGTGTAATTGCTCAGTTAATTTCTTCGCCGTGTGATAAAAATTGTGGATAAATTGGATTATCCCGAGATGTGGTAAACCCGGCGAACAGTAGAGTAGCTGGGATCCACTATCGGAGGACATATTATTTTTGTGAATAAAATCATTTTACGGTGTAAGAAAAATTCTTGATCGAACTGCTTTATTTTACGAACCCCCCACTCTACAATATTTTCGTGACTGTAGCTAGTTGGGACACAGCGTTTTTTTGATTATCTTGGGGTTTTTCCCCGGTACTTTTTAGTACCTGGCGCCCTATAAAAATTAAGGAGAAAAGCCCACGCTTTTGTAGCCTGATCAGGGAATTTTGGAATTGAGTAAAATTAACGCTACAATATTTTTTCATTTTTCGCACTCTTTCTACTTTTTTAATAAATTCGACGTCGTGAACGCGTACATACAATACAAGTAGACGTTATACTGTCCGCAGGCACCATGGACTTGGTAGGCGCATGCACACGGACATGCGAGCCTTCGCTTCGCCAGTGCCAGCACCAGTGCGAGCGTTGTATGTGTATAGCTAGCTATATATAACTATGTATATAGATATAGAAGCTCTTTCATGACGCATGCGCATGAAAGACGTGCGCGGTATAACTATATATACTGGTATTGCGGTTTAAAGGGCTACTCATGAATTCACTTCCACCCAAAAAAATCTCCAACGCCGCTATAGAAGGTTCACTTCAAAAAAATACATAAAAACACTCGGAGTACTATTTCTATTGAAATATGTCAATTTCCTAAATAGAATTTATCTAATTATTTGGATGCTTGTTGAACATTACTTGATAAACTTTTGTGCTGAGTGCCACGCGTTTATTATATCAGCTTCCAGATTGTAGGAGGCTTGAAAAAAAAACTACAGAAAATTTTCGACCTTGATTTGGAATCAGAAGAATATTTCATGCAATTCTTTTCAAGATTGAAGCGCGTCGGAATGAACCCGGATCAAATTTACGTTGAATGCATCCCTATAGTAGTTCGGTGGTAGAGGGAGGCTAACGAAAATTTTTAAAAAATTGATAACGGTTTTTACGACCAAGAGAACATTTCTTCTAAGGGTTCCCAAAATCTAAAGGGTTGATAATTACATACCGGTTGATTTCACTTAAAATGCCCTATACATAGATAGATATCACAGAATAGTTAAAAAAGGAGCGACGATAAACGACTTTTCGCGGAGTGCTGCTGGTGATCCATTGAATAGGATTACGAAGTTGATTTATATCTGCACCCCCGTCGTTATATACAACGGTATACTGCAGGATACGACTACGCGCTGTGCGCACATTTCTTTTCTTTCTCTCTCATTCGTCGCATCAAGGCTGCGACACAGATAGAAAGGGACCAAGAGGAAGGTTTACTTTTATTCGTCGGATCTGAGCAAGTTGGAGGGAGGATGGGTTTGCAATTGTGAGATAGACGGTACGGCGATGGATTAAAGCGGAAACGATGCCATGAGTATGCAAATGTTTTGTGCGCATAGACTTTTTTTGTTCGTGTAATTTTAATTATGCTCGCCGCTCTCGCTCTCTACATGTTCTCTCGCTCCTGCTCTCACCAACGACAAATGTTGAATTGCACTTCAGCAGCAAACCGAGAGTGAGAGATATTAAAATAGAATTCTCAACCGCAATTTCGTATATTTGTTGTAGACAATTCCATGAATTTTTCAAAATCCATCGAGTGATGAGAATCCACGCGAGATTGTGCGATTCGCGCGAGGTCGTTTTATTCATATACGCTGCACGATAAAATTTCCTATTCCAAGATCTGACAAATTACATTTCATCGGGAATTTCAATCTTTGCTGCATGGTTCCGAGGAATTATTTTCGACCATTAATTGTCCCGCTTTTCTCGAAGATTATGAATGGAAAATTGTATCACGAGTCAATCGATGCGGACATCAAACATCGTTTGCCAACATTTTATAAAAACGATACTATATCATTCGATCGATATTAATTATCGGACCTGATCAACCAACCATCGATATAGGTATACGCATACATGCAAACAAACTCGGTGTTCTGTGCTCAGAGTTTTCCGCGCCTTTTCATTAAAATAGCTCTGATTTCGAACCAACGCAACGGAAAGAATAACCAATCCAGTCGCTCCAATATAACGCACGCTCGGAAACCACAATAGGAAGAATCTACAATAGGGAGGCAGTGGGGCGCAATGTGTCACTTTTTTAAAAAGAATTTTTACTCTGACTACCGTAGTGTGATGAGAAAATAAACTGTTATAATTGGATTGAAAAAGACTTGCAGAATGGCATTGTACCCCACCAGTGGGGTACAATGTGTCATTGATTTTCTATGCATCTAACCTGAAAAAATTGTATGTCTATAATCTATTTGTGCCACAATAACGTCGTCATATAATTCGAGACAACGTCGTGGTCAAGTACCCCACAACTTGTTGACACATTGTACCCCACTAGAAAAAAATTGATTATTGATGAAAATCATTATTAATTGAAAGATGAACAGAAAAACACGAGTGACTGAGTGAATCATGAACGATAACACTATCGATAAAAACTAAGAACACAATCTGTCAAGGAGAGTGATCTTATATTTAACGTTTTTCGGTCAAGTGAATTTTTTTGTCAGAGCACAAATAATTTTTTTTTCAGCATTTTTTATGAGCTGCTATTGACGTTCTTTTCGGTCTGACGAAATTTAATACTTATAAATTGCCCTGAAAAAAACGTATTGCTGCAGTGGCCATTTTCTGCTTAGCCTCCGCATACGTTAACGTCACGGTTCCCACTCTAGCAGTCCCACACAAAACACTAGAGTCATGGGACGTCCAATATTCATACAAGTTGGATGAAAATTCCGTCCCAGGGACTTCCATGAATATCCCTCAAACGGCTAACTTAAGTACGAAACAGCACCTGTTCCATGTACTGGGAACGTCTCTTAGACGTAGCCTGAAACGATTTTTAGACGGACTAGACCCCAAAAATTGACGTCTGACTTTACGTATTTAAGACGAATAAACCGGTGATCCGAAAGACGTCTAATGATCATCTATTATACGTCGCTTAATTTAATTAATTTAATCGTTATTAATTACATATCATTGATTAATTTAGAACTTTATTACTGATTATATAACATTTGGGGCCTAAAAGATATCCATATTTTACAGAAAAAACGGAAAAAAAATATTTTTCGATTTTCCACAGTGCGGTCCCCCATCCAAGTATCGAATCCAAGGAATGCTGCTTAACTTTTCTAATCTCCTACCTGCCTACCTACCTACCTATACTTGACTTGACTTATGATAAATTTTTGCGTGTAAAAACCTTATATGATGTAGTTTGCTGATATACTTACATATCTTTCCCGCACAGGCCCTGAATAATGTAAAATCAGTAATGAAATTTACCATTAATGAATAATGTGTAATTAATATCGTTTAAATGAAGGGACGTATAATTAGACAATTAAACGAACTTACCTGTGAGTGAAGTTCTATTGTAATTGTATGAGCGCCTCTTCCGAAATGATCAACATGTAGTACCTCCTTTCCACACCGATGTCGCCACAAATTTTATAGCAGTTAAGTCGAAACTGCGCCACCCCTATTTCCCATGCAATCCCCTTCTTTTGTCATTCTTTTAAAGCTTTGAACTGTCGTTCAGGGGTTTGCGTTTCACGTAAACTGGGATTTTTGGGTGGGAGTGATCATTTCGGAAAAGGCGCTCATACAATTACAATAGAACTTCACTCACAGGTAAGTTCGTTCAATTGTCTAATTGTATTTCGCGCCTCTTCCTCCATGATCAACATGTAGTTGTTGAAAGGCTGCAACAGCAGTAGTATTTCAGGCTGATATTCATTTGCTTTGTGAGGTTCGAACATCTTTATTAGCATAACATATCTTTGGCTGATAATTAAACTTATACATAACTATTTACCCTTTAGAACAGACGTTGCAAACGAACTTTTGTGAGTAACAACATTCAAGTCATAAAACTTAGCGAATGTGAGTGACCCAGCTGTCCATCCAGCCGTTTTTCTTATTGTCTCTATGTCCACGCCATTTATTTTTGCCGCCGAAGTTGAGGCATGGCGCGTACTGAGCGCCGTAAATGTCTCTGTATCTATGCCGCTTTTCTTTAGAATCGTTTTAACCCAGCGACTTAAAGTTTGACTAGATACCGCGCAAAAAGGTTTCTTAAATGATAGAAATAATAATTTTTCCTTATCTCGTATCCCCTCAGTTTTCTTTAAATACGTCTCCAACGCTGAGGCTGCACACAATTTTCTATTATCCTTGAAAACTGGTAGGATCAGTATTGGCTGTTTTCGATTCGGGCCCGATGTTTTGATGGGGTCCGGGATTCTTATTTCCACCGCCTCATCGCCTCCGTGTATGTTGTTTATGTTAATGAGTGCGAAGGTCTGCATTCGATGTCCCGTCACCATGGCTAACAGCGTGATTAATTTCATGCTGAGATCGTTTAACGCGAGTTGCTCGTTATCCGCCATGTTCGACAAAAACTTCAAAACTATTTCCGGATTCCATGTAGAGTCATATTTCGGCGCTGACGGTCTCAATTTGAACACCCCCCGGGAAAACCTTTTTATTTGGCCATCTTGCCCAACCTCCTGTCCCACGATTAAGGCGATCGCCGATCGTAATGTATTTAGCGACCCGTATGAGGCGCCTTCTGCAAATTGTTCCGTGAGACACTTTAGAATATCCGAAATTGAGGCCGAGAAGACTGATACCGAATTTTCGTTGCAGTAGGACCACCATCGTCTCAGCGCTGACTCGTATTGGTTTGATTGACGAGTCGCACAATGAAGCTATCATTACGTCCGTTGTTGCAACTGACGCGCCTTTCCTTTCGAACGCTCGCCTGATAACTTCACGGCCACCAGGGAAATGTGTCGCCAGATCGGATGAGGTTTCCTGTTGTTAGAAAGTACCAGTTTAGCATTGGGCTGGAATAAGATTGGCTTCGAAATCGCGAGTGCTTGAATCATCGGGTACCAAGGCTGGCTGGGCCAGTCTGGTACAACTATAATGCCGTGGGATCGTTCTTGTTTGATTTTTTGCAATGTTTGCGAGATAACAGAAAATGGCGGAAATGCGTAGAAAAAATATGGCCTCCACGAGATGGTAAATGCATCGACGGCAAACGAGCTCGGGTCTCGCCGCCATGACACATATTTCTCGCACTTCGCATTGTTTCTTGTCGCGAACAAATCTATATCCGGTTCACCGTATATATTTACGATTTTCCTGAACGCTGTGTCTGACAACTCGAATTCAGTTTCTGGCTCGAGTGCGCGAGACTCTTCATCTGCTTCAACGTTCATTTTTGAGCTCACATAGGATGCAAAGATCCAAATATTTTTTGACTCGCACCATTGCCATATTTGTCTCGCGATAGGATTCAATTGTTTGAACCGAATACTTCCCATTTTATTTATGTAAGAGATGGCAGTTGTGTTATCTATCCGTAGTAATATCTGACAATTCGACATATTCTGCGCGAAGCATTTCAGTCCGAAAAATGCTGCGAGTAATTCAAGGTGATTAATGTGCCAGTGTCGCTCATTTTCGGTCCACTGTCCCCGAACTCGCTCACCCCCGCAGAACGCCCCCCAGCCCGTCAAACACGCGTCCGAAAATATTTCCATGGCAAACGTTGAATCTTTAATGGGGTTACATGCATCTCGAATTGCATTCTTCCACCAGGCAAAATCGTCTGTTAAATCACTAGGAAGCCTCAAGTAATCCTCGTAATTTCCCCCGTTTCCAGCTAGGGCCAAGAATTTTACCCTTTCAAAAGCTTTTGTGTAGCCCCAGGCATAATTTATTGCAAAACAACTAGATGTTAATTTCCCTAAGAATTCCGCGGAGTCTCTAATTTTACATCTACTTTTTAGACTTATTCGCTTGATTTGATCTTTGAGGCTTTCTTTTTTCGATTCCGGGAGCTCCACGGTCCATTTCGCTGAATCAAATACCAACCCGAGATATTATACCCTTTGAGATGGAGCAAGTGCACTCTTTTACTTGTTAACGATGAATCCTGTTTCCTTAAGTATTTTTAGGGTTTCTAAGACGTTGTGCGAGCACTCTTCGTGAGAATCTCCCAATAGTAAAAAATCGTCTATGTATAACACCGACAGAAATCCTTGTTGTCTCAAGTAGGTAATAATTGGTTTCAACAATTTCGTAAATACATAAGGGGCCGTACAAAGACCAAAAGGGAGGCACGTAAATTCAAAGATTTCGTTCTCAAATATGAACCTGATGAATTTCCTATCAGCCTCATCGAGCGGAACCACATAATATGCGTCTGTGAGATCTATGGTTGCCATGAAAGCGCCCGGGCTCATTAGTCGAATCACCGTTTTGCGGTCTTCTATTTTTAAATGTTCACATTGAATGAATTCATTGAGTCCTTTTAAATTTACGATCTATCTCGTAGACCCGTTTGGCTTTGGCAGAAGAAAGATGTTAGACACAAATTGATTTTTGTCTGGCAAGCATTGTGCTATTGCTCCTTTTGTGAGCAGTTCGTGAATATGTAGAGATATCTGGGATCACTCTTCTGCCGGCCACGCCGTTTCTCGTGGAATTGTTTCCTGATGAGGTCTGTTTTTAAATGGTATTTTGTAACCATTGACCCAGGAAAGAATTTTTAAATCAGAGGTGAACTTGCGCCAATTATGTTTGAATAAACGTAATCTCCCAGCCCTAATACCTACGGAATTTAGCGACGCTGTTTCGAGTAGTTGCGATCCTTCTGCTGGTACGCCTTCCTGTAAGGTTGGTTTGACTCCATCCTCTGGGACGAGTGCCCCTTCGGCGGGTCCTGGCCTTTCTGCGATCGCGACGTGTATTTTTGCCCGCCCATCGTCGCTGTCTGTGGTTTCTGGTTGTATAGACCAAGCGGGGCTCTGAAGTTTTTTGGATTCCTTGGAGGTTGGTATTTGGGCGGTGGCTTGAGGTCTTTGAGCGATCGTTCAACCGACTTCACGCTCTTCAGTTGATCTTCCAAATTCTTACCACACAGCCACTCATCTACATCCGAGTTTTGTATCATCTCCTTAATAGGTCCATTTACCCCTGTTAGGATCAGGCTTTTTCGAACCGACGACTCTTCTCGTTGGAGATCCGACAACAGCTTTCCTGTGTCGCAAAGATATTCGATAGCCAGGAGATTCTCAGCATCCCCATTGCCATTCAGCGCTATTGAAAGCGCTTTTCCGATGGCGGTGAGACAACCCGCGATTCGCTCCTGCTTTGACGCTATACGAATATCCCTCGTTATTGCAGCTTCGGTGGCTGCCGCTTTTAGCTCCGGATTTAATTTAGGAGCGTCGATCAGAGTGCAATTCCCGGGAATGGGATATTTTTTCAGAATTTCTGATCGATCGTTTGACGTAAGTCCCTTTTTTAAAACCTCGAGCCAGCGCTCGGAGATATCTTTGTGTATCGCCGAACCTACAATTTTGTCAGGTGCGATACGCTTCCCCATAGCCTTCACGACTTCTTCGGATAGAACCCTTGTATCATTTTTCTCTTCCGTTGTACCCTGATCACCCGTTTCAATGGAGATTTGATTCTCTGGCGGCAGAATAACGTCACTCGTAACTACCGGTACACCAGTGTTTGTCGGAACTCGCGATGGCGAGAGAGCGCTCGTCGTTCCTTCCGTTTGCTCGAGACCTTGTGGTCGATCGGGGTTTCCTGCAACCAGAACGTCACACCATGATTCCCTGAGACTATACATAGTCCAGTAGCAGGCTACAGCCTGAATATGTGTTGCGAGCGTGTTGCTGTGCAACGCCTCATTTGTTTGGCATCTCAATTTTCCAATAGTTACAGATATTTCCAGAAACGTTTCTTGGCTGAGCTATAGCTCTTCTGACAGCTCTACAGAGACTGGAAGAATGCCCGTTTCACTCGTCACTGATCATATTTAATCCCAGCAAAAACCTAAAACAAAAATCAAGCCTCGGAATACTTACTGTAATCGTCTGGGATACATTCTCGCGAGCATGACGTATGGCGGTTATGTCCGAACCCTTCTCTTTCGTTTCTACGCCCGTCATTGCTTTGCGGCGAGCCACAGCTTGATGATGCCGAGCTGTATTTCCTGTGACGCCTTTTCTTCTTCGCCTTTTTTGGCCTGAGTTTTCTTTCCAGGCGTCTCAGCCGATCTTCAAGACGTTTTTCGCGGTTTTCCGTGTCTGATTTTCTGTGCGTTTTTCCCATTTTCCGTCACTTTCCAAAAACACGTTGTGGCTTATCGGCACAAAGATGAAGAATGACAAAAGAAGGGGATTGCATGGGAAATAGGGGCGGCGCAGTTTCGACTTAACTGCTATAAAATTTGTGGCGACATCGGTGTGGAAAGGAGGTACTACATGTTGATCATGGAGGAAGAGGCGCGAAATACAATAGATGATCATTAGATATCTTTTGCAACACTGGTATTCGTCTTGAATACGTACATTAAACGTCACTTTATGGGGTCTATAGGTGTGCCTAAGAACTATCTAAGGGTAGGGATACGAGACGTTTTTAGCACATAGAATCGCTGACATTTCGCATCTCCGTAAGTGGTTTAAGGATGTCCATGGACTTCCCTGGAATTAAATTTTTATTCAACATATATGATTATTGGACGTCCTCTGGCTGCTAGGTTACGTGCGGAATATATTTACAGCTCCAAAAATATTTGTCGTGGACGAAGTATAAACTTCCGCGATATCCTTCGATGGACGTAGTTTGTACGTATTTGTAAGACGGTCAATCGACATACCCATATCGTAGCTACCCGCAATACTTAAATGTACATCTAAGAGACGACCCAGCAAACACACTTGGATGATTTACGAAACATTTACGTATAATTGAAATGTAATAACTACGTCATATAATGTTCATCACAAATTCGTAACTTTTTCATAACGCACGTAAACGAGATGTATATAATATGTCCTGACGATATGTAGTAAGGATGTCAATGAAAGATGTAGGAATTACGAAAAACTATAGACATCACAAATACGTAACATTGATACGTCAAGATCTCGTCACTCTTATACGAGATATTTACATGTACTGTAAACTTGTTAAACTGTTACGAGTCGATGCTGTAACAATTATAGAACATTGGTGATATTATAATCTCGTAGTATGGGCTACGTAGCAAATATGTCACACTGTGACATAAATGTTATAAGACATTTCTTGTAACAAATCCGTAACAATTATAGAACATTGCTGTAACAATTATAGAACATTGGTGATATTATAATCTCGTAGTATAGGCTACGTAGCTTTCTGTGTTGCAGGCCTGTTTTAAAATTGATAGCTCATTTTCAATTTTCCAGGCATTGTCCTGGTCACAATTTTGACTTTAATCAGAATTTGCCGCGCTCATCCCATAATAAAAAGTGTTACAAAGGAAATGAGACTTCGTAGAACAAAATCTATCTAGCAATTCTTTCTGAATCATGCGCAGAGTGTAAGAACCCAGTTTTGAGTTTTTATACTCCGTGTAAAAACCTAGCTTTGAGTTTTTACACTCTGCGGCTGATTCAGAAAGAATTGATAGACAGATTTTGTTCTACGACGTCTCATTTCCTTCGTAACTCATTTTCCCATGGGATGAGCACGGCACATTTTTTTTGCTCTTTATTTCAGAGTTGCAGGCCTGCTTTGAAATTGTTAGCCTATTTTGAACTTTCCAGACATTGTCCTGGTCACAATTTTGACTTTAATCAAAATGTGCCACGCTCATCCCATAGGAAAAAGTGTTACGCAGGAAATGAGACGTCGTAGAACAAAATCTATCTAGCAATTCTTTCGGAATCATGAGCCGAGTGTAAGATCCCAGTTTCGAGTTTTGACACTCTGTGTAAGAACCTAGCTTTGAGTTTTTACACTCTGCGCATGATTCAGAAAGAATTGATAGATAGATTTTGTTCTACGACGTCTCATTTCCTTCGTAACTCGTTTTCTCATGAGATGAGCACGGCATATGTTTTTTGCTCTTTATTTCAGAGTTGCAGGCCTGCTTTGAAATTGTTAGCCTATTTTGAACTTTCCAGACATTGTCCTGGTCACAATTTTGACTTTAATCAAAATGTGCCGCGCTCATCCCATAGGAAAAAGTGTTACAAAGGAAATGAGACGTCGTAGAACAAAAACTATCTAGCAATTCTTTCAGCATCATGCGCAGAGTGTAAGAACCCAGTTTTGAGTTTTTACACTCTGTGCAAAAACCTAGCTTTGAGTTTTTATACTCTGCGCATGATTCAGAACGAATTGATAGACAGATTTTGTTCTACGACGTCTAATTTCCTTCGTAACTCATTTTCCCATGAGATGAGCATGACACATGTTTTCTGCTGTTTATTTCAGATTTGCAGGCCTGCTTTGAAATTGTTAGCCTATTTTGAACTTTCCAGGCATTGTCCTGGTCACAATTTTGACTTTAATCAAAATGTGCCACGCTCATCCCGTGGGAAAAAGTTTACAAAGGAAATGAGACGTCGCCAGCAGTTTATTAGCGTAGAGTATAAAAACTAAAAACTAGACTTTTCAGGACACCGGTGCACCTTGAGGGTTCTAACTAGTCCCAAAAAATTGTTCATTTGGTACCTCAAATGGTGGACGATACATCATATTTGTAGGTATTCTACAAAAATTATAAATTATAATTAAAATGTACTTTTCAAATGTTAAAATAAAAATAAAACTCCAACCTAATATGTAGGTTGGAAATACATAAATTTCTTGTAATTTGTTCATAAAATATGTATATACGTAAATTACCTGTAACCACGAAATCACATTGACATCATTGTTACGAGTATTATGCACCAGGGTTACGTTTCGTTTCGTAGGAGTTACATCAATGAGCTGAGTTTGTTACAACTATGATCTGAGTTTGTTACATCTATTATCTGGGTTTGTTATGGCTATGTGATGAGTTTGTTACATCTATGAGCTGAATATGTTACATCTTGGGTATGAGTTTATTTCATTATTATTTCTCGTAGATGTTTCGTATCTGTGACTTGTTTATAGGATGACATATTTGAGAACAAACTCTGCTTCATTCACGGAGTTTGTGACATAAATGTTATGTCTAATGTAACACACGTTACGTAACATTTTCGTAACTATTTCGGAACTGTGTTTGCTGGGAAATGTGCTTTATTGGACAAAACGCGATGGATTACATACGTCATACATTGTATGTACATGACACGTAGTATTTCTTAAGCTACAAATATACATCACACGGCCATCCATCGGATGTCGATAGGTCGACATTTAAAAGCTTTTACTTAAGGATAGTAATTGGACATCTTGTTCCGTTGCGCACGGAACGCGTACAATTTTATTTTTATTTTCGAGACAGCTGCAAACGCTGCCATCAATCAATTTATTTTTTTTATATCGAGAAGGTCCTCCGAAATTCCTGGCCCTGTGGAGGAAAAGCAATCAGCCACAATTATATATATTCTTCGACGTTTCGAGACGGAATAACGTACATTTTATTTCAGTAATAAGTATTGTCAGTGCGTATTATTATTTTTGTCTATTCCTTCTTAAGCAACATCTGCTCTATTGTAAAATCACCAATTTCCCAATCGGTTTTTCTGAGCGTAAAACGTTTATTATTTTAATCCTTCTTTTCGGACATTTTCATTTTTGAATATTCCAACATTTCCTTATTCTTAATCCTACGCAATCGAAACATCACTGTGTCCTTTTCCTTTTTATTTATCTGAATATTTCATTTCGCCTCGATTTCGCGAGATGGCGAGGTAATCCATTTATTGCCCCTCTTGATCTTTTTTCTCACACGCTCTCCGCGGTCAATTTCTCAGTGTCCCCCGCCAGCTATACCCATCGGGGCGAGAGAACAATTATTATATTTCCCCCCCAAAAAAAAGTCATTAGCTCGAAAATTCTCCTCACTTTCCATTTCTCTCTGCCAATCGGAAAATTCGTACTGTTTTTCCCCACCTTTAATTCATCTTATCCAATCATATTCTTAGATTTAGTTTTCGCATTGCTTCTTGATGTTAACGAGGAGCACCTCAAATATTCTAAAAACAGTCATCGACTAACTTCCAGAGAGTAGACAGCAAGAGATCAACCAGCGCGATTCTTTGCACCTCTCGTAACAATTTCTAGTCTCGTATACTATGTTTGTACAACACTTATTTTTCATCTAACACTCAAATCAACATTGTATTTCAACGATTTTGTCAATATCTGTGTGAATAAATTTATCGTTTTAGTTTATTCGCGAGTGTTAAACTTCAATCATAACTACCTTTATCCCATTAAGTTGTAGTGACAGGAGTCCGCAGAGTTCACGGTGTCGAAACTAACGCTTTTGATACCAGGATTTACAACTCGGTTGATCCGCAACAAATGAGATGAATCGCAATGTGCGCGCGGACACATCTATTGAACGTTCTAGGTTCACATCTATATGAAATACTGCATGGAACATCCGATAGACGTTCAATTGACGTCCTCCGAATATGATTGCTGGTTATGAACCTGGAACGTCCAATGGATGTTCAATTACGACCCTGAATTAAAAGCTATTGAATGTCTACGTATGGACATACCATGGATGGCCGTGTTATGTATATTTGTAGCTCAAGAAATGGTACGTGTCGTAGCCATATATACGTCCTGTGTGATCCATCGCATTTTGTCCAATCTAAAGTATATCATGAATGTTCAATGGATGTCCGCATTACGTCCATCATGGATGTAGACATGTTAAGGATCTATGGACGATCGATGGACGTCTAATGGACACTTGGTTCTGTGTGGGTATTTTGAGAAGAACCATTTTGTATTGGCCCAGGAGTCATATTTCAGTTTGCTAGCGGTGGGTATCCGCGGTGTGCGCACGGTGGTTATATAGTTTTAGTCATGTATGCTATGTAACTAAGGGGTCGTCAGTGGAACGCGCATATTCGCCGGTATAAGCAGCGAACATAGAGGTACATGGAAGCGTAATTGTTTTAAAAAAACCTATTCGGTTGAGTTGTAAATTGGTAAATGGTTGTAAGGATAAATTCCATTGATTTTGTCGAATGTCAAATAATTCAATCCTCCAAACTATGTGGATACCATGCGTAATGCCTGTAATAATTTATTATACCATGATTTAATTTAGAGGGTATTGGGCAAGAATTGAGCTTTATAAGTATTATAGATTCGAAATATACATAATGCCGAATATAAATGATAATAAGGATGATGAAAATCACAACAGTAATGGATGGAATTCGTATATAAAACACTTCAGGCATTTTTCATTGAATGACGCAATAATTATAAATCTAAGATTTCTATGAAGTCTGCCGTGTCTTTACGATGAGTACAAAGTGTTTCGTATGGAATTAATTTCGATCTAGATATATTATGTCGCGTGTAACTTCTCTCAAATTTCAGATGTGTGTGCTATTTGAAAGGTAATTCGTTGGGATTTCAGAAAACTTTCTTCTAAGATAAAGAGAAGCAAACCGCGATGACTTCTCATCGAATATACGTACACCCCCAAAAACACAAAAAATAGTGTGCAAAAAATTGGAGACAAGTACATTTTACGAAAGTATCTCTAGTTTAGTCTTTTTACAAAAAACTGTGAAATAAATAGACACGAAACTCACAACACGCATTGCCAAGCACATGTAGTTTCACAATGTAACGTTAACTTTGCGATCAACATTTTTGGGGCGGAGTCGAACTGAAAAAATTAAAAAAAATCTTGACGGTAGAAATTTAAAAAAAAGTGAAATCAAGTGAGAAATCGTCAACAAATAGGAATTATCAATAAAAAAATATAATCAAAAAAATAAAAAGTACTTGGCGAGTTCGTTTTTAACGGACGATAAGTCAAAATGGTTTTTCAGTGAAAAGGTGAACACCAGAATGTCACTATATTATACTCGGTGAAAAAACTCGCCAAGTACTTTTTATTTTTTTTATTATATTTTTTTTATTGATAATTTCTGTTTGTCGACAATTTTCACTTTTTTTCTACAGTTAAGATTTTTTTGAATTTTTTTATTCCGACTCCGCCTCATAAATCTTGACTGCGAAGTTAACGTTACATAGGGAAACTACATGTGCTTGGCAATGCGTGTTGTGAGTTTCACGTTTATTTATTTCACAACTTTTTGTAAAACGACTAAACTAGAGATACTTTCGTAAAAATACTTGCCTCCAATTTTTGCTCACCATTTTTGGTGTTATTGGGAGTGATTTGTTGACTTTTTGCAAAGTATTTCCATTGGGTTGTTTTGATTTTACATAATTAATCCATTATTTCACTTAATTATATAATTCAATATTATTTATAATTTCATGTAAATCAGCACTCGTCAAAATTCTAGCTTTCATGAGGTTTATAATTTTTTCACTCATCGATGGAAGATTTTGTATCCAATATCTAATTCGTGATGTTAGTAGCTGAAGAAAAAAAGTTGCCAACCCTCAATATTAAAAGCATTATGTCCACTGCACAATGAATAAAATTCTATCCATATTATAGCTTACGATTCTTTCTCTCCTCGATGGATTATTTAGTACCTAAAATATAATTTGTGCAGTCCATCGGACAAGCAAAATTATATTCCAGACAGCAAATCATTTATCGATAAGAGAAAGAATCATAAACTCCAATATGAAAAGAATTTTCCTATTCTAATTATAAATTTACAATTTTGCTTGGCCGATAAACTGCACAAATTATATTTTAGATACCAAATCATCCATCGATAAGAAAAAGAATTATTAATTTTATTATGGCTAGTATTTTCCTATTCTAATTATACATTTATAATTTTGCTTGTCCGATGGACTCCACAAATTATATTTTAGACACCAACTGCAAAAAAAATAAACTTCAATACGGATAGAATTTTTTTATTCTAAGTATAAACTTATAATTTTGCTTGCCCAATGGACTGCATAAGCTATATTATAGACACCAAATCATCCATCGATGAGAGAAAGAGTCATAAAATTTGATACAGATAGAATTTTCTTATTCTAATTATCTTATATATATTTTAGAAAGTTGAAAAGACAGACGGCCGAGTGGATGGAAAATCCAAATTTTTATTGTCCTGGCATAATATGCCAAGATATATTAGTGAAAAGTTTGTAGTGTTATTATTATCGAAAATAAGATTTTGGAAAGCAATACTAATAGGCACTTGTCATATATAAGTGAGTGCCTGAAAATGAAATTACTTGCGATTGAGACAAATTATATGATTATCTCCATCATCAAGGGCAGGACGAGCGTCATATGTCCCACCCCGTGCACTTCTGGTATTGAATCTATCCATTTCCTCGATCCTATACGCCGTGATCCTGTACGCCGCCATTGTATGGAGCTTTGTGCCACACAGAAACACAGCCAAAAAAATTTTGTTTGGATAAGAAGGAAGATATCCTATAAACACGATAATTTTTTATTCGAAGTAAATATGAGGGTCAAACATTTTTGAATTCAGATTATTGTTCCCTGATATATAGCAAGTTACCGTAAACTATTTTTAGCAGTATTATTCTAGTATTTCTACAAAGTAATTTTCCTGCATTTAAGGGAACTAAGTCAGTTGAAATTACAAAAAAAAATCGATTTTTTTAAATTCAATTGTCATGTTCTTTAATAATTTTTGCATCTATTTCTAAAGCGATATATCGAAATTTTCAAAAATGGCTAAGTTACGAGCCAAAATGTAATGAAGTGAGTAAAATTTTGAAAAAATTCTGACAAATCCGAATTATCATATGAAAATTTGTAAACTATCACTCGAAGTGAATCGATTTTTTTCTACGTTTTTTTGAAGCTTTTGTAAAATAAAATAAAGAAATTAATTCCTCATACCCCTTAAATGAGTAGAAAAATAAAATAAAAATAAAACATGCCTTGGAAAAATTTAATATTTTGCATATTTTTTTAAATAAATGAGAAAAATTATATTTTTCAATAAAATATTTTTCTCATCGTTTATTTTAGAAAATATACAAACTATCAAAAATTTTCAGGACGTGTTTTATTTTTATTGTATTTCTTTACTCATGTCACGGGCATTAGGAATTAATCAATTTATTTATTTTAGAAACTGAAAAAAAGAAAATGATTAAAAAAAATATAAGGCAGCCGCATCCCACTTTCTAATCGTGATAGATATTACTTATTTTTGACCCAGAATCTGTGGAACAAATTGCAGAATTAAAAAAATGGTGTTATTTCAGTTATTCCGTTTTTACACAAAAATGATCGTCGCACCACCTGAAGGAGTGACCAGAAAAATCTTTTGAAAAATAAGGTAGTTTTTGGAGTAGAATCAATGCGAAAAAAATTTATGCAAGTATCTGATGACCCGAGGGAAATGACCCCACGATTTCACTTCGAACGCTCCATGTGTATAAATAAATATGCATATCAATAAATATGAATGTATGCATCCTAATCTTACTGCATTCGTTTTGAGCGCTTTGAGCGCTTAAGCGCCACATCCTGTAACCATTTTACATGTCGATGTACATACATACGTGCTAAAAGCGCTTAAGCGTCAGACGAATGCAACCATACAAATTTTCTTCAATTTGAACATTTCATCGTGTAACACGGGCTTCAGAAATTTGTTGGCTGCATTTGTCTGAAGCTTACGCGCTTTCAGCACGTATGTATAGATATACATCGACATACCAAATGCCACAGGATGAGGTGCTCACAAGCGTGTAAGCTTTCAAAACGAATGTTGGCATCACGCTTCAGCTAATTCAAGCACTCTGATTGGTGCATGCATTACATCCAGCCAATCAGAACGTTTAAATAAGATGCGAGGTGAGTAGTCGAAAAAATGCAAAAATCGATCGTGCTGCTTGTGGCTAACCTCACTGTCAATACTGTCATGATAGTTTTGTCGGTGCCGTTTGTTTGGCGTGATTGATTATTTATTCGTGAATTTGCGATGTATTTGTTAGTGAATATTTTCGAAAAGTATATACGAGCGAAAATAAATGTGTTTTTTGAAAATTTATTCAGTTACCAATTTATCCGTTCATCGAAAATAAATTTTTCGTCTTCACGCGTGGATATATAGCAAGGAAAGTGACATTTCGTTTTTTTCGGATAAATGTGAAACTATCGTACATTTACAATTGTACAAGTTTCATGGTGATTGAAAGAGTTTTTGATTTTTTGCATTTTTTCATGTATTTAAAAAAAAAATTAAATGACATAAAAATTAAGGCTGACTTTCATCGGAGGAGCAAAATTAACTGAATAATTATAAAACTGCTCCCTCCCTTTGAAATGGAGGCCTTAGAAAAAAATGTGCCGCACTCATCCCTGATGGCAATTTTTTGCGAACAAAATGAGTCTAGTTAGACCTCGATCCATTCACCGGTCTTTTCTGAATCACGCGCAGACTGAAAAAAATCAAAATGCTGTGAATCAGGGTGATGGTGGACCTTAAAGGTTTTCTTTTAGCTGAAAGAAAGCTTGAAGAGCGTAGAAGAATATAACCTATCGGTTATATTTCTACGCAGAGTTGGAAAAAAGATGTTGCAGTTTTGCAGCTGCAATTTCTTAACCGACACAGTTCCCTTAAAATTAAGAAAGTAAAATTCAGGGTGCATTACATATTCAGGATGTTATTCAAAATGTTGAATAACACTTCGGGCATGGCAAGCGCTCAAGGATGACCAGGGTCACAATGACCCAGTGTGACCACGGTGTTACAATTAGGATGTGTAACCATGGAGGGTTGAAATCAACATAACTAATCTGGTAGAAGTAGGATTACGCAGTCATAGATACGGCTACTGATATTGATTCAATGATGCTGGTCCTTTGTATTCCGCCAGACTCGTTTGCCATCTTATCCCATCTATGAAATTCCTCGTTCGTATGTATATTTTCCACCATCCCGCATATCGGTTTCAATTGGTAGTTCATTAAGTGGTTTTATTCGTCTAGGTATCAATTGATTGGAAATTTGAATTATAAAATCATTAGTATGTTTATATTGATTGTGCATTAATCACATGGTCACTGAAGTTGCCGATTATAAGTATTTTCTCACCTTCACTCTTTAGAATACCCATTTTATTAAAAATCATTCGATTTTATTCGTTGGCAATAACGTATCGACAAGAGAAAACAGTACCTAGAAGTTAGTGTGAACGAATTTTGATAAATCTGATTCAGGAATGTCTTTTTTTAAGTTTTCCCACCACAATTTAGATGAGAGTATTTCTGGCGTTTTGCAAATAAAGTATAAATTCGGTACTTTGCTTCCTTCGCATCGACGAGATCAGTTCGACCCCTTCCTCTGCCCCGAAGAATCGAACCCGAACGGTTATTGAAATGCTATCACGAGCAGCACATTTGAGTACCAGTATATATATTTTTTTATGCATTTAATGTGTGCGCACGCACGCACGCACGCACTCACGCACACACACACACACACACACACACACACACACACACACACACACACACACACACACACACACACACACACACGGATGCACGCGCGCGCGCCATACGGAAGATGGTGGAATTCCAATTTCGATAGCCCCGAAGGACGTTCACGTCGTCCTGGAGCGTTCCTCAATGCGATTATAGCCGCATCTAATTACCATCGAGGAATTCCGCGCTTATCATTTTCATTCGTCATATCTGTATATCGATGTATACCTATATTGTTTTCACTCGGGCGGTATACGACAAATTGAGATGAGGATGAGCTCCCGAAACTTCCCCTTGGCAATGGGGCTGAGAGTTAATTCGGAGTCTTAATTCATCTCATCCTCATTATCCACTAAGTACCTCTTAATTGCTCCTTTGTCATCAAGCATGGTATGTTGTCAAGTTTCGCGAACAAAGTTGCAGTGGTATTGAGCTTCGTGGCAAGCGAAATTTCTAGCGTCATCAGGGTTTCAATAATTAATCGTTGTCACATGTTTTTACTTGTTTATTTTCTTAATTGCATGAATTTAAAAAGAAAATAAACTTAAACTCTGTCAATTCAATAATTCTTGTTATTTCCTAAATTTTTTCCCACATTTTTCCCTGAACGAAAATCATAGACAAGTCAAAGAATCTCGAACCGTTGACCCTCGCGCAATGAAGGTTTTCAGGTTTTGACATGTGTCCAATACTCCAATTGCATGTTATAAATCTCACATTCGGTACACTTGTCCAGCAACATTTGTATAATATTCGTTATGGATGGTTTCGTATTGTACTTCAACGGTTCAGATTTTATCAACGTTTTTCAGTTTAGATAAAAAGTGAAAGCTCAGAATAGGGATAGCTTTTAAGGTATCGTATAGAAACAATTGAACAAGTTAACATAGTGATTAGGGTTTTTTTTACTCAAATTGGTAACAATTAAGGGTTAAGATGTAATAAAATTTGAAACAATCGTATGAAAATTTGTTAAACATTTCTGTTCTTGTGAGCGTCCGTGAAAGCAAAAAGAAATTGATAAATAATTGTTCGAGTCCTTCCAGCGGGCAGAGCAATCACGGATGCCTGGATATAATAATTAAATTATATCCAGTTGGTTATATTTTCATTGGTTTGTGGGGAGATTGACTTGGAATCACGTACATAACAAAAACAATTTTTTTCTAAAGTAAAATTGTACAAAGATTGATGATCGTAGTGATTCGTTGACCGATTGAGTGTTGAACGATTAGTGTTTGTCGTTTGGGAGTTTTCTTACAACTAATTTTTTAATACTGTTTGTCTGCACGGTGACCCTGAAGGAGACCTTGGGGTAGGGGTAAAAGACAGAGAAAAAATGCGAAAGTGGAGGACTGTTTCGGATTAAGGGTTTTTTCCAAACAGTAAAGGCGTACAGAGCGCTTCGTGATAAAATCGAAGTGGGGTTCGCAGACCCTTTTTTATGATACGTAGAAAACATAAGAAAAACCCAGGAAGACGAAGCCTTCGTCTTAACATACTCCCCCCGTTGAGAAGGCGTAGCCTGATCAAAATAATACCTTTTAAAATTTAATTACATTTATCAATGAGATGAACTAATTAAATTGAGCTAGTCTAACTGTTAATTAATATAACGTGAATTATAGGAGCACTAATTTACGAGTTTAGTTATGTCGATAGAAAAAAAAATGAAAAATAATTTTTTTTAATATGTTGTCCTTTATAGGGGGGGCGGTCTTATCAGCTCCTATTGGTAATGGGGCGAGCTTCTTCACGTCACATTGAATTGTATTATTCGCCGTCCGCATTGTAACCACTCGAGTCACGCTGTCAGCCCCGGGATGGAGTTGAGTGACTCTTCCTATGGCCCACTGAAGAGGAGGAAGATTGTCTTTTTTATAAGGACCATTACGCCCAGTTGGATGCTAGGATGTTCCTTAGACCATTTGTGTCGAATTTTCAGCTCGTTGATGTATTCACGCGACCAGCGTGACCAGACATGTTGGCGAGCTTGTTGTAGGTGTTACCAGTTTGAAAGCCGATTAATTTGGATATTTCTTAAGTCGTGTTACGGAAGGCTCGTTGAAGAATCATTTATCAAGAAATGTCCGGGTCTGAGGCAGTCGGTGTGAGTGGGCGTGAATTTAAAATGGCTTCAATCTCGATGACGAAAGTATTAAGTTCTTCGTATGTGAATAACTTAACGCCAACGACCTGTCGCAGGTGATATTTGAATGGCTTGACACATGATTCTCATAGTCCGCCGAAATTTGGAGCTCTTGCAGGTACGAAATGCCATTTAATTCCTTTGTGTTCTGCAAATTGATCCACCTTGTGTTGGTGTTGAGAATCGGTGAGTGACTGATGTAGTTCCTTTAATAGTGAAGGAAGAATCGGCTGCGATTCGGCCAGTGGTCCCAAATGACAGTGAACAATTTTTTCGGTATAACGTTTCGATTCTTATTCGGATCCTCTTCAGATTTATTATTTTTGAATTCGTATAGGTAATTTTTGATCATTTGGTGCTGTAGGTGTTGTAGCTGAGTACCGACTCAGTCGCTACTCGAAACACCATGTAATGAAAATTGTTAATTTTGATAAAATTACCATACCAATTCAGAAATAATAAATCTGGAGAGGATCCAAATCAGGATCGAAACGTTATACCAAAAAAATTGTCCACTGTCATTCGGACTCACTGGCCGAATCGCAGCCGATTCTTCCTTCACTATTGTCTCGATACGGCCGCATACCCAAATCAAGAGTAGTTCCTTTAATTCGTTGTGAGCGCCTACAAAATTCGTGCCGTTGTCAGTATAGATTTCTTCGCATACCCCACACCATGCAATAAACCGACGCAGCGCAGCAATAAAAGCATCCTTCAAAAGGTTGCTCACTAGTTCGATTTGTATAGCCTTCACAGCGAAACAGACAAAGATAGCGACGTACACATTTATTTCCCCTCGATTTCTGTGACGCTTCTCCATGACAAAAAATGGCCCGCAGTAGTCGATACCTACTCTGCTGAATGGTCGGCATTGTGTAATTCTGTTTTTCGGCAGATCACCCATGATACATTCGATCGATGGGGGTTCGAACTTGCAACAAATAATGTAAGATCGAAGAATTTTTCTCACCGTACTTCTTCCGTTTGAAATCCAATACCGTCTACGCAAGGCGTAAAGAGTTGCCTATACTCGGGCTTGCAGATGTGTGCAGTGCTGTTCCCGGATGAGTAATTTCATGACATGGTGAGAATTTAGAATAATGAGAGGGTGCTGTCGGGAAAAAGGCATAACTGCGTTTTTCTATCGTCCACCAACGCGCAATAAACCACTCTCGTCGACAAATGGATTAAGTACAGGCAAGCGACTGTTTTTTGCTATACGTTTTTGAGCAAAGAGAGCTTCGAAGTTCTTCCGAAAAGGCATTTTTCGAATTATCACATGAAGAGCTGCTTGCAATTCGGCAATGGTGATCGCTCCCTTTTTCTTGTTCGTTTTTTTTTAAACGCAACGCATATGCGATTGTTATCTGCAATTTCGTTATTGACGAGTATCTTTCAAATAAGCTTATGTCAATTGGGGACTCATGAAAGCACTTTATCGTTTTCTTTTCCAGAGTCTCTTCGGGAAAATCCGTTGTTACGACGGAGGATCGCCAGGACGATTTTTCTTGTCGAAGCCATGGGGTCTTTCTTTCCAAAGGGAAGGCTCAATAAATTCTTGAGGTAACTGACCTCTTGAGACGAGATCTGTCGGGTTTTTGTGCGTTCGGACGTGATTTCAATTTTTTACGTTAGATTTATTCTGAATTCCGGCTACTCTTCTTGGGACAAACGTTTTTAGCGTTTGTGGATTTGATTGAAGCCAATGGAGAACGATCGTAGAGTCGGTCAAGTAGTGTTTACTATCAATGTTTGCTTGGAGTGCTTCTTTTATGCCCTTGATCAAATTTGTTAAAAGCAAGGCTTGACATAATTCGAGCCTTGGGCTGGAGATGGTTTTGACTGGAGCGACGCGAGATTTTGAGCAGAGACGAGTCATGAGAATTTTATTATTTGCGTCAATGGGTCGTAAATATATGCACGCTCCATAAGCCTTCTCGCTTGCGTCACAAAATCCGTGTAGCTCTATTTTCACAGGATTGGTGGAGTGAAGCTGACATTGTCTAACAATCGTAATTGTTTGTTAAATTGAATCCAGGTAGTGTGTAAATGCGCCGGCAGCGACTCGTCCCCATCGAGTTTTAAAGTCCATAGTTTCTGGATGAAGATTTTTGCTACAGTTATGACGGGAGCGAGTAACCCAAGAGGGCCGAAAACTTTCGATATCTCGGACAGTATAGTCCGTTTGGTAATTGTGGTGGGGGTGACGAGCAGCGTAACGGTGTAAACTATAGAGTCCGTGCTAGCGTTCCATCTCACCCCGATCGTTTTTATGGCTGCTGACTCGCCGAGCAATAAATGCTGGTAAATCTTTTCGTCTGGGAGGCCGGCCAAGATTTCCGGCGAGTTTGAGGCCCATTGTCGAATTTTTAATTTTCCTTGAGTCAATAACATCTCGATTTCATAGCGTAAGACTCGCGCCTTTTGATAGTCTTTACGCCTGTTAATGGATCGTCAACATAAAAATCTTTACGTAATACGCAAGCTGCATTTGGAAATTTAATTTCTTCATCGTTTGCCAATTGATGGAGACCTCTTATTGCAAGAAACAGAGCCGAGGCGAGTTCGAAAGTGACGGTATTCAGTGCAAACGTGCGCACCTCGTCTTCCGCCGATTTTCTCCATAGAACTCTTTATAATTGGCGACCGCCAACAAAATAAAAACAACAGAAACAATTTATTCTAAAGTGAAATTGTACAAAGATTGATGATCGTAGTGATATGTTGACTGATTGAGTGTTGAACGATTAGTGTTTGTCATTTGGAAGTTTTCTTACAACTAATTTTTGAATGCCGTTTGTCTCCTCAGTGACCCTAAAGGAGACCTTGAAGTAGGGGTAAAAGACAAAGAAAAAATGCAAAAGTGAAGGACTGTTTCGGATTAAGGGTTTTTCCCAAACAGTAAAGGCGTACAGAGCGCTTCGTAATAAAATCGTAGTGGGGTTCGCAGACCCTCTTTTATGGTACGTAGAAAAAATAAGAAAAACCCAGGAAGACGAAGCCTTTGTCTTAATAGTTTCAATATAATGTGGTGGTTAAGATTGTGTGCCATTGAATTTTGCAAAAATCGATAGTAGAGACGAAATGCAATTGAAGGCCATAACCGGGTAAGTAGGGAAAAATTGCCTCCGCATTTTTTCCAGCGAAATTTGGAGTATATTCTGAGATATAAGTAAAACAAATTTTCGGAAAATTTGATCCCCGTCAACGCGATGTGGTTTTAGAAAAATGAATTTTTTTTAAATATAAAAAAAAAATCCGGAAACGGTTCAGTGGATCGATTTGATTTTATTTTGCACTCGTTACTATCAAACGTGTTACAAAATAAAATTATAGAATATCTTGCGAAAGATTAAGGTTTGAAAAAAAATAATGTTCCTTGTTTTATTTTGTTTTACTATAATCCACTTGGGGTACAATAACGAAAATTTTTTCATATAATCTTTGAGCACCTTATTAGATTATATAATGTTTTCAAAATGATCGTTTTGGTACGCCACAGTGAAAAAAGAAACAGACTTTATTGGTATATTTTAGTTATATTTCTGTATTGATATATTTAGTTATATATTCGAAATACCCGGGGAAAAGAAATCATATATGATCATATATAATTATATATGACTTGGTCATGCATGATCCTGAACGAAATTTGTCTCTATATGATCATATATAATCATATACGATCGTATATAATAATATATGATCATGTATGATCATATAGAGCCAAATTTCGTTCAAGATCATGCATGACCAAGTCATATATGATTTTTTTTTCCCGGAAAATGTACAAATATTTCGTTTATTATATAATACAAGTGTAAAATATTATTACTATAATTATACGTAGAAGTACAATATATGTTAATAAATAAATATAATATCCAAAAATATATATATGATGGTTATTTTGTGGATAAATACGATTACAAAAATGATTATATATGATTATATATGATCATTCATGATGGCATGTTAAGGCATATATAATTATATATGTTCATATATGATAATATATAACCATTTTTTCCCGAGATATATGATCATGGATGGGCATATACGATCATTCATGATGTCATGTTAACGCATATATGATTATATATGATCATATATGATTTTTTTCCCGGGTAGAAAATTGTTAGTTTAATTAACAAATTGAACTGAGAAAGCCTCATGTGCGTTCTTGAAAATTTCAATCTTCATCGCTGTCCTCTTCAATTACTACATTGGTATTGTCAGTTTTAAACACCCGGGAAAAAATCATATATGCTCATATATGATTATATATGCCTTAATATGACATCATGAATGATCGTATATGCCCATGTATGACCATGTACGTTCAAAAGTTCCGGGAAAAAATGGACATATACTATAATCATATATAATTATATATGCCTTAACATGACATCATGAATGATCATATATAATCATCTATAATCATATATGTAATCGTAATTATTCACAAAATAACCATCATATATATATTTTTGGATATTATATTTATTTACCAGCATATATTGTACTTCTACGTATAATAATAATAATAATAATAATAATAATAATAATAATAATGTTTTACACTTGTATTATATTATGAACGAAGTATTTGTACATTTTCCGGGAAAAAAAATCATATATGATCATATATAATCATATATGACTTGGTCATGCATGATCCTGAACGAAATTTGTTTCTATATGATCAAATATGATTATATACGATCATATATGATCATATAGAGACAAATTTCATTCAGGATCATGCATGACCAAGTCATATATGATTATATTTGATCATATATGATTTTTTTTCCCGGGCAGTTGACTTAATATGTGGGCCGGCTTGATGATTTTTTATATATATCGCCCATGGGCTAAATAATATCCGATTGCAGCGATATGCGAACAGCAGCCAACAGTTCTTTTGCCGTTAGCACACTCACAAGCACATCGTGTTATTCCCACATATTCATTTTTATTTGGATTGTATTCCACGAAACACCGGTATACTTTTTTTCCAATGTGTCGAGACTGAACCGATGTACTGCACATTTACTACACAGGACTCACTCACCATTTCTGCCGAGTAAAAAATAGCCTGCTTATACTGATATGAGCCAGTGAATAGAATCTTAAGAAGAATCTTCTTTCTGTCATCTCAGGAAAATCTTCCAAGTGATTCGATGAAATTTTTCCGCACGGTATTTTTTATCGTGTCCAGCCATTCCTTTCTACTTGATGGCTAGAGTTCTCGGCATTTTTTTGAGAGTTCATCTTTTCCAAAATTTCATCCATGGATTGTTCATCAAATAATAACTGTTTTCCAAATTGATTCCGAAAGAAAGATGCAACTTTTCTCAGAAACTTGTGATCAAATGGTTGATGAAGAAGTCTATACTGCTGCTTAATGTCACATGAACTGCTTCCACTGCCCACCTGATCTTTGTTACAAATCGTGATTCGTTTGACTCAGCTGTCGTTAATTGTTTACATTTTCCTTTCAGTGCAGGCATTAATACTTCAAACCCTTTGTTTTCTAAATAAGATTTAACATCTCGAAAGCCCCAGTCGACAACAAAAATATCGTTCGGTTTCAACAACTAACATAAACTATTTCGATCACTTATCACTTTTTTCATAATTGTAGCGTCATTTTGATTTGCCAAAAAGGGCTCCGTTGTATAAACCGTAAAAGGTTTGCATAGCAGAACTTTTTTTTTGCCCGAAAATGATTTTCTCTGATATTCATTGTTGGAACTTTTTTGATGTCGTGCGTATGTCCCATCATAAATGAGCATAAGTCTATTGCCAGTTGATTGTAGATTTTTCACAATAACTTTGGTGTGATTTTCAACAAATTCTTCTCTCTTTAGAGCAGAACAGCCGAAACGAGACGGAAGCACATCTTTTTCAAAAGGTTGAATCACAGATGCTGAGTATTGTAAAACCAATTGTTCACGTTCAAGCCACAAGATCGATGATATCAGTTTGTCAGAATTTCCCGCCCGCAGTTTATATAAAAATACAACGATTGCTTGAAAAATATAACGGGATTGATCATTCCGCGTCAATGTTATCATATCTTTTAATTCAAGAATGTTTTCCCACATCAAACCAGTGAAAACTTTAAGGTGTTCGTCAGAAAGCTGAAATTCTCCGATGTGTTTGAAAAGCGTTGAATTATATTCAACAACGAGACTTCTCATTATTTTTTTCAATTCACTTGTTTCCAGCGTAGTTGAGTTCGAATAAACTTGCAGGAGATTTACGTCATCATCATAAAAACGTTTTCTAATTAAGTGACCTCTGCAGCATCGATTTCTTTCTTGAGGAACTAGCTTCTTGAAGAACTAGAGTGAGATCTGTTGTACCATTACAAACACGACAATATTTATGTGTTGAAACGATTCGCTGTATTTGAATTTCTATGTACTCTGTGATTGATACCTCTGGGGTCGGGTGCAGATTGGCGTGATAACTCGGATCATCAGATGAATTTGATTCCAAAATCGGCAGAGACAAACTCAACTGTGATAAATTGGACGGTGATTTTACTAAAGATTCGACTATCATGTGGTCAGCCTCAATCTGCGATGCATCAACTGGCAATGGAGTTTCAACTTTTCTCTTTATGTTTTAGCGCTTTTTGCGTTATGGACAATTCAGAACAAAATACGGTGGGACGGGACCGAGATTCAAACCCAGGACCTCTCGATTGCCGGTCGAGTGCTCTTCCAACTAAGCTATCCAACCCGCTACCAACACTAATTCCGAATTGTCCATATTAACACGATTTCGTGTTACAATATATTTCATTACATGGCATCACGCACATATAATATCACCCACTGAAATATCACAATCGGAAATAGAAGACAAAAAAATCGCATCTTCTTCGGTCGATATTGTTCGATAGACATCAGGAACTGTTTTGAAATACCGATTACAAACAGGACACCGAACGTTATTTGTTTTAGATCACATTTTACATTCTATTTTTTTAACACTAAAACTCTTATTTTCAATAAGACAATACTGTTATACACTGGTTTCTGAGAATGGAGGTTTAGTTAATGACTAGCACAAGAGAATGTTCGTAGAAGAACTGACGGCAATATTTACTTATCGTAACCGACGAGCTCACTTATTTTTCAAACTAGAAAATAAAACACTGTGAAGCGACTTGATCTGGCTAGGGGACAAGCGTCATATGCGACAAAGAGCATACCAAGGTCATCAGACAGTATTCGCTGTGAGCAAGACTGGTAGCGCTCTCTGGTGACTCGATAACCGAAGTTCTTCAGTTTTATTTCTTATCTGAACTTGTAACAATTCCAACATCTTAATTATTTTTGAATAATTCATTAGGATGTAAAAAGTTTGTGTTCGCTATCAGTTTCTGGACTAATCATATTCTTGTCCGTCACAAAAAAGTAAGTAAATAACATAAAAATATGTGTGTTTATACGAAAGTTTACAATATTTGGAGGTTATGCATATGAAGTATGTGTAAATGTGTATGTATGTATGTATGTATGTCTGTATGGGTATGTATGAATGTATGGGTATGTATATGATTAACAGGAAAATTCCCTATTCCTGCCAACATAGACGCTGCTATAGTTTCATCTATCCCCTCCAGCCTAAGGCTCACAGCGAATAAAGACGTTGATAGAATAGATTGGCTACAACGAAAAAAATATAAACTCGAATTTTCATTACAATAAAATCAACATTGCAAGAAAGTAGATTCCTCTAGATGCCGGAAAAAATAAAAATACTGATTGAAGAGGACAGCGATGAAGATTGAAATTTTTAAGGGCTCACAAGTGGATTTCTAAGTTCATTTTGATAATTAAACTGACAGTTTTCTATTATATGTGGAGCATTCCAAGTGAAAACGTGAAGTCATTTCCTTCGGGTCATCAGACCCTTGCATAACTTTTTTTTCGCATTGATTCCACTTCAAAAACAGCCTAATTTTTTTAAAGATTTTTCTGGCCAATCCTTCGGTTGGCGTGACGATCATTTTTGTGTAAAAAAGGGATAACTGAAAAACTACCATTTTTTTAATTCTGCAAATTTTTCTACAGATTCTAGGTCAAAAATAAGTAATTTCTATTATGATTAGAAAGTGGGCCGCTGTTGCCTCATAGTTTTTTTAAATAATTTTCTTTTTTCCAGTTTTTAAACTAAAATGAAAAAAATTAATTCCTAATACCTCTCATATAAGTAAAAAAATAAAATAAAAATACAATATGTCTTGGCAAACTTTGATATTTTGAATATTCTTCAAAATTAATGAAAAAAACTTTTTTTTTAAATAAAATACTTCAATAAAAAGGGATAATTGAAAAAACACCATTTTTAAAATTCTGCAATTTTTTCGACAGATTCTGGGTCATAAATAAGTAATATCTCTCATGATGAGAAAGTGTGATGCGGCTTCCTCATTTTTTTTAAATAATTTACTTTTTTTCAGTTTCTGAAATAAAATAAAAAATTGATTCCTAATACCCATTACATGAGTAAAAAAATTAAATTAAAATAAAACATGTCTTAGAAAATTTTGATATTTTGCATATTTTTCAAAATAAATGAGGAAAGCCTTTTTTTTCCACAAAATATTTTTTTTTCATTCATTTTAGAAAATATGCAAATGATCAAAATTTATCAGGACATGTTTGATTTTTATTTTATTTTTTTACTTATCTAAGGGGTATTAGGAATAATTTTTTTATTTCATTTTAGAAACTGAAAAAAAATCAGAAAAAAATATGAGACAGCCGCATCCCACTTTCTAATCATGATAGATATTACTTATTTATGCCCCAGAATCTGTAGAGAAAATTGCAGAATTTTAAAAATGGTGTTTTTTCAGTAATCCCTTTTTATTGAAGTATTTTATTGAAAAAAAAAGATATTTCTCATTTATTTTGAAAAGTATGCAAAATATGAAAATTTGCCTAGATATGTGTTATTTTTATTTTATTTCGCTTCCTCATAGAGGAAGCTTTGTAATCGTGAAATTTTTTTTTTCGAGATTTTCATGTTCATGTTCATGTCAGTATGTTCAAAATATCCTAAAACGTCTGGATGTATGATTGTATGTATTGTAACACGAAATCGTGTACATATGGACAATTCGGAAATAATGTCGGTAGCGGGTTGGATAGCTCAGTTGGAAGAGCACTCGACCGGCAAATGAGAGGTCCCGGGTGCGAATCCCGGTCCCGTCCCTCCGCATTTTTTTCTGAATTGTCCATAACGCAAAAAGCGTTATAAGTGGCGCCCGTCGTGGGGCACGGCCTCTGAATAACCACGGAAAATTAATTTCGTGGTTGCCGTGTAAAAAGAATCCAAATCCCTGAGATCCATCTCCCACCTTTCTGCTAGCCAAGCTCCCCCACTCCCCCCTCAGGCCGACGCCTGTAGTACCCCTTCCCATACCTCATACCCCCCCCCCCCCTCAGACAATCTCAGTCTGTTGTACCCATTGCGTTTGAGTTGATTTTGCGTTTGAGTTCGAGTGCGAGCCGCTAGATGGCGGCTCGACTCTGGCAGAGGAGATTGTAACACGAAATCGTGTACATATGGACAATTCGCAAATAATATCGGTAGCGGGTTGGATAGCTCAGTTGGAAGAGCACTCGACCGGCAATCGAGAGGTCCCGGGTTCGAATCCCGGTCCCGGCCGTCCGCATTTTTTTCTGAATTGTCCATAACGCAAAAAGCGTTATAGTATGTATGTGTGTATGTATGTATGTATGTATGTATGTATGTATGTATGTATGTATGTATGTATGTATGTATGTATGTATGTATGTATGTATGTATGTATGTATGTATGTATGTATGTATGTATGTATGTATGTATGTATGTATGTATGTATGTATGTATGTATGTATGTATGTATGTATGTATGTATGTATGTATGTATGTATGTATGTATGTATGTATGTATGTATGTATGTATGTATGTATGTATGTATGTATGTATGTATGTATGTATGTATGTATGTATGTATGTATGTATGTATGTGTGTCGCTGCCTCGAAAAAATTAAACATCTACATCTCAAGACCCCATTGGAGTAGCGAGCCGAAAGCTCCACAGCCCCTTTGTTTGGTATGAATTTTGCAAAAATTCAGCGCCATGTGCGAATTTGATGCGACTTTTAAATTTTCAAAAAACAGGTGTGGTTGCTCTAGCGTTCGCAAATTTCGAGATATCGGGTTAAAAAATACTATACAGATGGTTTGAGTGAAAGAGAAGAAAATTTTGAATTTTTGGCATAAAGCGCGTGATCGCTCTAGCCTGCACACATTTCGTGATATCACGCTCAAAAATTTTTATAATGGTGGTTTAATGAAAGAAGTTACTTGGATTTCAATTTTGCAAAAATCACTTCAGCCGTGCAAATTTTATGCGATGTTGAAATTTTCAAAGATAAAGCTTGATAGTTCTAGCGTCCGCAATTTTTGCGATATCGGGTTAAAAAAAATTATACAGATAGTTTGAGTGGAAAATATTGTTGGTATTGAATTTCGCGAAAATTGCTCAAGGGGTTTGCGATTTGTAAAATTTTTATTTTTTAGGAAAAAGCGCATAATCGCTGTTGCTCGCACATATTTCGTTATATCAGGCTCAAAATTTCAATAAGGGTATTTTGATGGAAAAAGTTAATTGGTATTCAATTTTGCAAAAATCGCTTGTACCGTGCAAATTTTATGCAATTATGAAATTTTCAAAAAAAGCTTGATCGAAAATTGTACGATACAAAGCGGCCGTTTTATTACTCCAATAACCAGAGGTAGTAAAAAAAACTTGCAAATCAGAAATTTGCACATCGTTTCCAAAGTAATTTTCCGTATTCACAAAGCTTCCTCTATCGATATTTGTACTCGATATACGTATTGATATTCGTACTTTCGTGTTTATCATGGAGCCCCACTCTTTGTTTGAGCGGAAATGCAATATGCACATTATAATTTAATTTTTTCCATTACGGATTCCTGATGATAATTGGATCTATAATTTTTATTTTGTTTCTCGAAAATTTTTTAATAGGGCGCCATTTGTGCTATATTTTTTATTATACTTTCAACATCTTATTGATTTCAATCCATTCCTGCCAGAGATATTTTAGATTGTAATTTTGAGGTGGTAATGTAGATATTCAGCCTCCCCTTAAAGGTTAAAAGATTATGTACGAAATGAAAAAGAAACAATTCGTATTTGGGTCAAAACATCGGCAGCAAGAATCATCGTCGACGCGGTCACGAAAAACAAGTATACCGAGTATAAATTATGCTAAAAAAAGTGACAACGATGTATTTACGATTTTTGCTACACTTACGCATGGTTATATGAACAAGAATTCATCAAAAAACTGTTCGAAGAATCATATAATATTATAGTTCTCTTATTCAACCACGGAAATTATAGGATTTTTTTTCAGTCTAGACTGGCCTACAAATGCGGGCTGACCTCTGTGATATAATTTATGCAGACTGTTGATTCTTCGAAAACGAAAAACTTCGACTAACAGTCACTTTATACCTACTTCACTCACGAGATTGAACTTTTTTGTCCATGCTGCATGACCGCGTGACGATGAACGACGAAAGAAAAATAGAATATCGCGTGATGCGATATTCCTTGAGGTCAATCTGCTATTGTTTTTATGTTCTGATGCATAACTGGGGATAATGTGCTCTTACTATTTTTTACAACAGTCCAAAAATAATGTTCGGAAAATTGCCCGATTAAATGAGAGTACGTGTGCGTGTGTGTGTCCGCATGTCAAATATCGAATGACTCTAATTGAAAACTAGTTCAATCGATCAAATTGGGATTGAGTTCACAAGTGGAATGACCATGCCTTTTTGTTCAACAGGATTTTTTTATTTTGCTGTGAAGAGTAGAACCACCCTTTCTTGTTCGAAACAATTTTTCTTATTTTAATTTCTGATAAAATTTAATCGAAATTCGACTTTTCGATGCTAAAGAGTATATACGAGTATACTCGAGCAATGTTGAATTTCTGTAATACCAATTTTTGCAGCGCAAATTCGAAATTATATCGAACCACTAGATCATAGTTCGAAAATGTTCGAACAGATTTGTGTCCACTGTTCATAAATTTAGTATTTTTTGACGCCTGTTTGGGAATACTGACAATGACGTCCTCTTGGAATTAGAATAGCCAGGGAAGGGGAGGCTCCACTCTTCTATCCCGTGGCGGTATATTTATATATATATATATATATATATATACCTGTTACAAAGTGCCATATACCTATACAGAGTATAATGGCGCTTATCGAAGCGCACTGTGGGCAGAATCACAGAAAAATCGGCAAAACCCAAAAATTGAGTGTTCTCATTTCGTATTTCTATGTATGTCATTTCAAAGACCAGGTATTTGTACGCCCTATTGTAAAAAGACCGGTCCCTACCCTTCGCGGTACTCGACTTACGACAGTCTGAACTCGACCGTTCGAGAGTGAAGAACGTAGCGATTTTGTACGCTGAAATTTTCGATTCGCGCAAAGTGAAATATATTTTGTTCTACGCTACCGATTTCAAATCGGTAAAATGGGAGATAATCTTGAAGGTATGTAGAATATTATCATGTCAAATAGTTTTTTGAAATTTGAAATATTGTATGTATAAAAGAGTGTTCAATGTATGCATTTTAAGCAAGCTTGTAAATTTATTTTTCCAAAAGAAGTATAAAAATAGTTGTGATCCCAGGAGATCCCAGACTTTTGAACATTGTAGCCTATTGATAATGTTATTAAGATTAGAATTTATAAAAAAAATTCTGCAGATTGTTGCATATCTGGCTTTGGGAACCGGAATTCTCATGTCGCGCAACGCTTGGCTTCTTTGTTCAGGCTGGGCGCATAGTCCAAGGACATTAGCCGGTCCTTGTGGAATATAAAATAGTTTTCTACCCAGTGATCTATTCGTAAAGAGTCATGATTCATGTAACGGGTGTTCAAAATGTTACAATAATTTATTCTATCATTTACAATTAGATTAAAATTTTTCCCATGAACACATTCATTTTTAGTAAATGTTTATCATACTTGTTTTATTCTAGGTTCACGTGCCATGGATTACACGTGCACTTATCAGGATATTTTTGGAATGATTAAGGAGAAATTTAAATTGTGCCTGGATGAGCAACTTCAGATTTTTGAGGAAAAAATTACTCTTGAGTCATCCGAATCTTTCACGATTGACAACAATGAAAAGGATTCATTAAAAAAATTACTTTGTAATATCAAAAGTAGATGGCTCGAAGTGCACAGAAGCCACGATGCATTTAAAAAAAAAAAATGAAAAATGGTTGCAAACTTCAATAACTATTTTGGTAATTAATTTTATTGATGTTTCGAAAACTCGAGTTATGGGTCAAGATGTATAGTATAACGCTCGCGCTATTTTTTTCAGAATTGTACGAAACCAATTGGAGAGCCATCAACTTCAGGTGTATCTGGGCGACCTCGAAAATTGAGTTTCGAAGAGTCGAGTGAACGTACCAAGAAAAGAAGGGCTTTAGAAGTCAGTGAAAAGCATTGCGTGGAGGAATTAAGTTTGGCCACCAGGATGAGACTCAGTTCTGCAGGATTAAACGATGCTGCCACTATTTTAAAAAACATCACAACAAAATCTCCCTCAAGAGCTGCGAGATACCGAACAGCATATGAATCGTCGATAGATCCACGGCTAGTTGAGATGTCTGGAGATGAAGCACTGATAGATTTTGTAAATGCAAAACTAACAAAACAGCAATACATAGACATCAGGCGATCTTTGAGAAATAAAAAAGTTGCTATTTATCCATCGTACGCAAAAGTCGTTGCTGCTAAAAACCGTTGTTACCCTTCAGATATAACGGTAACTGAGACTTTAGCCGAAGTGAAATTACAGTCTTTGATTGATCACACTTGCGACAGAATTCTAAAGTTGCAAACTGACGTGATTAACTCTTTGCGCCCTGAAGAATCGAAGAATTTAAGACTAATTTGTAAATGGGGTTGTGATGGAAGCTCTGGGCACAGTGAATACAAACAAAAGTTTACGAATGCTGAGAGTTCTGATGCGAGTATATTTTTAACGTCTTTAGCTCCATTGCAAATTTTAGGATCGGATATCTCAAAAAAAGAATTCGTCCTTTGGAAAAATCCCAGGCCCTCATCTCCACGGTATTGTCGCCCTATTAGAATTCAATTTTTAAAAGAAACTGTGTCGTCAACGATTCAGGAACGGCAACACGTTGATAATCAGATCGAGTCTCTCACCCCTTTTACGACATTTATTGACGGGAAGGAAGTTACTGTTAAATACGAGCTGTATTTCACTATGATTGACGGCAAAGTTTGCAACTCCGTGACAAATACAAAATCCGCAATGCGTTGCTATATATGCAATCTCACATCATCGCAATTTAATGACATAGAGCTGATGAAAACTGTAGACGTTGACAGAACTCGACTCGAACTTGGATTATCAACGTTGCATGCGTGGATCCGTTTTTTTGAGTGCTTCTTGCACATCGGCTATAAAATCGGTGTTCACGAGTGGCAAACTCGAAAAGATGAAGAAAAAAAAGTAGTTGCTGAGCGAAAACGAGTTATTCAAGCCGCATTCAAGAAAGAGTTGCATCTTGATGTTGATAAACCGAAACAAGGGTTTGGTAGCAGTAACGACGGAAACACTGCGCGACGTTTTTTCGAAAATACTCAAATTTCATCAAGAATTTTGGGTTTGGACGAGAATATTATGAAAAGATTCCGCATAATATTGCAAGTTCTTTCAAGTGGCTTTGCCATAAATGTAACTGCTTTCAAACAATATAGTCTTGAAACCGCCGAAATGTTCGTAACTTTGTATTCTTGGTACTGCATGCCAACTACGGTTCACAAAGTTTTGATTCACGGTCCTTTGATAATTGAATGGTCCCCGCTTCCTATCGGGCAAATGTCAGAAGACGCACAGGAAGCCCGTAACAAGGATATTAAAAAATATCGCGAGTGTTTTGCTCGAAAACACTCGAGAACAGCGACCATGCAAGACGTTTTCAATCGACTCCTCTTAACTTCAGATCCGTACATATCGAGCATGGGCAAGCAGTATCCGAAAAAAGCAAAAAGTTTATCACCAGAAGCATTGCAACTTTTGCTCTGTACCGATAGTTCTCGCGATAAGTATGGTTTAGGTGAATTAATGGAATACACGAGTGACGAATCAGAATCCACCAATTCCTCTGACGACGGCGATCGCGATTCCGACGCTGACGATTATGATTAATATTGAAATCAGGAATAATTATTAATAATTAATATTATTATTATTATTATTATTATGAATTATTAATTATTCTATGTAACGCACGTATTATTTTCGGTAAAATTTAATTCGTTAAGTGTCGATTGCTGTTTCAAATGTATTTAGCAATAAAATTCGTTAAAAATGATTTATAACTAATTTTCCGAAATTATTTGAAAACTTTCCCTCACTTCCAGACAATCGTTTTGTTTTCCCCAAATCTCATTCAAAATTTATAAAAAACAACCTTCAAAACACAAATATTGATTTCTGATAGCAAAAGTTGCTTATGAGTAAGATAAAAATATATTTTCGGTTCACCATTTTGTTTTTTTTCGAAATTTTGATTCAGGATTTTCAATAAGTGACTTTTAAACCGCAAATTTACCGATCCCTACACAAATCGGATGCTTTTTAGTAATGCAGATAGTCACTTCCGGTCCGCCATTTTGTTTTTTCGAAATTTTGATTAGAGATTTTCAATAAGTGACTTTTAAACCGCAAATTTACCGACCCCTACTCAAATCGGATTCTTTTTAGTAACGCAGATAGTCACTTCCGGTCCGCGATTTTGTTTTTTCGAAATTTTGATTCAAGATTTCCAATAAGTGACTTTTAAACCGTAAATTTACCGATCCCTACTCAAATCGGATGCTTTTTAGTAACGCAGATAGTCACTTCCGGTCTGCCATTTTGTTTTTTCAAAATTTGGATTTGAGATTTTTAATCAGTGACTTTTAAACCGCTAATTTACCGATCCCTACTCAAATCGGATTCTTTTTAGTAACGCAGATAGTCACTTCCGGTCCGCCATTTTGTTTTTTCGAAATTTTGATTCCAGATTTGAAATCAGCGAGGTTAAAAACTTAAGAATCACCATTGCATTTTTCAGTACGCACATCGGCCTAGTTTTGCCGATTTTTCTGTGAATCTACCCACAGTGAAGCGTCGAGATAGCGCGTGCGGAAATGAGCACGGTAATTTCCTGGATGACGAGAGGGGGACTGTTACTGTGTGCACACACTATTTGCCATGGTGAACGATATCGTTGGTGTTCGATCTAGGATCACGATTGACACAGTGAAGAGGATGTAGCAACTCAAGTATATATCGATGGATTTATGTTAAATGAGCGTATCGCGTATCTATATGAGAAATAATACTCTTTTTCTGTCGATTGAGTCTTCAGTGATATCTACTATATCTGTATTTTTTGCTTCATTCCATCTTCCTCTCCCATTATCTTTGCAGATATTTTTCTCAATATCTGCAAAGTTGTGGTAGATTTTCTAAAACAAGAAAAAAACTAATGTTTTGGACTTTTTCAAGTCAAAATTAAGCATGGAAACAATTTTTTTCGTTTGTGACAATAACAGGCACATCTAGAAGGTAGATTCAAGTTTCCGAAACTCACCGTTTACTCGCTGTACGATCATTAGTTCCAGAGATATCGAAGATCTTAAAAAAAAAAGAATTTTTGTTCAATCGCCGATATCTCAGCGAAAAATGGTCATAAAACAAAAACAAAAAAAAGCCAATTGACGCCAAAGAATTCATTTAAACGATCCATAGATTGGTAATGCTCGGAAAATTTTTCGGAGCCCATCGACTGTTTGGAAAAAAGCAAAAATTTCGAGAAAATTTTTACCGTGATATTTCTTTCAACTGCGTCGAGGGTGATGCCCACAAATTTTTTTTGACTTAAGATTCCAAAACTAGAAGATTCAAGCTTCAAAATGCTTTTTTTTATTAAATGTTACGACCAAAATTACCAAAGTTACAGCCTTTGGAAAATCGCTGAAAATTCAAAATAGAAAAGCGCTTCAACAATTTCAATGTCATCGTCCCAGGATGGTTTACTATGACACGTTAGAACTTTAAAACTAATTCAATTCAGCAAAATAATTGGCCAGTTATTTTTCCAATTACATCACTAAATTACTTTAGTTTTTATAATTTTCGAACGACTTATTTCAATAACAAAGATCTGCCTGTAAGGGCGAGTTAGCATGGATTCAGTCGTTTCGGCGGCTGGGTCTTTACATTACATGGCACTTCATCCATAAAGGTCGAACCGTGAAATATAGGTTGAATAAATTATGAGGATGTAAAAGTATTAATTAAAGATGACATCGGTACAGTATTATACCGATGTAATGCGATGTAATGTAATAATGTTAATGGCAATTTACGTAAAATGGATGACACTTTGTTCATTCATTAAAAATTAATATTATGACAATTCATTTTTAAAAACACAACATTTGAAGCTAAAAAGTCTAATAGTTATTAAAACATTATTTTGGTTTATAAAAAAAACTTTATTGTTTATAGGTTGTAATCTTATCAATCCAATTAAAAATTGCTTTATGGATTCGATGGTTCCATTCTAGTTTTTAATTAACTAGAAGTATTTAATTAACAATAATTTTGGAACGTTTTGGCGACTACGCAACATTCCTTGCGAAGCATTTCAAAATCGAAGAGGGCCAATGGCTAAATTGATCTAGAATACACCATATGCATTTAGGGGAGCAAGAGAGTGAGTGGAGAGGATTCAAGTGAGGGATGATACAACGAGAGGTTTCTAGCTCACTCGACGCGCGACGAGAGCCATTCCTGGGATTCTGTAATGCAATTAGGCCGGGCTACGTGTCGCGTGACCATCCTCCCTCTCGGGTGGATTTTACTCCTCTATGCCGCAAGCTCTCTACCTCGCACACAACTAACTTCAATCGTGTATACTCTTTCTCCTAACGAGAATGCTATCCGATGTGTATACATATAGATCCTCACATCGATAGAGAAATATGCAAATCGTCGATCGACTTTGCCCGGCGCACGATTAAAGCTTTCGGTATACGATACACCATGCTATGAATATTATATCTATATCTTTATATGCATAGGTCTATGTACGTATACCGATGGAGGCAATATAACGTTATTGGATTCGAAATAGCGTTCACACACACGCATCACACTACCAATACTCAACTCGTTAGCTCGACGAATAATTAGAACGTAGAGAAACACATGGAACCATGTATTGCAGCTCCGTGCCCTGTCTTTAACTTATCGTGGAAATATAATCGCTCGATATCAGATAAATCATCGTACGCAAACGTTTAAATAAAGTATAAGGGTTAAAGCCGGATAGTTGCCCTGGGGGGATAGTTGCCCCGGTTTTTAATACACTATGTTTAAAATGTCCCTGGCGTTAGCGCTTTTCTGTAATTAGAAGTATTCCCCTTGCAGGCATCAGTGCCCAAAAACCATAGGCCTACATGTTTCGTCTGTGTGAGCAAAAATCTTCCGTGGCGAGACCTCGACGAGCATCGTACTAATATTGGTGAGTAATTTTTATTGAATAAGTTATGTTATGATTGAGGATTCAGTCAACTATTTGTTTCCTCACGTGCACTGGAGTTTCAACTACACGGTCTGATACGGTATATTGTTAAATAGTATTTATTTATTTTTTTAATAAAAAGGGCAAGTGTCCGTATCGAAAAGGATACCCACACGGAACATTAGGGCCATAGGACGTCCAATATCCATACATGGTGGATGAATGCTCCATCCCAGGGACGTCTATGAGTATCCCTATCACTGCTAAAAGAAGTGCGAAACGGCACCTGTTCTATGTACTGGGAACATCCCTTATACGTACCTTGAGACGGTTTTTAGACGGACTAGACCCCAAAAAATGACGTCTGATTTACGTATTTAAGACGAATAAACCAGTGATCCGAAAGATGTCCAATGATCATCCATTATACGTCCCTTTATTTAAATAATTTAATTGTTATTAACTACACATTATTAATTAATTATAAACTTTGTTACTGATTATATAATATTCGGGGCCTACGAGATATCCATATTTTACAGAAAAAAAAAATAGTTTTCGATTTTTCACACTGCGGTCACCCATCCAAGTATTGGATTCAAGGGGTGCTGCTTAACTTTTCTAATCTCCTACCTACCTACCTACCTACCTACACTAACTTGACTTATGAGAAACTTATGCATGTAAAAACCTTATACGATGTAGTTTGCTGATATACTTATATATCTTTGTTTCACAGGCCTTGAATAATGTATAATCGCAATGAAATTTATAATTAATGGATAATGTGTAATCAATAGCGTTTAAATTAAGGGACGTATAATAGATGATCATTAGATATCTTTTGCAATATTGGCATTCGTCTTAAATACGTACATTAAATGTCACTTTATGTGGTCTATAGGTACCTCTAAAAAATATCTAAGGGTACGTATACGAAACGTTTTCAGCACATAGAGTCGCTGTCGTTTCGCATCTCCGATAGTGGTTTAAGGAATGTCCCATGGACTTCCCCGGAATGGAATTTTCATCCAACTTAAATGATTATTGGACGTCCCCTGGCTGTTAAGTTACGCGCGGAATATATTTATGGCTCCAAAAATATGTGTCGTGGACGTCGAATAAACTTCCGCGTTATCCTTCGATAGACGTAATTTGTACGTACATACGACGGTCAATCGGCGTACCCATATCACAGCTGCCCGAAATACTTAAATGTACATCTAAAGGACGAATGCTTTTGATTGGACAACACGCGATGGATCACACAGGACGTATATTGTATGTTCACACACGTACTATTTATTAAGCTACAAATATACACAACACGGCCATCTATGGTATGCCCATAAGTAGACATTCAATAGCTCTTAATTCAGTATAGTAATTGGACATCTATTGGACGTTCCAGGTTCACGTCTATATGAAATCCTACATGGAACATCCGATAGACGTTCAATTGACGTCCTCCGAATGTGATTTTCGTTTACTAACCTGGAACGTCCAATGGATGTTCAATTACTATCCTGAATTAAAAGCTATTTAATGTCTACCTATGGACATACCATGGATGGCCGTGTTGTGTATATTTGTAGCTCAAGAAATAGTACGTGTCGTGGACATACAATATACGTCCTGTGTGATCCATTGCGTTTTGTCCAATCAAAAGTATACCATGGATGTTCAATGGATGTCCGCATTACGTCCATCGTGGATGTAGACGTGTTAGGGATCTATGGATAATAGATGGACGTCCAATGGACACTCGGTTCCGTGTGGGTAGTCGCCTCATATTTTTTTCCGGTTAGCGCCCTAACGCCAATATGAGTAAAACCCAGATGTGTTCCTGCGCCACATATGCTGGGCCGAAGTTCGTTTAGCCCCAGCGTTTGAAGAACTACATAAAAAAGAAATACTGCTAACTCAAGGTATTTAAAAAAATAATGAAATTATGAATTATGAAATAATAAAATATCACAATAAAATAATAAAACGTAAAAAATATAATAAGATAAAATGAACAGTAACTTAATATTAATGACAAATTCCCTCGAAGCATTTTCGATGTGAGACGACTATCCCGATTTGGAGCGGTCAAACCAAACGGTATTTACTCAAAAACAATATTAATTGGGTTTACGAAAATAGTGTACAGTGAAGGATTAAAGACCAATGTTTTAATAAACACGAAGCATATTATCAGTAGATATTTAATTTTTAATTGTTAGAGTTTTTTCTTTAAGTGGGGCAACTATCCCCCTTTTACCCTACACTGGAACCTCTTTATAATGAGCCCCTCTACAATGAGCAAATCTCGTGGCCGGGACTCGACGCGCTCCCGTTCCGATGAAAACTCGGGAGGGTACGCTTTTGCATTATATCTATCTTATTAGGGCCAAACCCCCGTCTTGTTGCATATACAGGGGTTAAATTGTAATGGTTCGCACAACAAACAAGACAAGCAAAAAAACAAAATAAACAAAATGAACAGAAAAAACAAAACGAACAAAAAACCAAAACAAATAAAACAAACAGAATGAACAAACAATTTTAGTAAAATGGACAAAACATGAATGAAATGAAACAAATAAAACGAAAGAAAGAAAATAAAAGATACGAATAAAACCAAGAGAACAAACAAGACAAATATATTCATAACTTTCAAAAATTTAATATATACTAGGTTTTTAAAACGAACTAAAAGGTTTAAATTAGTTTCTCAAAGCTTCATGCAGAATAAAACCACACGCACAATAAAATCTCTTACAGGAATTGTCCTGAAAATTTGTCATTATACATTCTCAATAGGTATTAAAATACTTGTGAGTTTTGAAACAAAAAACGTGGGGCGCATGTAACAGATAATTGATGCATTGATAGTTCAGCTATCAATTGTATTGCATCGCAAATAATGAGAACTGATAAATAAGTTCTCCCATCGATACTCACTTCATTTCATATAGTTATGTATTGCATGCGCCCCATGTTCTTCATTTTAAATCTCACAAATATTTTAATAGCTATTAAAAATGTACAATGACACATTTCCAGGACAATTTATAAGACGTCAAAAATCTGTATGTGATTTCATTCTGCATGAAGCGTAGAGAAATTGTTCTATACTTTTTAGTCCGTTTTAAAAACGTGGTATATTAATTTTTTATATTCATTAGTATTATGTAAGTGAAATTTTGAAATTGAGTTGAAAAAAAATAAGATCGCCGTTGCTATATTAGCTGTTCCCATGGAAACCATTGCCATGATAACTGTTTCTATGGTAACCGTTGCTATGATAACCGTTTCTATGATAGATGTTATTAATAAAATAATAAAATTGTTTAAAAAAATTAAAATTAAGGTAAACGGCCCAGTCACTGACACTGTCCCCGATCGTGACACCGATGGCTCAATTTTGATTACCATAAATACAGTTTTTATCGAATAATAGTCCAATTACCGGCTAATTTAACAGAATTTTTCACTTTCAATTATTGGAGAGATACACCTTTTAGAATTTAATATTAGAAATGGAAATGGACCAGTGAATAGTGCGACACGCGTCTCAGCGGCTCCGCAGTCCTAGACGAAACCCACAAGCTACGACAATCGTATCAGGATGAGGGGAAAAACGAAATTGATTTTTAGAGGCGAATTCTAATGATGGAAGGAAATGGGGTAGAAATTTAGGACTAATCGAGAAAGTTTCGATATCGGCTGGTTGCGAGGCTCCGGAATACAATAACTTTCCGGAAACGGGATCGTAATGATAATCCGTATCGGAAGCGCAGTAGGTAATGATAATGTCTGGACGTTTTACGGGTTTGGTGTCGTCTTTAAACTCGAGGTGACAGCACTCGGAAATTTCCAGATTTAAATTCCTGCGAAGGATCTGTTTCCATTGTTTTATCTGATTGCGCAACTTTTTCCGGTTTATCTTCGGTCGAACTCGCTTCTCAATCAGTGGATATTTGATCAATTCCATCGGAGTTTAAATGTAAATTGGAGTTTAATTTTATTACTAGTATTGAGAAATGGCAAAGATTGGAAGAGATGGGAAGATTCAATAACAAAAGAAAATGAACCTAAAGGGATTTTGATTGAAAATTAGAATTTCAAATTCCGGGAATCCGGAGGGTGGATTGGGCAACCCACCGAAAAGCCGTCCCCGTGGGATGTCGAGAGAATATAGCGATGAACAATAATAATTACTAAAGTACGCTTAAACGTTTAATTAATTTTAAAAGAAACGATTAGAATTATTAAGCCGTAGCTGGCTTAATCGATTAGAGATAATTATTAGAATTCACGTAATTGTTAAAAATTGGAAAAAGTAGATCATATTAAACGAGGCCACACTCTTAAAGTTCTACGAAATTGTATGAGGATTAAGATGAAAGAATATAAAAGTCTTGCACGGAAATCACACTTTCAGCATATTTGCGCAGACGACAACTTAAATTATAATGTTTGAGAAAAAGAACGCGGAGATGAGTGTCGTGAACGGTGTATACTCGCGGAAAATTCGGTGATCAATGCGGTAATTGTGCCTTGCGACACGCGTTTTTATATCCTTGACTGCTTAGTTTTGGGGAAGGGGCAAATTGTCCCTTGACTTCTAAGACGTTCACGCCCTGGTAATCCCCTCCACCTCGCTGGTCATCCTAATTCTTACAATAATTAGACATTATTTGAACTTAATTTTATCCTGAATTCCATTTGCTTTTCCATACTTTTATAATCTGAATATTTTATATTAATTCGCGATTTTTAAATTCCAGTCTTTACGTGAATTTCGTATATACGGGGAGTCGAGGGGTCTCTTTCTTGCATGCTCTTTCTCACTTACTCCTGCCCTCGCTTGGGCTTTCGCTGCGCTTTAGGCCCCGCCACGGAGGCCTCAACCATCCCTCTCGCTCTCTTCCACTCTCGCATGCCCACTCGGACTCTCTCACTTATCGATACTCCTGATTGGCTATGACTCTCTCTCTCTTTTCTTCCTATGACAAATTCATATTTCTTTCTCCCTCTTTACTCTACTTCTCTGCATTTCTTCTTTTCTTTTCGACTCCACCCATCGCTTCTTTGCAAGAGAGGGAGAGTCTTTTAATTAATAAATTGTTCTTGTCGATGCCTAAATATTTGATAAGTTTTATAATTTTGCAATGGCAATCTACACATTTATTTCATTGATTTTAGAATATTTCAATAGATAAAAAAAAAAATGTTAAAATTCTGTGAGTTTTAAATATTTCAGTTTTTACAATATTTAATCAAGCAATCTATATGAATTTTATCGTTCGTAACAAATGTTGAATTTTGAAAAAACGGTGTTCCATGATTTTTAAGTTTTATATTGAAATATTTAGAGTTTTTAATAAATGAATAATTTCATTTAATTCTTATTATTCAAATTTTCCTTTATTTATAATTTCGCTTTTCCGCTTTACCTTTTCCTGAAATAAATCATTCATTCATGCATACTCTTACTATAATTACTAACAATTTGCACGCATTTTCTGAGGCGAAATTTCTCTCGAGTTTTCTAATTCTTTCTTTCCCTTGTGCCCATATACGGCGTGTGCCCCCTGTAACGACCCATCGTGCGAGAGAGAACGAAACAACTCAAGGGGGTAGCGGGCCTCGTGTCGTCCGCGGGACGCGAGGAAATTTCCTCGGACCCTTGAACAAAGACTCTTTTCCCTCTCTCATCGCTGTCTCACTTCTTTCTCGGGTGGTCTTATTTTTCTTTTTGGCTTGACAAATTTATTACCTCCGGATGTTTAATATATTTGATATTTTTTCGTTGCTCGAAAATCTCAAGTATAACGTTAGAAATAAATAGATATCGGGTTGCACTGAATTGTGCCCTATCTTCAAGCAATTTCCTTTCTTTCTCCACGCTGCGTGATTGATTTTTGAAGAGCCACGTGCGCTCTTTTCACGATACAGTGGTGTTCTTTTCTTTCGTCATTTTCTTTTCCTACTTGTCCCTTTTTTTCTTTTTTACCCCAATAAATTATTGCAACGGCCGAACCTTGTCAAAATTTCCAAGCATCGACTTTCGACATTCTCAAGAGGAATTTTTCCTCTGCGTTTTTGCGTTTATTTTTAAAAGTAAATCTATTTCCTATTTCGACGGACCTGATCCAGGCCATAATTCCCATTCTCGAATTCAAAATTGACTTTACTTTACTTTACTGTCCTTTGCTACGAATTTTCAGGATCTCAGGCCTAAAGTGCCAATAAAATGAGAGGAAGAACCACTGGTCATACGCTCGGGTATAATTTCTCGGTGCCTCATTTAATATTCGTATCGGTATGGCTGCACGCTAGTGTGCGTATGGATTTCTATATTACGCCGGGCTAATATGAGTGCCACGCGCTTTCGAAGATTTTAATGCCCACGTCGCTTCGGCCCACAAAGGCTCTAACGATATTTACGCGGGGTCTTATATCTCTGCTGGATGTTGTTCCGAGCCGGTGATAGAAATTGTTTTATTAACCCTGCAATATAATCTCGCTTGAAATTCTTTTCGGAGATTCGAGTCGGTGGATGACTGTACAGGCGTTGACGTTGTCGCCATGGCTTGTAATTCGACCCTTAGAGAATGGGTCGGAATATGGCCACACCGAATGAATGGCACCTCGCTTTGACTGTGTTCCCTTGTCATGCGCATTTTTCCTCGAGAATTACCCGATATGGGCAAACCCGTGGACGATGAGAGATCCCGAAAATCGCGGGACGTAACACAAGTATAAAATGACATGAAAATGGTATCAACATCTTCAGTAGGAACTAGGGATGTGCACAAGCGCGCTCGAGCCTGCTCGAACGCAACAGCCTGCGCTCGAGCAAGCTCGAGCCGAGGAATGAGCGCTCATTCGGTTTGAGCATCCAAGAGGTTCGAGCGCTCGAGCGCCGCGCGCGCTCGAGCGGCTTGAACGGTACGAGCGCAGGAGCGGCTCGAACGGTGCGAGCGCTCGAGCGGCTCGAACGTCGCGAGCGCTCGAGCGGCTCGAATGGCGCGAGCGGCTCGAATAGCGCGAGCGGCTCGCGTGGCACAAGCGTTCGAGTGGCTCGAGTGGGGCGAAAGCTCCACTGCACGGAGGAAACAAGTTTTTTTGTATAAAGAAATATATTTAGTTGGCACTTTTACTTAAATATTTCTAAACTGTTACAAAATTTGTTAGTCATTAAGAAATATTTTATTTGTATGAAAATAATGGACGGTTGAAAAATATTAATTTAATTTATTAACTGTTAAAAAATATTAATTTAATTTAATAACTGTTAAAAAATATTAATTTAATTTATTAACTGTTAAAAAATTTCAATTTAATTTATTAACTGTTAGAAAATATTAATTTAATTTATTAACTAATAAAAAATGGCTCGACGCGCGACGTGAAGACAAAAAACTCAGGAGTGTGTGCGTATACATGTATGGCGCATTATATGTGTCATGTTTACATGGGCACTCATTCAAGCTTGTCGAGTTCAGAGCGCTATATCTATATATTCCCTCGGTCTTATGCGCAAGCCCCAGGGTCAAAAAATACCGGGAGTTCAGTGTAATTCGGCATTCGGAATTTCTCGGCATGACAACAGCTTTTTGCTTTTTCTCTTAGCTTTTTTTGAGGACGCGACTTTGGCGCTCTCTGAAAATTGGACAAAAAACGCTAGACGAAATAAAACATCCTTTTTCTATTCTATAAGGATAACATTATGTCCTGGAAAAAGTTTTTCTATAATATATAACAAAGAAGCTGAAAAAAACATTTTCGAAAATAAATTTGTTTTTTCGTTCTCTAGACTAGACTACTACCTTAATTAAATATTTAGAGACTTCATTTAATTCATAATAGATTATTCAAGTTATTTACTATTTTCAATTTCATATTTGATTCGGATAAGCAAACCAATAAATAAATAAATAAATAAAACATTCAAAGTAATATTGTTCATTTTATTAACGAAATCAATTTTATCCCTATCGCCCGCGTCGAATAAGCACTCGAGCGGACCGAACGCTCGAGCGACTCGCGTGGACCGAGCGCTCGAGCAGCTCGAGAGGACCGAGCGCTCGAGCGGCTCGAGTGGACCGAGCGCTCGAGCGGCTCGAGAGGACCGAGCGCTCGAGCGGCTCGAGTGGACCGAGCGCTCGAGCGAGATGGGCGCTCGAGCCAAATAAACGCTCATATAACGCTCGAGCTCGCTCGAGCGGCATTTTTTCAAGCTGAGCGAGCAAGCGCTCGAGCATCTGACGCTCATGCACATCCCTAGTAGGAACCAGACTATCGGCGAGATAAGAAATAATTTAACTTTTGGTTAGGTATTTATTTAAATTTGCGATATGAATAACAGGGTCACCTGTGACCGAGCCCCTGAATAACAACCCCTGCTGTTGAGCCTCGATTGGTCACTTACTGCATCGAACAATTTTCTTTGCTTATTTATTCTAATTTACTGTGAAAAAACAATTTTAATAAAAGAATATTAGTTCTTATGAACGGAAGAAACGGAGAAAATACAACAATGAAACCATTATCATTTGTGAAAATTTTTGGAGTTTGTGTCAGTAACTGGTGACGCGCAGGTATCATAAGCTGCACCACGAGTGTCATAAATCGGTACAACGCAGGGGTCACAAACTAGGACATGGGCGTGGCTTCAGTGTCCGGAACTCCGGCAGTAGAAAAGCACCATTAAAACAATGATTTTATTAATAAATTACGATTTTTTTACTTTCATAATAGGTGAATCTCGTTCGGGGGTCTTTAATGCACATGTTGAAACCTTTAGTTTTCGGTTTAACTATATTACGAATGAATGAATAGTAGAAAAACGACATCGCGGCTCTAAAAATGTGACTAACTGGGCGGTTAACCTAACAATTACGATTTATTTCCCACATTTTCTTGCATTGTCATCCAATTCTGAACTACGTTCAAAATTCATCGGAAAGTTAGTTTAAAATCATATATAATATTCCACGTGGAAAGCAAGTTATTAAAAACGTGGTAAATAAATATAAAATGAAAAAATGAGCAAGACTAACGAATTAACAAAACATCTAGAACAACCAAAACAAATAAGATAAAAAAATTAACAGGATTTTATAAACGAATAAGTCGGAAAAAGCGATCGAAATAATCGAAAAAGCAGGCAGCCGTGGGTGCGATGGATTCACTTGCATTTTTTGTTTTTTTTTTTTTATATCGAGCTTCGTTCAGAAAATGAATTGAATCACGATGAAAAAGGATTCTATCGCGTGACGCCGATCTCAATCGGCTTACCAGCTAACTCGATGGTGTCTTTCGTTCTGCAGTGAATTGTGCGTAGCGGTTGTGCAGAGTGATAGCGGGACTTGCGTTGCTGTAAAAAAATAATACGCTATGTTTGTTTGGGTGCATTGCAAGAATCCTTCAATATCGCGTACCTTCGTACCACGTACCTGGATATAGCACGTAATAGCTGTTGGGGATATGATTCACGATCCTTCAAAACTGTCGCATGATTTTTGACGTTATTGATATCGGTAGCCTCAAAAAGCATCCACTTTGTTTTCGTACATTTTTGTTTTACCTGTCGACGGTGATCAATGACCATCGTTGTTATTCATAAAATATTTTTTTAATTACTATACGTAAAGCTTAATTAACGTATTTCAAAAAAATTTTTGCCGTTACCCGTGAGTGGAAGGTGGGACGATCCCCCGCTGGCTCGGCGGGCTCGCTTATAGTCCAGCGGCCGCCTGGAAGAGGAGGGGTTACGGAATTATGGAGGGGACCTTGCCTGGTTATGCGCAGCCAGCCTGGGGCCAGGAGCTGAGCAAAGCTCGTGTCCTAGGATTTGGGGCGATGCTAGCAGGGCAATCCCTGCCTGCTTTCAGCGGACGGAGATTTGATCGGGGGGTCCTTGCCAGCTTGTGTGCAGCGGGCAAGGGGGGCCGGGCGCTGAGCAAAGCTCGTGGTCCGGGGTACAGGGGAGAAGTTAGGGGGGCACCCTCGCTGGCTTGTGTTCAGCCGACGAGGCCAGAGCGAAGCTCGTAGGCCCGGGCTTAGAGGGGGAAGAGAAGGGGTCGTCTAGGCCTGCCGAGGAGCAGCAGAGGAACGATGTAGCTCTGAAAATGGCTGATGTCCATGTTGGAGGTGTAGTGACCAATACGTTTATTTTAATAACCCAGGAGAGGTGCCCCCCGGGGGGCACCCGGGGGGCGGGGGGTTACTGAAAAATTTTAAACGGCAACCCCGATTTTTTTCATTGGATTCAATTCTTCAAATGAAAAGAGAATCTTTTGTCTGATTTTTTTTTGTTTTAACCCTAAGATTGCTTGTGAGGGAGGGTCAAAAATGCCTTCAAATTAAGTAGGAAATTGCTAGGAAAATGTGAGGCGAAAATGTCTTTGAATGAAGTGGGAAATTACTAGGAAAATGTGAAGCAAAATGGTTTTGCCGGTCGTTCATCCTCGATTGACCAAAAACCACCCTTATCATCATGAAATCTAAAAGACGGATATTGAAGGGGCGAAATTGATGAACAATCCATTTTCGCAAGTGGATAAAAGGAATGACAAAGCCCCTGCAACTTTTGATCCGATTCCACAACCCTCAAACTACCAAAACTCCCCCCCCTAAAGGGTTGAAATTGAAATTTATTGTTGCAATGAATGAGACGGTATGCCCCCCCCCCCCACTTTCGCAGATTGCCAATACTATGGTCACATTAATCCTTCTCTGCAATGATTTTCAACACCCTTGATCTTCCGAACCACCCTTCCAAGAGCTTGAAAATCAGTTTCTCGAAAAATTTCGCTCAATCCGTACTTTATCTCCAACATCAATGGTGCTGGGAGGATTAAAGTTTGACAGTTGTCAATTGACCTCATTAACCACTGTCATGAAATTTCTTCGAGCCATTTCAACATTGTGTTTGCGATTGATAACAGCGATGCTGATGTGTGGACTGAATTCTATCGAGATTCTCAATCGCATTTGATGAATTTAAGCATTTTAACGTGACTTTGAAAGCAATGTTCATTTGAGATTGAAGATATTCTTGCAAGACCCCTTGTATTGGCGGCGGGGGGAGGGAGTTTTGGTAGCTTGAGGGTTGTGGAATCGGATCATAATCGGATTCCTTTTATCCACTTGCAAAATAGATTGTTCATTAATTTTGCCCCCTCAACATCCGTCTATTAGATTTTATGATGATGAGGATGGTTTTGGTCAATCGTGGATGAACGACCGGCAAAACAATTTTGCCTCACATTTTCCTAGTAATTTCCTACTTCATTTGAAGGCATTTTCACCTCACATTTTCCTAGTAATTTTCGTCTTCATTTAAAGGCATTTTTGATCCCCCCCCTCACAAGCAATCTTGGGATTAAAACAAAAACAATTTCAGGCGAAAGATTTCTCTTTTCATCTGAAGAATTGAACTCAAAGAAAAAAAATAGCGGTTGCCATTTGAAATTTTTGAGTTACCCCTCCCCCCCGCGGGGAACCCCCTGGGGGGCATTTTTCACATGCCCGATGTTCATCTCCTTGAATAAGATAACTTTCATTGGAAACTTTTTTCATGAAAACATCATCCCTTCGAGATATTTCGGCGTTTCTGGACTTTTTGAACAACCTGTATATGTACAAAAAGGAATCTCGCTTTTGGCTCAGCGAGACCCATAGCTTATGGATAAGTCAAGAGGGACCTCACTTCATCATATACTGAGAATCCAAAACCCGAGAGAGATATAGTTCAAGGGTTATTGGTCTTGACCGGCTTGACAGCTAATCGAGGAATTATTTTATCGATTAAATCACGCCAACTTATGTACTGTTGGCTCGTGATTCGCTTGCGAGAGCGCTCGCCATCTATCGTGGCGCGGCGTACCGCGCGGCGCTCTCTCTCTCTCCCTCCCTAGTAGCCCGTGCCACGCGGCGCGCCGGCTTCGTGTGTGTGTGGCGCGCATGCCTTGTGTAGGTGCGCCTATACTCATATACGGGCGCGTCGCTTATTCTGCCTTCGCAGGCCGTTCGGACTATCGAAGTCCTCATTTAATTATGATATTATTATTTATATCGTTCTACTTCATTACTTATTTAATTATCATTACATTATTTTCTAATCATTATTTATTCTAGGTAGAGAGAAAAAAAGGGGAATCCAATAAACGGTACAGAAATTAATACTGCTGCGTGAGTGGTGGATAACAAATTATTAGGGGTGTGCGAATATTCGAAAACTTCGAATATTCGGCATCGAATGGAATCGAATTATTCGATTCGATTGTCAAACCGAATATTCGATTTTTTTCGAATATTCGATTTTGGTTCGAATACTCGATTTTTGTTCGAATATTCGATTTTCGTTCGAATATTCGATGTTTTTCGAATATTCGATTTTTGTTCGAATATTCGATTTTGGTTCGAATATTCGATTTTTGTTCGAATATTTGATTTCTGTTCGAATATTCGATTTTTTTTCGAATATTCGATTTTTTTTCGAATATTTGTTTTATTTTCGAATATTCGAGTTTCTAATTGAGTATATTCTATGATCTCATGTAATCGAATTTCTAATCAGTTATTTTATGCGGTTTTTAATAATCAAAGGTCGAAACAAACGTACGATGATTTCAAAAAATCGAAATAAAAATCGACTTTTCGATAACACATGTTTTTGGTTAACGCTTTAGGTCGCCGCTCGGAGCAATTCAGAGTTCCCTCTGTCAAACTGCCGAGTGCCGGTGACTAGCCAATCAGCTTTTTTATTACGTAATAAACGGAATAGACCAGAGTAAAATCATCAACAAAAAAGTTAAATGTTGTATAAGAAATCCAATGAATAATTGTAATATTAGGGGTTCATCTCACTGTAAAATATTTATAAATTCGATTTTTTCTTGCATTGTCCGATAGTATAGACTGTTATAAGCATGTTTTTACTTTACACACCAATTCTCGTGAGTACTTTGACACTCACACTGAGTTTTTTCGTCGAATCTCCAAAGATGGAAAGAATCATAGAAGATGGTTAATCGGATACTGATCTTTATATACACCCCCGCTCAAAAGTTTGGATACACCTGTCGATATTTCTTGCCGCAATAAAAATTCCATAACTCCGTCAAAAAAAAAAGATATCCAAATTTTTAAAACAGCGTTTTGAAGGGAAGGAATGCAGGTTTGTTTTATTTATTTATAATATGTTTTATGATTTTTTTTTCGACTTGGTACGAACTTGTGAACGTGACCGTTTTTCGGCGTTTTTTTGACCATCGCCAATTGGGTGCATAACTTAAGGACATTTTTTTTGTCTTTTTTATGTACGGTAAATTCCAAAGGGTTGGCAAACGTTTTATTTTTGTCTCTAAAAAATTTTCGTATGATTTTTTCTCGCCAAGTTATTTCACTTTTGACTAAAAAAGACAATTTTTGTGAGATGCAACGTAATTCAAAAACTATAGAGTTTTAGAGAAAATGTCAAGGATAAAAAAAGTAGCGTAGGTACACGTGGAAGCGCCTGGAATTATTTCAGAATTTTTTTATAAATTTTTTTAAGTTATTTTCGCTCGAAACTGTGACAATGACGTCCCAGCGAAAAATGTATCTGATTGAAATTTTCGTACTTCGTGATACAATAAAAATCTGAAAAAATCCAGCGACATTTGGCATGCTATGAAAAACAATTATCAATAATAATATTGTCCAAAAGTTATTAATAAATTTATTAAACAATTTCTTTAACATTTTCCTAATGACTTCTGGGCAATATTATTATTGATGAACAATAAACAATAATTATTATTGATCATTGTTGTTCATAGCATGCAAAATGTTGCACAATTTTTTCAGATTTTTTTTCAAAGTTTTTTAAACATTTTTCTATAATTCGTCTAGGTGCTTTATTAAAAAATTTATCGTGAACCCTAATACAAACCCAAACCAAGTCAAAATAATTTGGACATTTCACCTGTTTGTATTAAGTAGGGTTCGCGACAAATTAAAAAAAAAACACCTCGACCAATCATAGAAAAATGTTAAAAAAACTTTGAAAAATAATCTGAAAAAATTCTGCAACCATTTTGCATGCTATGAACAACAATGATCAATAATAATTATTGTTTATTGTTCATCAATAATAATATTGCCCAAAAGTCATTAGGTCATACCAGGTCGAAAAAAAATCATAAGAAATATTTAAAAGAAGGAAAACAAAGCTGAATTTCTTCCTTTTAAAACGCTTTTTTAAAAAATTTACATATCTTTTTTTTGCGGAGTTATGGAACTTTTAGTGCGACAAGAAATATCGACAGGTACATCCAAACTTTTGAGCGGGGGTGTAAATCAATATTCAAATACAAATACTTGAAAGGAGATTTTCTGTCACGATCGGTGATCTCAAATAGTCGTAAATGTATCGAATATTCGAAAAATCATCGAATATTCGAAAATTTATCGAATATTCGAAAATTTATCGAATATTCGAAAAATCATCGAATATTCGAAAATTTATCGAATATTCGAAATTTAATCGAATATTCGACAATTCATCGAATATTCGAAAATGTATCGAATATTCGAATGCATCGAATATTCGATTCGAAAATCGAATCGAATTTTAATATTCGATTCGATTCGATTCGATCACTATTCGCACACCCCTACAAATTATCCTCAGTTACTATGCGGATAATAAAGAAATTGCAATCATTACCCTGAAAGACAACGAATTTCATGTGAAGTCGACATTCATTAAAAGCCCAAAGACACCTAGCAGATGTCAGAAAGACGTGTCTTATTTCCCGATTTTTGAAATCTTTTAGGCAAGATTGCAAGATTTTTTGCAGACATTTTACGAAAGATGTTCGTTGAATAGGCTTGCAAGACATCAAAACTAAGACATCAATTTATAAAATATATGAGGTGGAGGAGGTTATAAGGTAAGACTGTAAGAGTGAGGTTATGCAAGCTTTTTATACTAATAAACACAAACACAGAGGCTCACAACAGTAACCTCGATATAAAAGTCATCTTTCAGACAACTTTCCGCTTCTTTCTGATTTCATTTTTCGAAAAATATGTCTGGAGTAATTTCTTATTGAATTAAAATATTGTTTATGTTGAGATATAAAGTAAATTTATATTTCGATCTAAAGGTTTTGTAATTTATTATAATAACGATACTCACAGGACAACTATTTGACATCGTATCGACCTTGACTAAAAGTCTGCTTAAAATAGTAGTCTTTCAGACGTCTTTCAGTGAAATGTGCTGTCCGGGTACTTATGAAAAAATTAAATGCTGTCCAACTCACAGACAATTTGCGAAGGATAAAAATATAACATCAATATAATGGGAGCATGATCAAATGAAATTAGACTTAATTTAAATGAAAAATAATGGTATTTTGCAGAAGCGTCTTGGCAATTTTTTCGATGGTGACCGACGGGTCCCTTGATGTACTAAAATATGTATTGATCGACTGGAATTATTGTGCATGAGCTAGTAGTGGACCGGAAACAGAGCAATCGATTTTTCAGAGTTAACCGCATCGTGCATTGGGCTATGAGAAAAGGGTGCAGTATTGCAGGCTCGTATCGTTTTGCGTCACGCAAAATAGATAATAGATAATATGGATGAGCAATTGGGATGACATTTATATCAAACGATCAAATATGCCTCTATTGCTCTATTTATACATAAACATGGAATTAAATATGTACACGGAGAGAATTTTATACGGAAAATTGCTATGTATCATAGTACTGCGGTACCATATTGTCATTAGTATTAAAATTACTATGTATACATAGTAGTTTCACTACTAATGACAATGTGGTCATGTAGTTGAAATTACTATGTATACATAGTAGTTTTACTACCAATGACAATGTGGTCATGTAGTTAAATTACTATGTACATAGTAATTGTTCTACTAATATCAATATGGTACCGCAGTACTAAGAACATAGCAATTTTCCGTATAAAATTCTCTCCGTGTGCTGTGACCAAAAATTGCCCTCAGCAGGAACGCTCACGTACGACTCCAATGCCACATAATCTTCTCCACTAAAAATCGGTTTATTATAAATTTTAGGGTGCCATCCGCGAAATACGCGTCCCGATTTTATACGTTGTTTTAAAAGAGAGAAGAATGTGTCTGGTTGAGCTGCAGCCTTGGGAAATGGTGAAGGGGCGGTTCGTTTTGACAAAGAGGAATTATTACTTCCCGAAATTCCTGACAAAATATTAATCCAATAATTTATTTGAGTTTCTTCCAGGAAAACACTCCTCTTTTTAAATTACAATTCGTCTTATAAATTTACAAGAGAGAAATTATAATTCGATTGCGGGACTTAACCGTGATTCAACACAACATAAAATAAATTTCCCTACTAAAATTCTTCCAGGCCACTCGATTCACCCTTCTGAATTTATTTACACGATAAAAGATGTTATTTCGATTTCACAAAAAAACACTAACCAAATGTACCGATTTTACTCTGACGACACGAGACGCGTATCATCCAAACTCAAACAAAAGAAACAGAAAACGTTATGATTCGAAATTAAACTAAATTTACTCCCCATGACACGAGAGTCACGCTAAAATTTTATTACCTAAAAATAAAATATCTTACTTTCCTCGAATTCCACGACCTTCCATTTTATTATACGCGATTCACGCGTTGACTCGGATTTTTGGCTGAATTCACGAACAAGAAATTACACGAAATAATACGAAAACGATTTAACGAAAATGAACGACACGACTCTCGCTTCACGGTAACCTGTCGATTCCACGTGAGATTCTTTCTTACATGCGAGCTCATGCACGACTCATGCAAGAAAATCTAATTCTGATACACTACAATTGTCTAACGGATGACATTATTATTCCGCGACCATTTCACCAATCAATAAAACAGGAGGGCTCAACAACGAAATATATATTCCCGGAACGACACGCGAGCTCTCGATTCTTCGCACGAGGGTACCGTGCGAAAGCAAATTTTACAATTTCACAAAATAATATTAAAATAATGATTCAGTGACAAAAGATTCGAACAAGATAAAGAGCGGATGCGTAACGTGGACTCACCGGTCTTTCAAAGACGATGCTAAATAATTTGGCTCAAAACATTGGCTCTAATATTCTTCCCGAAAGATCTTTGTTCTCCGGTATTCTCCTGTACGATTATTCTTTTCGCCAGTCACACGTCCGGATCGCTCTGCTGACGGCTGATCGCTCTGCCACGGGAGTCTCGAGCTCCTCAATTTCCGAAAAATTGGTGACTCTGATTTCCCTCCACTACTCCTAGCCTCTAATTTAAGGCCCCGGTACCTGGCGCCACGCTGGCTGACCGGCGTGAGACGGAAAATTACGCTCTTCACGCGAAAATTATGAATAAGTTATCTCGGCGCACGTATAATTTTCCTCGCCGCTATAAAATGTGACAGTAAATATACTTCGATGATATTGCGCCCAGCGTGAATGATATCCAGGTTTTCGTCTGGTAGTTTGATGGATATGTCCAATACCAGTTCTCGATGTTAACTTCGTTCACCGAGATGGAAGCGGTAAAATGACGCTGACGGATGAAGCTGAGGATCGTGGGCGAATTATGTCGAAGCCGGGTAGTCTGGTTTAGTTTCCTCGATTCTTCGGAATTCCAAACCCACTCTCGTGCCCTCAGGTACATGAAATTTATTGAATCGAGCGTGATTAACGAAAAGTATGATTTTAAGGATCGAACTCTTGTACTCTTGTTGGAATCGGCAGGTGTGGCTCTCATGGCGAGAACCGCGTCGCAATACACGGGGCGTTCTAAGTCAAGCCAGCAGTCAGTAAAAAAACATTTAATTATAGTTCCATAAATATGTATATAATTTATGTATATAATATGTATAATATGCATATAATTCAGTTTTCTCTACGCGATGGTAAATTGACGGTGATTGTTGATGGTAATTGTTTTTCTTGCAGTATCAATTAAGCTTCAAAATTTTACCAGAAATTGGTAACGAAGAGAAATTTTAATTCCACGAGAATATTTTTTTTTGTCCATGCATAATTTTCGTACTTTTCGCCATATGCGCGGATAGCCGAAAAGTGACGCTTTTCTGACAGCTAAGCGCGAAAACAGACGACTTTTTTCCCCTCTGGGGAAAAAAGAATCGACTTCGTCTATTTTTACTCTTAGCTGTCAAAAAGGGGCATCTTTTTGGCTATCCATCCATATAGTGAAAGGACACTCAAATCACCCGTGGAGAAAAAAGAGATCGTGTGACACACGGGCCAGAGATTCGTCTTTTGTCTCGCGTGGTTGCGGCCCTCGCTTCGCTCGTTGTGGCAAACTTCACGCTCGACAAAAAGACATATTATCCCTGGCCCTAGATGCACAAAATACTATTTCTTCCAAACATTTTTCTTTTGCATTACTAACTTTAGGAAATGCGTTCATAAGAATTCTTGACTTTGAGTTCCGCTTTGAATTCATAATGAAAAAAATATATTTCAAAATAGTTCAACAAGTTTAGAGGATTGAAGTTGAAAGACATATGCTCAATATTTTCCAACTCAGTGTTGCGGTTCCGTTCTGTTTCACTGAAACGGAATTTGAGGTTAAATTTTTCTAAGTGAGAAACATTGCAAATAGAAAATGCAAAATTGTAATGTTTTCTGGTCGTCATGTGTTGGTTTGGATATGCGGCCGTGTAGAGATAAAAGTAAGGGCAGAATCGGCTACGATTCGGCCAGAGGGTCCAAATGATAGTGGACAATTTTTATGTATAACGTTTCGATCCTCGTTCGGATCCTCTTCTGATTAATTATTTATAAAAATTTGTTTACATCCATTTTGGTCTTACTTTGTAAATAATAATTTCGCTATGTTTTACATTGTAAGCAGGGATCAGCAAAAAAAAAATTACCATTTTCCATTTTTCAATTAACAAAAAATCGCTAATTTAAAAAGATGAAATACCAATTGATGGAAAATTGAAATTATACGAAATTGTATTTTCAATTATCCAAATAATCGATAATTGGTCGAAAAATAATATCAATTATTCGCCAATGATTAATGGGAAATAATAAATTCCCAATTATCTCAGTAATCGGTAATTGGTCAAAAAATAATATCAATTAATCAGAAAATGTGTAATTGGTTTGAAAATATTTCCAATTATCCGAATAATCGGCAATTGGTAAAATAAAAATATCAATTAATCAGGAAATGGGTAATTGGTTGGAGAATATTCTCAATTATCTGAATAATCGCGAATTGATCGAAAAATAATATGAATTTTCAGAAAAATTATTAATTGGTTTGAAAATATTCTCAATTACCCAAATAATCGTCAATTGATCGAAAAATAATGTCGATTTTTCGGAAAAATAGGTAATTGGTTTGAAAATATTCTCAATTACCCGAATAATCGTCAATTGATCGAAAAATGATGTCAATTTTTCAGAAAAATGGGTAATTGGTTTGAAAATATTCTCAATTACCCAAATAATCGTCAATTGATCGAAAAATAACGTCGATTACTCAGAAAAATGGGTAATTGGTTTGAAAATATTCTCAATTACCCGAATAATCGTCAATTGATCGAAAATGATGAAACACCAAGTAATTAACTTTTCGCTTTCTGAGATGTCCAGGTTGACCGCTGCGTATTTTTCGGAGTCCAGGTTGAGAGCTTCGTAGATGTCGGCGTCCAGGTCGACCGTCACGTAGTTTTCTGTGTCCAGGTCAACAGCTTCGTAGTTGTCGGTGTCCAGGTTGACCGCTGCGTAGTTTTCGGTGTCCAGGTCAACCGCTGCGTAGTTGTCGACGTCCAGGTCGACCGCTACGTAGTTTTCGGTGTCCAGGTCGACCGCTGCGTAGTTGTCGACGTCCAGGTCGATCGCTACGTAGTTTTCAGTGTCCAGGTCGACAGCTTCGTAGTTTTCGGTGTCCAGGTCGACACTTCGTAGTTGTCGGTGTCCAGGTCGACCGCTGCATAGTTGTCGACGTCCAGATCGACCGCTACGTAGTTTTCGGTGTCGAGGTCGACAGCTTCGTAGTTGTCGGTGTCCAGGTCGACCGCGACGTAGTTGTCGACGTCCAGGTCGACCGCTACGTAGTTTTCGGTGTCGAGGTCGACAGCTTCGTAGTTGTCGGTGTCCAGGTCGACGCCCCGTAGTTTTTGGTGTCCAGGTCGACCGCTACGTAGTTTTCGGTGTCCAGGTCGACAGCTTCGTAGTTGTCGGTGTCCAAGTCGACCGCTAGAAGAGAGTGGTACAGGCCCTCGCTAGAGGGCAAGCCATACTGGGCACAAAAAAAGTCGACCGCTGCGTAGTTGTCGATGATATAATTTTTCAAAAAGAATAACTTATCATAGAATAATTTATCAATATCAAATTTAATATCAAAATGAATATCTATTTCATAAAAATGTTTCTTCTTTTTTTTTCCAAAAATTCGCTTTAATTAATGATTTGATGGAATCCTTCTTTCGTCCTTTCTTTTTTCGAAAATTCTCTCCAATTAAAAATTTGATTAAGTTGATATCAAATTTCATTTCTCTTATAATCCACTTTTTAATCGACTTGATATTCAATTTAATATGGATTTGATAATAACTCTTCTTTCTTTCTGTAGAAATTCTTTCTAATTAAATATTTTATCGAAACGGATAACTTACCACAGAATAAATTATCGATATTAAATTTGATATCTACTTCGTATCAAATTTCGTTGAAAATTTATTCTTTTTGAAAAATGATTGAATTAGACAGAATTTCTAAAGGAAGGGAAAAGAAATTTTATTAAACTGACATCAAGTTTATGTTATCGAGTTTATGTTAAACTGATGTGAAGTTTATGATATCAAAACTAGGCAGCGGTCGACCTAGACGCCGACAAATACGCAGCGGTTGACATGGACACCGAAAATCACGAAGCTGTCGACCTGGACACCAAAAACTACGAAGCTGTCGACCTGGACGCCAAAAACTACGCAGCGGTCGACCTGGACACCGAAAACTATGTAGCGGTCGACCCGGACGTCGACAACTACGCAGCGGTCGACCTGGACACCGACAACTACGCAGCGGTCGACCTGGACACTGAAAACTACGTAGCGGTCGACCTGGGCGTCGACAACTACGCAGCGGTCGACCTGAACACCAACAACTACGAAGCTGTTGACCTGGACACCGGAAACTACGTAGCGGTCGACCTGGACGTCGACAACTACGCAGCGGTTGACCTGGACACCGAAAACTACGCAGCGGTCGACCTGGACACCGAAAACTACGTAGCGGTCGACCTGTACACGTAAAACTATAGGGCGGTCAACCTGGACACCGACAACTACGCAGCGGTCGACTTGGACACCGAAAACTACGTAGCGGTCGACCTGGACGTCGACAACTACGCAGCGGTCGACCTGGACACCGACAACTACGAAGCTGTCGACCTGGACACCGAAAACTTCGTAGCGGTCGACCTGGACGTCGACAACTACAATAGTGAAGGAAGAATCGGCTGCGATTCGGCCAGTGAGTCCAAATGACGGTGGACAATTTTTTTGGTATAACGTTTCGATCCTAATTCGGATCCTCTTCAGATTTATTATTTCTAAAATTACATTCTTTTTTGTCTTATTTTGTATGATATGTCTTACATTATAAGCTTAAATGTTATGTGTCATGACTGACCTGAATTTGTACGGGTAATTTTTTTGGTCATTAAATGAATCTTGGATAATATTCATTATGAATTTATTGCATAAAGACGGGTCATTTTTTTGTGATCCTTGGTGTCTGTGAGAGGGAGGATTTCGATATTTTATTGCTTAGTTTATGTTTTTGTAAGACTTTTGTGTATGTGTTATTCACCTATGAATTTCATGTTTGATAATTTCCAAGATTCATTTTTGATCAAAATTAACAGTTTTCATTACATGGCGATTCGAGAGCTAAGTAGCGACTGAGTATTGAGGCGAGTGAGGAGGTATTTATATTGATGGGGTAGTGTGATTGAGTATTGAAGAGTGGGGGTGGTTTTTCATGGTTGGAGAAGTTTGCCGTTAGTGATTTTTCTTGCCGGACTGGTTATGTTAACCAGTTTTGGATCGGGTTTAAATTGATAACTGTTAGATTTGGTAATGAATTTTCAATTGATGGATAGTGATTTGAGGTTTTCCCGATATTATTTTGAGTATTATTAAATTATTGAATTATATATAGTGCTTAGTTTGTCGATGTCGGTTCTAGAATTGATTGCTTTGGGGTGTGCTTTAATTTGTATCATTAACAGAATCAATCGCTTTTTGAGCCATTTTTCATTATTTGAAATTTTATCGTCGTCAAATTTAAAATTGTGTTTCAGTTCTATTCCGTGTTTTGCTAACGCTGTATTTATTGTGTTAGTGTGTTTTATACTATTTTTGTGTTCGTTGATTCTCGTTTTTAGGTATCTTTTTGTTTGTCCGTCGACAACTACGCCACGGTTGACCTGGACACCGACAACTACGAAGCTGTCGACTTGGACACCGAAAACTACGTAGCGGTCGACCTGGACGTCAACAACTACGCAGCGGTCGACCTGGACACCGAGGACTACGTAGCGGTCGACCTGGGCACCAAAAACTACGGGGCGTCGACCTGGACACCGAAAACTACGAAGCTGTCGACCTGCACACCGAAAACTACGTAGCGGTCGACCTGGACGTCGACAACTACACAGCGGTCGACCTGGACATCGACAACTACGAAGCTGTCGACCTGGACACCGAAAACTACGAAGCTGTGACCTGGACACCAAAAACTACGGGGCGGTCGACCTGGACACCGACAACTACGAAGCTGTCGACCTGGACACCGAAAACTACGTAGCAGTCGACCTGGACGACGACAACTACGCAGCGGTTGACCTGGACACCGGAAACTACGAAGCTGTCGACCTGGACACCGAAAACTACAAAGCTGTCGATCTGGACACCGAAAACTACGTAGCGGTTGACCTGGACGTCGACAACTACGCAGCGGTCGACCTGGACACCGAAAACTACGTAGCGGTCGACCTGGACGTCGACAACTACGCAGAGGTCGACCTGGACACCGAAAACTACGCAGCGGTCGACCTGGACATCGACAACTACGAAGCTGTCGACCTAGACACCGAAAACTACGGAGCGGTCGACCTGGACACGTAAAACTACGGGGCGGTCGACCTGGACACCGACAACTACGCAGCGGTCGACCTGGACACCGAAAACTACGTAGCGGTCGACCTGGACGTCGACAACTACGCAGCGGTCGACCTGGACACCGACAACTACGAAGCTGTTGACCTGGACACCGAAAACTACGTAGCGGTCGACCTGGACGTCAACAACTATGCAGCGGTCGACCTGGACACGGACAACTACGAAGCTGTCGACCTGGACACCGAAAACTTCGTAGCGGTCGACCTGGACTCCGACAACTACGCTGCGGTCGACCTGGACACCGAAAACTACGTAGCGGTCGACCTGGACGTCGACAACTATGCAGCGGTCGACCTGGACACCGACAACTACGAAGCTGTCGACCTGGACACCGAAAACTACGTAGCGGTCGACCTGGACGTCAACAACTATGCAGCGGTCGACCTGGACACGGACAACTACGAAGCTGTCGACCTGGACACCGAAAACTTCGTAGCGGTCGACCTGGACGTCGACAACTACGCTGCGGTCGACCTGGACACCGAAAACTACGTAGCGGTCGACCTGGACGTCGACAACTATGCAGCGGTCGACCTGGACACCGACAACTACGAAGCTGTCGACCTGGACACCGAAAACTTCGTAGCGGTCGACCTGGACTCCGACAACTACGCAGCGGTCAACCTGGACACCGAAAACTACGCAGCGGTCGACCTAGACATCGACAACTACGAAGCTGTCGACCTAGACACCGAAAACTACGTAGCGGTCGACCTGGACACGTAAAACTACGGGGCGGTCGACCTGGACACCGACAACTACGCAGCGGTCGACCTGGACACCGACAACTACGAAGCTGTTGACCTGGACACCGAAAACTACGTAGCGGTCGACCTGGACGTCGACAACTACGCTGCGGTCGACCTGGACACCGACAACTATGAAGCTGTCGACGTGGACACCGAAAACTCCGTAGCGGTCGACCTGGACGTCGACAACTACGCCGCGGTCGACTTGGACACCGACAACTACGAAGCTGTTGACCTGGACACCGAAAACTACGTAGCGGTTGACCTGGACGTCGACAACTACGCAGCGGTCGACCTGGACACCGACAACTACGTAGCGGTCGACCCGGACACCAAAAACTACGGGGCGTCGACCTGGACACCGACAACTACGAAGCTGTCTACCTGGACACTGAAAACTACGTAGCGGTCGACCTGGACGTCGACAACTATGCAGCGGTCGACCTGGACACCGACAACTACGAAGCTGTCGACCTGGACACCGAAAACTTCGTAGCGGTCGACCTGGACTCCGACAACTACGCAGCGGTCGACCTGGACACCGAAAACTACGCAGCGGTCGACCTGGACATCGACAACTACGAAGCTGTCGACCTAGACACCGAAAACTACGTAGCGGTCGACCTGGACACGTAAAACTACGGGGCGGTCGACCTGGACACCGACAACTTCGCAGCGGTCGACCTGGACACCGGAAACTACGTAGCGGTCGACCTGGACGTCGACAACTACGCAGCGGTCGACCTGGACACCGAAAACTACGCAGCGGTCGACCTGGACATCGACAACTACGAAGCTGTCGACCTAGACACCGAAAACTACGAAGCTGTCGACCTGGACACCAAAAACTACGGGGCAGTCGACCTGGACACCGACAACTACGAAGCTGTCGACCTGGACACCGAAAACTACGTAGCAGTCGACCTGGACGTCGACAACTACGCAGCGGTCGACCCGGACACCGGAAACTACGAAGCTGTCGACCTGGACACCGAAAACTACAAAGCTGTCGACCTGGACACCGAAAACTACGTAGCGGTTGACCTGGACGTCGACAACTACGCAGCGGTCGACCTGGACACCGAAAACTACGTAGCGGTCGACCTGGACGTCGACAACTACGCAGCGGTCGACCTGGACACCGAAAACTACGCAGCGGTCGACCTGGACATCGACAACTACGAAGCTGTCGACCTAGACACCGAAAACTACGAAGCTGTCGACCTGGACACCAAAAACTACGGGGCAGTCGACCTGGACACCGACAACTACGAAGCTGTCGACCTGGACACCGAAAACTACGTAGCAGTCGACCTGGACGTCGACAACTACGCAGCGGTCGACCCGGACACCGGAAACTACGAAGCTGTCGACCTGGACACCGAAAACTACAAAGCTGTCGACCTGGACACCGAAAACTACGTAGCGGTTGACCTGGACACCGACAACCACGAAGCTGTCGACCTGGACACCGACAACTACGCAGCGGTCGACCTGGACACCGAAAACTACGCAGCGGTCGACCTGGACACCGACAACTACGAAGCTGTTGACCTGGACACCGAAAACTACGTAGCGGTCGACTCGGACGTCGACAACTATGCAGCGGTCGACCTGGACACCGACAACTACGAAGCTGTCGACCTGGACACCGAAAACTTCGTAGCGGTCGACCTGGACTCCGACAACTACGCAGCGGTCGACCTGGACACCGAAAACTACGCAGCGGTCGACCTGGACATCGACAACTACGAAGCTGTCGACCTAGACACCGAAAACTACGTAGCGGTCGACCTGGACACGTAAAACTACGGGGCCGTCGACCTGGACACCGACAACTACGCAGCGGTCGACCTGGACACCGGAAACTACGTAGCGGTCGACCTGGACACCGACAACTACGAAGCTGTTGACCTGGACACCGAAAACTACGTAGCGGTCGACCTGGACGTCGACAACTACGCAGCAGTCGACCTGGACACCGACAACTACGAAGCTGTCGACCTGGACACCGAAAACTACGTAGCGGTCGGCCTGGACGTCGACAACTACGCAGCGGTCGACCTGGACACCGACAACTACGAAGCTGTCGACCTGGACACCGACAATTACGCAGCGGTCGACCTGGACACCGAAAACTACGCAGCGGTCGACCTGGACACCGACAACTACGAAGCTGTCGACCTGGACACCGAAAACTACGTAGCGGTTGACCTGGACGTCGACAACTATGCAGCGGTCGACCTCGACACCGACAACTACGAAGCTGTCGACCTGGACACCGAAAACTTTGTAGCGGTCGAACTGGACGTCGACAACTACGCAGCGGTCGACCTGGACACCGGAAACTACGCAGCGGTCGACCTGGACATCGACAACTACGAAGCTGTCGACCTAGACACCGAAAACTACGTAGCGGTCGACCTGGACACGTAAAACTACGGGGCGGTCGACCTGGACACCGACAACTACGCAGCGGTCGACCTGGACACCGGAAATTACGTAGCGGTCGACCTGGACATCGACAACTACGCAGCGGTCGACCTGGACACCAACAACTACGAAGCTGTTGACCTGGACACCGAAAACTACGTAGCGGTCGACCTGGACGTCGACAACTACGCAGCGGTCGACCTGGACACCGACAACTACGAAGCTGTCGACCTGGACACCGAAAACTACGTAGCGGTCGACCTGGACGTCGACAACTATGCAGCGGTCGACCTGGACACCGACAACTACGAAGCTGTCGACCTGGACACCGAAAACTTCGTAGCGGTCGACCTGGACGTCGACAACTACGCTGCGGTCGACCTGGACACCGACAACTATGAAGCTGTCGACCTGGACACCGAAAACTCCGTAGCGGTCGACCTGGACGTCGACAACTACGCCGCGGTCGACTTGGACACCGACAACTACGAAGCTGTTGACCTGGACACCGAAAACTACGTAGCGGTCGACCTGGACGTCGACAACTACGCAGCGGTCGACCTGGACACCGACAACTACGTAGCGGTCGACCTGGACACCAAAAACTACGGGGCGTCGACCTGGACACCGACAACTACGAAGCTGTCGACCTGGACACCGAAAACTACGTAGCGGTCGACCTGGACGTCGACAATTACGCAGCGGTCGACCTGGATACCGACAACTACGAAGCTGTCGACCTGGACACCGAAAACTACGTAGTGGTCGACCTGGACGTCGACAACTACGCCGCGGTCGACCTGGACGCCGACATCTACGAAGCTCTCAACCTGGACTCCGAAAAATACGCAGCGGTCAACCTGGACATCTCAGAAAGCGGAAGTTAATTACTTGGTGTTTCATTATTTTCGATCAATTGACGATTATTCGGGTAATTGAGAATATTTTCAAACCAATTACCCATTTTTCTGAAAAATCGACATTATTTTTCGATCAATTGACGATTATTTGGGTAATAAAGAATATTTTCAAACCAATTACCCATTTTTCTGAAAAATCGACATTATTTTTCGATCAATTGACGATTATTCGGGTAATTGAGAATATTTTCAAACCAATTACCTATTTTTCTGAAAAATCGACATTATTTTTCGATCAATTGACGATTATTTGGGTAATTGAGAATATTTTCAAACCAATTAATAATTTTTCTGAAAATTCATATTATTTTTCGACTAATTCGCGATTATTCAGATAATTGAGAATATTTTCCAACCAATTACCCATTTCCTGATTAATTGATATTTTTATTTTACCAATTGCCGATTATTCGGATAATTGGAAATATTTTCAAACCAATTACACATTTTCTGATTAATTGATATTATTTTTTGATCAACTACCGATTACTGAGATAATTGGGAATTTATTTTTTCCCATTAATCATTGGCGAATAATTGATATTATTTTTCGACCAATTATCGATTATTTGGATAATTGAAATTTTTTTTTTTCCATCAACCGTTTTCGGGTAATTGAAAATTCGGATTCTAAAATTATCAATTTTCAAAAAATTTATAATATTTACCGAAAATGTGCTTGAAAATATCATTACTGCCGATCTCTGATTGTAAGGTTAAGTTGACGGCAGTATTGAAGAACGTGCTATCTCAAACTGTGCTAGAAGAACGTGCTATTTTAAATTATGAGAGAAGAAGGTAGTATCTCCAGATGTGATCAATTAGAGATACCACCTTCTTCTCTTGTAATTTGAGATAGCACGTTCTTCTAGCACAATTTGAGATAGCACGTTCTTCAATATTGCCGTCGAAGTGTAATGTACCCTGACAGACCTGAATTTGTATGGGTACTTTTGAACATTTGATGAATCTTGGACAATATTTAATATAAATTTATTCATCAAAATTTTCATATTGTGTTAAGAAGGGTCGTTTTTTTGCGATCCTTGATGTCTGCGAGAGAGACGATTTTGATATGTTAGTGCTTAGTTTATGTTCTTTGTGCGTGAGTATGTATGTGATATTCACCTGTGATTTTTATATTTGATATTTTCCAAGATTCATCTCTGATCAGAATTAACAATTTTCATTACATGTTATGGTGAAACGGTCAAATTGTTTCGAGTACTAAGTAGCGACTGAGTATTGGAGAAGATTGAAGAGGTATTTATTACTGTTGGGGCAGTGCGGCTGAGTATTGAAGAGTGGGGGTATTTGTTCATGTTGTGGAATTGCCGTTGAACCGGTTTTCAAACTGATATCTTTGATTTGTTATTGTTGGGGGAAATGCCGTTAAACCGGTTTTCTTACTGATAATTGTTAAATGTGGTACGAATTTTAAATTAATGTCTGGTAATTTACAGTTTTTTGGTAATTATTGAGAGTTTTTGTTAAATTAGTGAATTTATATGCTGCTCAGTTTGTTGATGTCGATTCTAAATTTGATTACTCTGGAACGTGCTTTAATCTGTATCATTTCCAGAACTCGCTTTTTTAGCCATTTTTCATTATTGAAAATTTCAACATCGTCAAATTTAAAGTTGCGTTTTAATTCTATTCCATGTTTCGCTAACGCTGTATTCTGTGTGTTACTGTGTGTTAGACTATTTTTGTGTTCGTCGGTTCTGGTTTTTGGATATCTTTTTGTGTGTCCTTTGTATAACGCATTAGAATCATTACAATCCATTTGGTAAACTACGTTGGATTTATACATATTGTCTTTTTTGTCTTTTGTGGAACCGATGATAAAGTGAATATTGTGTTGGTTGTTAGTGAATAATGTTATATTACATTGTTGAAAAAGACGGACTAGTTGGTACTTGGTGGTGAATATTTTCGGTATAGGGTAAATTTGGTTACTTACTTTTATTTTTCTTTTCTTGTCACAGAAAAGATAATAAGACAAAGACTGTCATTAATTCATTCACAATCAAATAATAAAAACACATTCGACTCCTCCAGATTACCAAATTTACCCTATACCAAAAATATTTACCACCAAATAGTCCGTCTTTTTCAACAATTTAATAAAACATTAGTCACTAACAACCAACTATTTTACTATTTTTTACCATTATACTATTTTCTGGTCGTTATATTTCGAAAAATGCTTTATTGTATATAAAAACATGGAGAATATTATTTTGATGACAAGGAGAACAAGGTCCGCAAATAAATTTTTTTTTCACGCCGTAATTTTGAAAATATAGCATCCAACATAGCAAAACCGACTTTGCTACGTTGGATTTCGAAGAGGATGACTTGAAATATAAATTCAGGTGCCAAAAAACTTCCCGAAAACGAGAATCTGCGAGTTTCAGATGCTAGTGAAAAAAATGCCAGGAAAAAGGGAAAAAACTTCTGTTGAACGATTTTTTTCCCTTTACTTTTGTCAACAAACTACAAAGGTCTGTTCCAAATGAAGAACTAATGTTTGATTAAAATTAGTGGTGGTAAAGAATTACTTTTTTTTCAAATACTGCGGTATGTATACATGTAATGTATACATCTGTCCTACCGAATGCAGGATATCGATAACCAGCGAAGGTGCGAGTTCGCATTGCGCATCCGGGTAATTTCTCTAAGGTGAGCTGAAATTAACACGGCATGGCCAATTATCTACCCTGAGGGCTTACACCACAGTAATGTTGTATAGTATATGTCACCCTTCTTCCACCTTCTGTTAAGAGTGCGTGTGTGGGTATGAGAGAGAGAGAGACAGAAGAAGAGACGAGAGAGAGAGAGAGAGCCGGAGGGAGGGAGGTAGGTACTATTGCAATTAATACACTATAAGCGCTCGATGGTTTACCCTAAAATCGGGGTATACTATATACGCTCCCATCGCACGTCATCGTCACTGGAAGTTTTGGGGTACGTATTAATGGGCGCTGCACCGTTTACAATTTGCGTGATCATTGGGAAATATCAATCAAAAGCTTGGATTTTACCTCTACAGTCGTCTATATGTATGGTAACATCGTGAATTTTCAATAACGTTGAATATAACGATAAATGCAAATTTGCATTTGCCCGAAATCGTTGATGAGTCAAAAGGTTGCGTGTGTGGTTTGTGAACATATTGCTTATAAAATTGCGTTGTGATAATGCTGTGTTAGCATCGCAAGTATATTATAAAATTTCATTAGAATAAATTATAGCATTGAATCGCCCTGAAAAATGTCTGTATCTATCGAAGAAAGTTTGATGCGATAGCTAGGAAACTATTATTTCTAGAAACAGTACTGCTCGGTCATTTTTCTTTCCTTTTCCAATTTATAATACTAGCTCACACAGGATATTTTCAATAACAAAGAACTTAAATTGGTACTGTAGAGTAATGGACTTAACTCTTTAGGTTATTGAAAATGTGACTCCACGAAACGAAAAGAACATTGTGTATTGTCATTGTCGAAGCTCCGTCTTTTGCGAAGTGACCTCGAAATTTCGTTTTTGTTTGAGGATCAAGGGATATAGGTTTATAATTTTTCGTTTAAATAAAACTCGCGGCATTTGAGCCATCAAATTGTAGTATTGTTTATTGGCTCATGTGGGAAAAGCCTTGCAGCATAAAACCCCACTGTGTTGTAATTTATAATTTATGTTTTTTACTCGTTTTTTCTGTTTCGATATACAGAGTGTAATGTCCGTTCGTCTCGCAGCGTCACGATCTCGCGTGTTTATATTGTCGTTTTTCGTATTGTTGTCGTTAAAAAAGTCCTATCTGACAATCCTTAGCCGTTGCTGTCCTCTTAATAGGAAGTTCATTGTCAAGGATCAGAGAATCTGGAGCCGTGGCTGTTCTCTCGATCTCTATGACAGGAAAAAAGGTTTTTCATCAATCTCGTCAGATTGAGCGTGTATCGGGGCCTCGGGCTCTGCCGTACACGTGTTGCGCCGAAGGGCGTCAATTTTCGACTGTTTCGAGAAAAGGCTTATGTGCACGCGCTTTGTCAACGAGGGACCTGGCCCCTAAGGATGACATGGACTTTAGAGCGCGGCTATCTAGTGCGCATGAATTGATGGAGGTACTGCGACGGTGCGAGATCGAGACGTTCAAAACCCTGTTAAGGTAGTACATCCGAAAATCGCTTTGGGACACAAAAGGTTGTAATTTGAAACTAATATTATTCGGGACATTCAGAACGCGCTTGTAAAATTTCAAATATATTGACCATCCCGTTCTTGAGATATTTACAATTTAAATAGGCGTTTTTAACACGCTTTGCATAGAGTACGTACACATTTCGATTGATAATTAAAAAATGACGGGACATAAGACGATGAAAAACTTACGCAAAGATAAAGGGGAATTCGGCGATGATTTTGAAAAAAAAAAATTGTCTCATTTTATCGTAAAGTTCATGAGTTATAAATATTTAAAGTATGAAATCCGTGACGAAACGCGATTGCCCGAACCAGCGAACATAGAGGTCCATGAAAGCGGAGGCCTTATGATAGCACTTGACAGAGCTATTAGTTAGTACCTCGACCACGGCGAGCGCTGCTTGTAACGGTGTTCATGAACACATACCACCTCACCAAGCTGCTTGGTAATGTAGCGATGCGTTCGTGCACACCGTTGCAAACAGCGCTCGTCGTGGTTGAAGTACTAACTAACAAAATTCTGCCAAGCGCTCCCATAAGGCCTACCCTTCCATGTACCTCTATGTTCGCTGCTTGAACGTTTGAAGTTGTGTGCGTTTAGTACGTTCATTCATGTACACAATCTTTCGAAGTGTTCGTGTGCGCAGTGGACAGGTCTCACCAAAAATTACTTTTGAATTGGACTGTCGGGCATGTACTACCTTAACAAATGATTGAGGACGAGTAGAAGGGGGGCTGAAATTCATCTATAATATATTTACACATTTCTAATCGGATTCGGCAATAATAATAATAATAATAATAATAATAATAATAATAATAATAATAATAATAATAATAATAATAATAATAATAATAATAATAATAATAATAATAATAATAATAATAATAATAATAATAATAATAATAACCAAACAGTCAGTCACCAAACAATCGACTTCTAACAAGGATTTTTTAATATTTTTTTTGCGTTCCGGTCAAGCTCTTTATGGGTTTGTTCATCCCAGAAAACAGTTCCATAGCTTTCGCTGCCTACCTGTCCAAGTTAGACGGTTCATAGTATTCGCTGTCCAGATTGACAAATTAACATTCTTTGGTGTCTAGTACGATTGTTTGAAAGCTTTCGCTATTCAGCTGAACCACTTTATATATATATTGATTTCCAGGCAGCGTATTTATTGATATTAAGATCAACCGCTTTAGAGTTCTCGGTGTTAAATCAAACGCTTCATAAGGGATACCTGCGTGTAATAAGGTCTAGCTAAGGGATGTTTGAAATAAAATAAACGGTAACTTTCAACATAAACAAAAGCAAAAATAATCATTTTGAAAAATGTCCCAGTAGGCCTTATTTTACTATGGTGGGGTAATAAGGCCTTTAACATACTGAAATAATTAAACTGTGCTTAATATATTTGGTATTTGAGATCAATTATCACGTGAACGCAGCAGTAATACTCTTTTTTTAAATTATAAGTCTAAATTGCTGTTTGGTGACTGACGATCATTTTGATTGCTAGTTGTAACAATATTCAAATATTATTATTATTATTATTATTATTATTATTATTATTATTATTATTATTATCGCCAAATCAAACTAGAAATGTGTGAATATATGATAGATCAATTTTAGTCCCCCCTCTATTCGTAATGAATCATTGTCAAGGGGGTTTTGCGCACTAGATGGCCGCGCTCTATAGCCCATGTCAACACATGGGGACCATCAGGTCTCTCGCTGACGAAAGGGCAAGCGAGTGCACAGGAATTTTCCTGCAGACAGTCAAAAATTGACGCCTCTTTAGCTCAGTGGTAGAGCACTGGTCTCGTAAACCAGGGGTCGAGAGTTCAAACCTCACAGGAGGCACGTTTTTTTTCAAAATGTATTGTCGAAGCTCCTTCTTTTGTGAAGTTACCTCGGAAATTCGTTTTTGTTTGCGGATCACAGGACATAGGTTTATAATTTTTTAATTAAATAAAACTCGCGATATTTGAGCCATCAAATCGTAGTATTATTTATTGGCTCATGTGGAAAAAGCCTTGCGGCATAAGAACCCACCGTAGTGTAATTTATAATTTTTGTTTTTTACGCGTATTTTCTGCTTCGATATACACAGGGCCGATATAATGCCCGTTTGCCTCGCACCGTCACGATCTCGCGTGTTTATATGGTCGTTTTTCGTATTGTTGTTAAAAAGGTCCCATCTGAGGTTCTTAAGCCGTTGCTGTCCTCTTAATAGGATGTTAATTGTCAAGGATCGGAGAATCTAGAGCCGTTACTGTCCTCTCGATCTTTCTGACAGGAAAAAGGGTTTTCCGTCACTCTCGTTAGATTGAGAGTGTATCGGGGCCTCGGGCTCTACCGTACACGTCTGTCGCCAAAGGGCGTCAATTTTCGACTGTCTGCAGGAAAATTCCTGTGCACACGCTTGCCCTTTCGTCAGCGAGGGACCCGATGGTCCCCATGTGTTGACATGGGCTATAGAGCGCAGCAATCTAGTGCGCATAAATCGATGGAGGTACTGTGACGGTGCGAGATCGAGACGTTCAAAACCCCCTTGACAATGATTCATTACGAATAGAGGGGGGACTAAAATTGATCTATCATATATTCACACATTTCTAGTTTGATTTGGCGATAATAATAATAATAATGATAATAATAATAATAATAATAATAATAATAATAATAATAATAATAATAATAATAATAATAATAATTGAATATTGTTACAACTAGCAATCAAAATGATCGTCAGTCACCAAACAATTGCCTCGCTTAACAGCACTCAAAACCACCAATATCATCCACTGATAAACCGATGCACTCCTTATGATACCACTTGCTGCATTTAATGCATTGCCTCACATCAGCTCACTCATCCTCTTCACAGCCATGACAATACCAGCTTATTTGCTTTTTTGAAGTAGCACTGGTCTTTTTGGAAGTAGATTTCTTTATGGATTCGGTTTTAAGACTTTAATATAAGAAGTAGGAGGGTAATAAAGCCTATGGTTAAATTTAGTAGGCCTTAATAACCACCAACCACATATATCCGGAAAACAAAATTTCAAATATTTGGACTATGATACGTTATTTAAATCGTTAAGATCTTCGAAGTCGCTATGTATGAAGATAAAGACTACGATTTTAGATAGTTACGTGTAATATTATAAAAAATACTTACGATTTATTCGGGCGGATTTCTATTATTCGTGCCGCGCGGCAGGGTCATATTTTTCAAACGTTCTTGGACGATAATTTTTTTTATCTGAGCTTCGTCAAAGTGAAAGCCTTGTTCAACATTTTATTACTAACTCGAACGACATTTACTTAAGACATTTTTCACATACTTTGCGAATATTAATTTTTTAAAGGCTCTACATTTCAAGTATCAAATAGTTAAAATTGGAAAAAAAATTCGTTTCTTTTACACTAGCTATGGTACAATTGCAATCGGACAAGATCTTGACATTCCGTTTGAGGTGAAAAAAGTGTAATGCGATCATTTTAATATTAGAATGGATTCAAAAAAGTATTAATTTTTCCGTGGCTTGTTGATAAATAACATGCCACTCTTACTTTAGTGGAACCGCAATGGTACATCTTAGAAATTTCATTTATTTTAGGTTTTCGAAAGTCGATCAAATCTTGTGAAGTTCTTTATTGTTAAGCATTTGGTCGACTACAATTTTTCGTTACAAATATTTAATTGATTTATTATCATGCACGTAAAAAAATAGTTCATGCGAACTGCTAAGATACATTTAATAAAATCTTCAAATCATAAGCTTGACATTTATCTCATTATGACCCTTCGCCCATAACGATTTTGCTGACGTGGTAGAATCATCGTAGCTTCCCCTTGCGGTTACTTATTTTAGCTTATGCAACGTGGGCATTATCCAACTAATGAGATATTCTCGGTCGTTCTATGTATGAAGCGAGCCATGCAATAAAGAGAGCGAAATTTCAATCCAGAGATATCCTGAGCTTGCAGAGATAGCCCAATTACTTCTTGCATATCCATAAGATGGAATATCTTTTTGTTTCCCGCGATAGCACCTTTTGATGGTAGTGTGGCCGTTTTTTATAATAACGCAAATAACTGTTAAACCGGAGGAATCCTGCCGATAAGATTCTTCCACTTTTCGACTTTCTCATTTCGTTCGTGGCTTGTAATTAATATTTACTGTAAGCAGATCGAAACTCACATCAGAAATACCCGCCGAATCACTTATCAAATAGTTAAACCACACTCCAATTTTCATGAAAACTTCATCCCGTTTTTCTGTGCATTTTCCTCTTGTCCGCAGGCTTTCACTTATATTGGGGTCAGCAAGGGTCATTAGGTTTGACCATAGGGTCCATAGGGGTCCGCGCGGACCAGTGGTAAAGCCCCTTGCGCTATGAATACTCTATAAGTGCTCTCCAAGTAAGGTATCTGCGGATAATAAGGCCTACGTAACAAAAATCACATTTAAAATAATGCTTTCGCGGAAGGCCACACTAACCGAAGCATAGTGTATAAAGATGTCACTACAAGGTCGTATAAGCGCGATACCCCGTTTCCCGTCTCCAGTGTTGCATCATCCATCATATGACGTGGCCGCGTAGCATGAATAGTGCAAAACGGTCCGAATAAATCGTAATTATTTTTCATACTATTGCACTTAACTATCTAAAATCGTCGTCTTTATTTTCATAAACACCTACTTCGATGATCTTAAGGGTTTAAATAACGTATCATGGTCAAAATATTTATCATTTTATTTTTCTGATTTACGTGGTTGGTAGTTATCAAGGCCTACTATACTTGACCGTAGGGCATATCACCCTCCTACTTCATGTATCAAAGTCTCAAGACCAAATCCGCCCAGAAATCTACCCAGCAAACACACTTGAACAATTTACGAAACATTTACGTATAATTAAAATGTAATAAATACGTCATATAATGTTCATCACAAATTCGAAACTTCTTCGTAATGCACGTAAACAAAATGTACATAATACGTCCTGATAATATCTAATAAGGGCGTCAATGAATGATGAAGGAATTATGAAAAACTATAAACATCACAAATATGTAACATTGATACGTCAAGATCTCGTCACTCTTATACGAGATGTTTATATATACTGTAAACCTGTAAAATTGTTACGACTCGATGTTGTAACAATTTTGGAACATTGGTGATACACTACGATCTCGATTTATACAGCTTCGATATAAGCAAGAGTCCCCACTATGCGGTGGATATCGATCGACGTGGCACATGGTATGAGAGCGCCGGTGTGAGAGCGTACACGGCTCCCGACTGGTGTGAGATGCGCGTGGACGCACGGGCGACATTTGCGCAACTTCGATTTATGCAAGTGTCTAGCGATGCCGCTCTTGCTTAAATCGAGACCGTAGTGTATTAAAATATCGTAGTATAGACTATGTAGCAAATACGTATAGTGTTTTACATAAATGTTACAAGAAATGTCTTGTAACAAATCCATAACAATTATAGAACATTGCTGTAACAATTATAGAAGATTGGTGATATTATAACCTCATAGTATAGGCTACGTACTTAATGCGTATAATGTGTTACATAAATTTTACAAGCCATTTCTTGTAACATAATCCGTAATATATATATATATAAATCTACATAACCTCAAAATGTCTTGAATCATTTTGAGGTTATGTAGAGTAAGGAACGCAAACGACAACGCAAATGGATACACTAGACAGATAAGTAATACAGACAGATAACATTTTTCAGTATTGAATTTCGCAAAAAAGGTCTATGACCTCCGGGAATCATGAAATTTTGAATTATCGCTGAAACCTCGCGATCACGTATGGTTACTCGGATGCGGCGATATAGGGCTCAAAATTCGTACTTGCATAGAAAATGAAGTAATCGCTATATCATACGCAAATGTTTTGAGAAAAAGTTGAGTTCGTCGAAGTAATTACAAAGAATTCTTTCTGAGCCAGCTAAAAACGTCAGAGCTACTCTCTGATAGAGAAAGTTTGCAAAAGCGAAAAAATGATGAGGAAGTAATTTGCAAGTTTCGAGATTGCACGTCGTTCCTTGCTCTATCGTGATAAGAAAGTGAATAAGTGAAGCAAAATAAAGACTCGGGAATAATATTAAGGAATCGGAGTAGTTAAAAAACTTCAATAAGCCTCCTAGTTAATGCAATGAAACTACGAAATATTGATTTTCAACTCGAAGATTTTATCCAACCATTCTATTGATCAGTTGAATAGATTTTAGAATTTGGGCACGATTTGTAGTCATTTTTTTCTTCTAGGTATCCACACGGAGAGAATTATTAAAAATAATCCGATGACGAGGTAACGAAACGTGAGCCACATAAAATCGTGCAAATAATCGTTAAACGAGTTTAACCGTACGCTACATCGATATCGCGTATACACGAAGAGCATGCAGGTAGAGTTTCCCGATGGAATTTCGCCGCTTTGGGCCTGCGGTGGTATTTACGTTGGCTTTTTCTCCGCTACGTGGTCAACGTTGATAGGACGTACCAGCGTATGGGGCAGGGATGCATAGATTGCAGGTTACAACAGAGGGCACTTCCCGCCAGATGATTTTCACTGCGGAGAATTCCTTGCCAAGTTTCGCCCGAGCCACTGGAATTTCAGAGGCAAAAAAGTCAGCGCGCCCGCTCTCACCCTCTAAACACATAGATTATCATTATCGCGCGGTAGGAAAATTAAAAAAAAATATGACAACAAAAAAAAGCAGTTTACGGAGAAAAAAAAGCGAGTCGTCGAAAAATGGGACAAAATATGGGCTCTGAGAGCGAGTATATAAAAGGAAGAATGGTCGAAATACAATATCTCTTTGTGGCCTGCACTGCTCTTTTACCCCTATTCTATACATATATCTATATACATATCGCATATTCAACGCTTTCTCTCACTTTCATTCTTTCGTTCTCCCTTTATATATACGGTGGATCTGCGGGTGGTGGCCTGGATACAGAATTGCAGTGGTCTCTTTGCGTGTGTACATAAATATACACCCACAGTATATCTATGTAGATAAATTTATATACGAGCTTAGGAATAAAAGGTAGCAATTCATAAGGCATCAAGTTAAAAATCGCATCGGTATAATGCCAATGTTGCTATGTGAGACGCGCAGACGTTACTATATCGTATGAAAACTTAGAAAAACGGGTGTACCTACATCCAGATCTTTTAATATTAAATTAAATTTTTCTTAAAGATCGTTACATAGTCTTATTATGTTTTATCGTACTAAGTCCACAACTGGGTTTGATTTCAATCGCAGATGAACTTCATCATCGACTCAGGACCCAAACCATAATGAGAATCTGTAAAATTCCAGATCAGCCACGGTTTACGTTGCTCGCTGGTATAGGGCAATATTATAGTCGCAAAATATGTGTTGCAGTGCTATTGACCCCTGTTCTGAGTTAGAAGTCGATGAAATGGCAAATGAAAACCAAGGCGATTCATGAGATATCACTAAATATAAGCAGTATTTTTCACGATTCAGTAACTATTAGGACGTTGAGTAAGCTCTCGCTGTTTTTTCGTGATAATTAATGCTTTATTTAAAATGATCAGTATAACATATGTGATTGGAAGTATTGTCCATCGCTTGCCACTACTTTTTCCCAACTTTCTGCACTGTACAAAATTTATGTTGAAACTTTATAAAAAATATGAATTTTTAATGCATACTAAGGTCCTACACGCGCGCTGACGCGCGAGACCGATTTACTATCAGCGCTGCAGCGCTTCAGTCAAAAATCCGTGATACTTGACTCACAGAGGGTCTGCATTGCTTAAGAAAAAGTTGTTTGAAGGTTCAAAGCGTGTGTTTTGGATCGAAAATTTCCTGGGAAACACGAATAAGCTAATTACGATAAAAAATCATTACGGATCATGTTTAAAAGTGCCAAAAACCATTTTGGCGGATCCATTTACGAAAAGTTTTTTGTGACAAATTAATTGATGGATAATTCCATTCCATTCCATTCCAAGAAAAAGTTTTTTTTCGTTGTTTCAAGATTCGAAGTCTGTATTTTGAATCGGAAGTTGCCTGGGGACCAAGATTAAGCTATTTTCAAGCATAAATTTCTTTACGGGTCATGGTTAAAAATGACAAAAATCATTTGGGCGGATCCATTTATGAAAAGTTTTTTGTGACAAATTAATTGATGGGTAATTCATTCCATTCTATTCCATTCCAGGAAAAAGTTTTTTTTCCCTCGAGCATTTGCGAGCATGAAAATCGGGTCATGGTTAAAAATGACAAAAATCATTTGGGCGGATCCATTTGTGAAAAGTATTTTGTGAAAAATTAATTGATGGGTCATCCATTCCATTCTACGAAAAAAAGTTTTTTTTTCGTCGTTTCAAGGTTTAAAGCCTGATGTCAAATTAATTGATGGGTCATCCATTCCATTCTATTCCATTCCATTGCATTCCACGAAAAAGTTTTTTTTCCATCGTTCCAAGGTTCGAAGCCTGATGGCAGATTAATTGATGGGTCATCCATTCCATTCTATTCCATTCCATTCCACGAAAAAGATTTTTCGCGTCGTTTCAAGGTTCAAGGCCTGTATTTTGAATCGAAAATCGCCTCGGAACCACGATTAAGCTATTTGCGATGATAAAATTCCTTACGGATCATGCTTAAAAAATCCTGTAACCATATTAGCGGGTCCATTTGCGAATGACCTCGGCTAGCCCGAGCATGGAGCTGAGTGAATTTTCTTTTCGTCGTTTTAAGGTTCAATTTATGTGTTTTGAATCGTGAATTATATGGGCTACACGGATAAGCATTCACCATAATTCACTAATTTTGTCGTTCCGATGTGAATGACATGACAACCATGTCAATCTCATCTGGGAATCGCGACGTGTGAAATCACGCACATGCGAAGTGTGAAGTCGCGTCCGAGCCAATTCAGCTGACCAATCACAGCACGAATAAAACGGTGACAATGCTTGCGAGATTTCGATAAAATTTCGATATATGAGTTCTTTTTCACCCTGGCCACTTTTTTTTCACCCTCTCCAATTTTTTTCAAAATCTGCCAGTTTGCAATATTATTCAAAAGGAACGTCTGTGTCTTTTTTTAGATTTTTTTAGGCGTCCGTTCAGGATTTTCAATTTTTCATTACGAACACTATATCTCAAAAAATATTCATCAAACAATAAAAACATAAGGATAAAAACTTTTTTATTTTTTTCACTCTCTACCCAATGACAGACATGAAAAAAAACAAAAACCCCGCGAAATCTTAATGCGGTAATGAGATTTCGCAGTTTTTATTTTTTTTCATCGTGACCATTGCAGGTGCCATTCGGAAAATTTTTTCGCAGACTCTTTACCCAATGACAGACATCCTGTAAAATTTGTACCGAAATCGAAAGTGTGTTATAAGGATAAAAAAAAAATTTATTTTCATTTTTTGGCAAAATTTGAAAATTTCTCTATGCAGAAAAATGATGATTTTAATTTTTTTCGATTAAGTGGAAAAAATAAATAAGCTTTTATTCTCATGTTTTTTTTGTTTGATGAACATTTTTTACGATGCAGTGTTCATAATGAAAAATTGAAAATCTTGAACGAATGCCTAAAAAAATCTAAAAAAAATCACAGACGTTTCTTTTGACTAATATTTCAAACTGGCAGATTTTGAAAAAAATCGGAGAGGGTGAAAAAAAAGTAGCCCGGTTGAAAAAGAACTCCTCATATATCGTTACCCATGAACTTTTTATTTGGCGATACAGTATATTAAATTTAATGTATAATATATTAAATTTCACATACAAGTGTGCAGTAATATTCCAAAAAAATATAGTAATATTTCAATGTAAATTTTAATTTTCAGAGTTTATTCTCTCAATTTGAATATACGAATATTGAATTTAAGTAAAAATTATGAATTTTCCAATCCATGTCTATTAATTTCGATTTCGTTTACTTGTTATTGAAATTTGATATACAAAAGAATATGAAATTTCAATAACACGTATATTAGATTTAATAACATTTCTTACAGTGTGGCATCATTCTAATTCCACGTCAGAAAAAAGACACGTCTTTAGCGGCTATCCAAGAGTCGAGCTGTTGTTGAGCATCTTCTAAAGAATGGAAATGTTGCTTGGCCAGGCCATGTCCCGTTGATAGGCACAAGTGATAATCAGAAGGGGCAATTTCTGGTGAATACGGCGGATGGGGTAGGATTTCCCATTAAAGTGTTTCCAAGTAGGTTTTTGCCGGTTTCGCGGCATGTGGCGTTTTTATGCTGCAAAATCACCTTGTCGTGTCTCTGCTCGTATCACGGGCGTTTTTCCTTCTATACTTGGCTCGAGAGTAGTTGATAGCGATCCCCCGTGATAGATTCGCTCGGTTTGAGCAGCTCATAATAAACTTCACCCAACTGATCCTGATAAATAAAGAGCAGATGCTTTGAACCATGGATATTCGGCTTTGTCGACAATGTTGATGCATGCATGGCTAATCTTACCTTATCGTAATGTATCTATTTTTTCATTGCCAGTCACGATGCGATGCAAAAAACCTCTTCTTTTTTACCATCGAAGCAGCTGTTCACACGCGAAAAGACACGTATGGCAAAATGACCTTGCTTTTGAATCATACCTAATGCTTTTAAACGTTTCAAAACTGGTCTGTGCTCAACACCTAATGATTCTGCAAGTTCAGCTAGCGTGTGACATGCGTCTTTATGAAGCAATGCCTTCAATTCTTCCCCTTCAAACTTTTTCGGCGCGCCACAGCGTTCTTTACCTTCAATATCAAAATCATTATTTTTGAAGCGTCTAAACCAATTTCTGCATGTTGTTTCTGATAGAGCATGAGTACCGTAAATCTCAACAAAAATTCTGTGTGCTTAAGCTGACGATTTTTCAAAAATAAAGTAGTGCAGTAAAATTTTCCGCAAATACTCTTTTTTGGCACGATATTCGACATGTTTAACGTAATGAAAAAAAAGGACATACACTGAATTTTAAGGCTGTTTATAGTACTTCTTTATAGATACGTTACGAACTTAAACTACACGTACGCAGTTCTGGTAACACAATCTATTTGAACAGCGAGACCTTATTCAACGTCCTAATATTATAAGAGATAATATATTTGGAATGTATCTTTTTTTCCGTCTTCAATCTCTCTTCTATCTTCTATCGTCCATTCGTTCTATCATATATTTCATTAGTACATACCAAATATCCGAGCGTTATAAGAGGAGATTGAAGCTTCTCCTGCCGCATTTTCAGTGCGAGCAAGATTTTTTTTGTTGGAAATATCATAGCGTATCTCCCTATTAAAATTTCATTTAATTACAAATAAAAAATGTAATTTATCTATCTCCGCAGTAAACCGAAACACGTCGAAAGTAATTCAATGATAAACGCGGATTTGCCGAGATCCAAAAAAATTTATTCCGTGCGAGATTTCGGGGCAGCTTTAATTTTTTGCTCGAGCTGGAAGCAATCGCTGTAATGCATGCGAGAACGATTTATCGCAATGCCGTTGAGTATTGCATCGTTTATCAAACTGTGCATGTTGGCGGTTCAGAAGAAAATAAATAATATTCCCGCTCTCTAATCCAAGCTTTCGCACCTGTACAAGAAAATAAAAGAGATAGTGCTCTGGTGCTATTGCATTATACGGACCAAGGATTACGGATTACTGCACACTGTTTTATGTAATATATTTGAATGTGTGTATATACGACTTAGTCTGAAAAAAGAATTCCTTACCAAGGTTATAATAAAAGTGCTTTCTCGACATTTTAAGACATTTCAAACACACTGACATGGAAATCTTGGAAAAAGAAAATTTCAAAAAACCAAGAGTTCTATATGAGAAAACCAGCTGACAAACATAATCAGTTAAGATGACTTCTTTTTAGTAGGTTGCGAGAAAGTTTTGAAGTTGCATTCTTTTAATCGAAATATTGTTTCTCTTATCTATGGTCAGCCAGTTCTGAAACGTAAGTTTCTTTAGCCTATTAGTTGACTAGCTCAAATATTGCACATCAGTGAGTTTCCTCATTTATATCTTCATTTATAATAATGTATTCTATCATGGCGTTAAGTCTATTCAAAAAATTCTATTGAGCCGTTTGCGTTGCGCGCGCGTCGACGAATCAGAATAGCCGCGATCGATTGGTTCGCTACTCTGCGCGCTCGCGCCAACCACCGACGGCCGAGGCGCTCCGCGAAGCATATAAAAGCATGCTCTGCGAGGCCTCGGGAGCTCAGTCGTGCTAGAAGGTATGACGAGGAACAACGCCCGACGTAAGAACCTCGCTCTCTTAAACTACAAATAATAAAACTCTGATTACACATTACGGTCGCATTATAAACCCAAGTATTCATTCCAGCCACTCTGTAGATGTATAAGATTCCATTGGAACGCAATCTCATAAGGGAAGAAATTCTTAAACGTCCCGTCAGGAGAAGAAATCCTTCAAAAAGACGCCGACTCGCTGGAAGAGCCGCCGAACGGGCGGAAACCAACACTCCGCCAACGATCAGTCTCAGAGCATCCACGAGTCTCAGAGCATTCCACGACATCCGAGGCCCAAGTCTCGCTCTCCTCTTTCCCCGAGGCAAGAGTCTTGCTTTTACCGACCACCGAAGCGAAAGTCTTGCTTCCTTCGAACACCGAGGCGAAAGTCTCGCTTCCTTCGATCACCAAGGTGAAAGTCGCGGCTGGGTCTGATCCCAACGTATCGCGCCCCGTTTCCGCTAGAATCAAAGACCCGGACGAACTCTTCGTCAGGAAGTCAACACGAACAGGGAAACCCCTCGCTCTACCGCGACTTGGGAAGGCTATCCACGGTAGTCTGACAAAGAAACCTAAGCCCTGGAGTCCCGAACATAGGATACCTGCGCGACGCCCGCTACGATTCGACCAAGTCCCTGAGAGAAAGGTTCGAAGCATTTGGTGACGGCCCCTGAGCCACCAAAGCAGAAGGTGATTTATTCGGGATACTCCTGCAGGGAGAGACCGCACCTATCCTGGTACTTTTACAGTATCAACACTAACAAAACCATAGTTGTAGTAGACTACGAATGACCCATGGCACTTTTCTTTTAGTGTACAAACTATTAAAGGTTCCAGTGAACCCAATATGTCCAGCGTGGAATGAACTGCGCATACTACTGTACTGCTCTTAATATTGCAGTTTATGCTTTCTGGTGTTCCGTTCCCAAATGAGACTATATGCAATCACGCCGGTACCTTTCTGTCGGTAAGTAATTCTTCTTGAAGACCATGCCACGGACAAAACTTCAATTAAAAGTAGTTGCAGTTTATTATTGCCCAATTACCGACATAAAGTACGTTACGCTACGCAAAGTAAGTTACGCTTGATTTTAGGGGACAGTTGTTAAGGATTAACGAGTACAAACGAAAACTTTTCTTAAAGGTCATTGAGGGGGTCGAGTCAGCGTCAAAACGCCGATTCTTCAACATAAATATAAATGTTCGTTGAATACGTGTAAACCTGACCAACGGTCCATCATTTGACAGATTAAATTAAAAAAAATGACGCTACAGTTAAAAGTCTCAAGGTCCAGCGCTTCTCCCATTAATCAATTTTTTAGTTTCACAACGCTATCCAAACCGCTTTACGGAACTTATCCTACGACTTCTCATTTTCTTCGTAAGACTTCTACGGACTGCTTAAGTGCCGCACATCCATTTTTTAGGTCCTTATTATGGAGTTACAGGCCACTTTTGGAATTGTTGACCCATTTTTTTGTTTCTAAAGTTCAAAACTGGCCTCTCACTCTCGTTATGCATAAATTAAAAACAATGGTTTGTGGGAGAAGACGAAGAATTTCATGGTACATTGAGGCGGTATTCTGGTCTAGGGACATACATTTTGAATGTTTTGTCGAGCTCGAAAAAAAAAACAATCAATAGTTTTACCATAATTTTTTTGTAACAAATGATTTTGACGATATTCAAAAAAGTTTTGAGAAAAAAAATGAAAATGAAAAAAGTTATAAGCTGGTAAATTTGGGGGCAAAAAAGGGTACTATAGGATGTCTTGAGGCTGACATGATTGCAACCTTTCCCACACAGCAAAATTGATCCCGGGACCGTCCCGAGACAGTCCCATTCGTGTCCTGCCAAGATAGTACGTTGTATGAACGTTCATGGGAGGTACCAGTAAGATATTGTTCCCAGGATTAATATAGGATGTCTTGAGGATATCCTGTCGCAACCGTAATTAGATGATCCCAACGCATTCTCCTATAGATGTCTGTGGGAGGTACTGGTAAGACATTGTTCTACTCAAGATTAATATAGGATATTTTGAGGATATCCTGCCGTTACCGGGTGTAGACGATCATACCGCACTGTCTTATAGATGTCTGTGGGAGGTACTAGTAGGACATTGGTCTACTCGAGATTAATATAGAATGTCTTGATATCCTGCTGCAACCGTGTTTAGACGATCCCAGCGCACTGTCTTAGAGATGTCTCTGAGAGGTATCGGTCGGATATCGTTCCACCCGAGATTAATGTAGGATTTCTTGAGGACATCCTGCCGTCCCGTGTGTAGACAAGCGTATCGTACTGTCTTGTAGACGTCTGTAGGAGATACTAGTAGGACATTAGTATACTCGAGATTAATGTAGGATGTCTTGAGGATAAGTGTTCATTTGGGGATAACTTGAGGATATCCTGTGGCAACCATACTTCGACAATCTCAGCGCACTCTCTTATAGATGTCTCCAGGAGATACCGGTAAGACATTGTTCTGCTCGTGATTAATATAGAATATCTTGAGGATATCCTGCCGTAAACATATGTAGGAGATCACAGCGTACTCTCTTACAGATGTCTATGGGAGATACTGGTAGGTCCTTGTTCTACATGAGATTAATATAGGATGTCTTAAGGATATCCTGTCGTAACCGTGTTTAGACGATCCCAGCGGACTCTCTTAGAGATGTCCGCAGGAGGTCAGCCATTGCGCGGCGTTAGTTCCCCAAGAGTCGCCAGGAGATGGCAAACGCTTACTCACATACGGATTATGCGAATAGTATGCTTATATAGACGAGCGTGAACACGGATACCAATTCGACATCGACAGAAGTCAAGCCTAACAAGAGGCCATATTACAAGGAGCTCTTGCTGACTCCCTCTGTACTGTATCCATTTTATTGAAATTTAATGAATTAATCCCGCAATGGGACCATCTCATTGCGGTAATCACTGCGGACATTTCAGAGCTCATGGAAATTCCATGGGATCATCCCATTACCATCACGGGACAATTGACGTGATGTCCGAAAGACGTATTTCGGAAATATTATTGTTGTGTGGGTTTTAGTCATCCGATACAAAATAAAGAAAAACTTTTTCAATTAGTAAGAATGTCGTTATAGCTTTACTTTAGAGAAAACGGAAAAAATCGCAAAACGGCCGCTGAGTAAAAAAACAGGCGTTTTTCGACTCTTTTTTTCATAGTTTTTAATTATGTTACAATAGTAAAAAAACGAATAATTTTGATACAACACTAGTAGAGATGATACGGAGTTATATATTGAAGATTGATAACAAATTTCATGTAAATTGGTTGAGTAGAACTTGAGATATCATGTCAGCCGTATTGAGTGAAGTAGATTCTAATAGTACTTTGTGATACGAGGGCGAGAAAGCGACTATTATGCGAAGGTTGTGAATTTGGTAACGAGAGCGGCGACATGACCGACGTAGTTACCGCGTCACTAAAATAGCTATAATTCCGTAAATTATTGGAATGTACCAATTTCTTTTCGAGGATATATTCTTAACCCCTTCACTGGTAGACAATTTTTATCTTACTATCAACTTAAAATTTGGTACTCCAGGGTTTTTGGGGTCGCTGATTACGAATCTGCACTCCAAATTTAGAAATTCAAGATGGCGAACGAAAAATATAAAAAGTTATTTGACGAGCGCACAAAGGCTGGATGTGAGAAATGATTATGTATTCCATTTCTAAATGAGTGCCGATTCATAATCAGGGACCTCGAAAACTTCCGAGAACCAATTTTTGCTCATACGAACTACTTTTTGCATTTTTGGTCAGCCATATTCGATCCGCTATTTTTAAATTTTTAGTTTAAATTCGTAATCAGGGACCTCAAAAACCCCCGAGTACCAACGTTCGCTTTCGTCAAATGACTTTTTACATTTTCGGTCCGCCATGATGGATCCTCCATCTTGAATTTCTAAATTTCGAGTGCACATTCGTAATCAGCGACCCCAAAAACCCACAAGTACGGATTTTAATTCTGCGATTCTCAGAAATTTCGTAGATAACGCATTTTTTCCGACAGCCCGCCATATTGCGGGCTCACCCGTCAAGTGGTTAAAGGTCTAAACTTTAAGAATATGAAAAAAATCAAGATTAATTTTTCAAAATTGTAGACCAGAACACCGCCTTAAAAGGAGGTTACCGTAAAGAGGCATGCAAAATGCATGAACTTTGAGATTTTTTTTGTTAATATAAAATAAGTACTTTTCGAAATGAGTTAAACCTGTTTCACTCTTCTATCAATGGAGAGTAAAACACAATTATATTTATAAAACAAAAATCTAAAATGGCGGCTCCAGCTCTCGTCAAATAAAGCCGTGCACGAAGTATTCTGGTCTGCGCGGGGCGCTGTACGGCTCTGCCAATTCATATGTATTAAAAACCGGTTGAAAATTATCAAACGAGATTGAATTTAGGGGGCCATACCAATTTTGGTTTTCAAAAAAAACCTCTAAATATCGAAATCATAGCCGTTTAAAAAAAAACCCAATTATTTTGCCCGGTTTTTTTTTCTTCAACAGGCGAAAAAACTATTTCTAAATTAATTTTTGACAGAAATCGCTTCCGCATGGCCCCGCAAATAGAATTTTCTTTCAATTGAGCAGAGATTGATGTAAATCTGTTCATTGGTTGAAGCTGTAGAGCGCCCTGCGCGCTAGAAAATGTTATTGGCAGAAAAATGCATTTAAGTTTAACATTATAAATAATCCTTGCAAATTTACTTTGAATATGAAAATACCCTTACCCACGTTTTCTCAACACTTTAAGGATGCAAATTATGTCAAAAGAAACAAATCGTAATTTTTATCGTCATAAATGGTAACCTCCCGTTAAGGCGCGAAAACGAACAGAGAAAATGGTTTGATTATGCTTGAAAATATTTTTTGTTGTCTCATGTAATACATACAATACATAACTGCACTGAACTCTAAGCGTTTCACGAAAATTAGAGAAAAGTAAAAAAAAGCTAGTGTGAAAAAAAAAATTGTGTTCTTGCTGGTGAAAAAAAAATAAACACGTATAATTGCATTTTCTGCGCGTAGACACAATGATACCGTTAACGAAAAGTAAAAAAAAAGAAAAAAAACTGCGACACTGCACGAAATGCTGGGGCCGAGCGTAAGGGATAATGCAATTTTTCTAGTCCCTCGGGGCACTCTTTGTTTTTTCGCTTCTAATGGCTCAGCCGTAGCGCTGTTATCTGTGGACGCTTCTTCTGTCGGTGCACCGGTTACGCTCTTGTGGAGACGAAAAAAATTCGGCAATGGGATTCTGTAGAAGCGGCACAAAGCTTGCTTTCCCAATTCTCGAAATCAGCGAGGGATATTCTCTCTGACACTGCTGGCACAGCAGGATTTAAAACGCGGCCTTAAATGTATTGACATTAGCGAACATTGTTGGTAGTAAAACTGTGAGGAAATTATTTTTTAAAAAAATTACCGTTGCGGTCGAGTCTTTTTTCCCTCGCTTCTTACCCGCTTTCTTTCTTTTTCGCTTCATCATTTTCAATTCCACAGCCAGCGAGCAAATTCACAGATTTTTGAACGGAAATTGGATCTCTCCTGAGACACCCTTCTCTTCTGTCGCAGAGAAACAGGGAATATATCCTCATTCGTACAGTGGCATGAATCAGAAGTCCTCTTTGGCTTTATTCGTCAGAGAATTTTTAAAACTTTGCGCATCGTCGTACAAGTGGATATACGAGCTCCGACATAAGTCATCACACGAAAGTAAATAATGGCGCATAGATCAGCTTCAACCTTTTTTTATCAAGTATAATTTCAGATGAGGATGTAGTCAAGATGAAGATAGGGATAACGACAATTTTTCCATCTACACACGAAAAAAAGCTGGCCCTTTTTCATTATAATAGAGGTAAATTTAATTTTGAGTAAACAACAATTAAAAGTAATCTTTCGTTAGAGTCTCAGCTATGAGTGAAATGTGAAAAAATATATATGCATTTTAGGGTATTCCATATTTAGTAGACTATGTGTATGGAAACTATTGCTGCCACCCCCTTGTTCGCTCCGCGATATCTAATTGACAAAAAAAAAACAAATTGAAAAAGTTAACGTGTTTTTTTGCTTTTATCTCAATGTTACTACAATGCTATTTTATCATCAACGACACCACAACTACTCATGAGACGACATGTGTCAATTGTACATCATTGGAGACATATATTTTTTTAAATATTTTATAAAATATCATCTCAGAAAAAACATTTCATCGATTCCTGCATACCCATTTCTTTACGGCGACTTTGGGTTACTACTGCAACGCAATAATATGATTTTTCATGTTGATTTAAGGGGAGGTTACCGTTCATGACAATGAAAAATTCGATTTATTTTTGTTTAATATAATTGGCAGCTTTAAAGTGTCAAGAAAACGTGGATAAAAGAATATTTTCATTGTCAAAGATTTCGCTTCCTCTAAAGGAAGCTTTTTTTTTTGCAATTTTTTTTTTTCGAAATTTCATGTCAGTATCGTCAAAACATCCAAAAACGTCCGAAAACGCATTCAGAAAAAATGTCTGGACGTACGTATGTGTGTATGTGTGTGGGTGTGTGTCTGTATGTACGCTTTGTGCTTTTTTAAAAATGGATATATCTGGAGAACGGTTCGGGCGATCGGCTGGAAATTTAGTATATAAGTTAACCATGTTTGTTTTTTTATTCGGTGCACATTTTTTCAAAATTGCAAAATAATTGTCAATTTGCCAAGACTTTGAATTTTTTATAAAATTATTGTGGGTCGTCTAACTTTCATAATTTTGCAGTTATCACCCTGAAATTTTATGTGCAGATACACTTATAATACGGGCGGTTGGGATCAAATTTTGGGAAAATTACTTAAGCGGTTCGGTTGAAAAGAAATTTCAATTTTTCGCAAAAAATTTGTAAGTTCTCTAACTTCTGTAATTTTTCATCTATCGAGCTGATTTTTTTTTTTTGCAGCAATACATTCAATGATAACGAATAATGGTGCTAAATTAAAAAAAAATCGCTTTAGAGGTTCGGTTGAAAAAAAAATTGAAATTAAAAAAAAAATCTTGTTAACGCTCCAGCATTCGCATTTTTAGAAGTATCGAGCTAAAATTTGTTGCACAAATACACTAGACGTCAAGAATGGTTCGTCGGATTCGGCGAAAAACACTCAAGGGGTTCGTGCTAAAAAAATTTCGGAAAATACTTGTGAACACTAAGTTTCCTAATTCAGCAGCTATCGAGTTACCTTCTCTAGCACCAATATACTAGATGACAAAAATAATGAATAATGTAATTGAACGGAATTGCAAAAAATTATGCAAATTGGAAATTTGCACATATAGCTTCTTCATTAGTTTCCGTCGTTCGTGAAGCTTTTTTTATGAGGAAGCGATGATCGTGAGCATATGTGTCATAAGGATGGTCAAGGAGATCCTCATGAAGGAAACTTGACGGATGACGGAAAAAAATGAGGAAGCTATGTGCAAATTTCTAATTTGTATGATTTTTTATAATGTTAAACTCAAATGGATTTTTCTGGGAATAACATTTTTCAGCGCGTTGGGCGCTCTACAGCTTCAATCGATGAACCGATTCACATGAATTTCTGCGCAATTGAGAGGAAATTCAATTTGCGGGCCCGTCCGGAAGCGATTTTTGTCAAAAAACTATATAGATATCGTTTTTTCGTTCGTAGAAGCAAAACAAAACAAAAACAGGGCGAAAAATGGGTTTTTTTTTCAAACAGCTGGCATTTTGTAATTCAGAGGTTTTTCTGAAAACAAAAATCGATAAGGCCCCCCAAATTTAATCTAGTTCAATAATTTTCTCGATTGAAAATATCAGTTTACGTGCCAAATTCTCGTACTTCGCACGAGATTTTAGGTTTCTGCTTTAATATAAAGAAATTTGAGGCTGAGATTCATCAAATGCTGTTAAATTCATATGGTGAAGCTGTTATCAGTGAAAGAACGTGTCGTGAGTGGTTTTAATGCTTCAGAAACGGGGATTTTCACGTCAAAAACCGCATAGCGGTGGAAGAGGGAAGTTGTATTATGAGCTGTAGAAATTGACTAAAACAATCACGGGCGATCGGTATCCAATGCAATTGATGCATTTGCGTCAAGCATTAAAAGACCAACGGTTGCAATTAAACGAGAGACGCGATAAAGTGATGATGCAGCATGACAATGCTTGACCCCATGTTGCGAAAGTGGTCAAGACATACTTGGAACCATTAATAAATTTACCCTATACTGAAAATATTCACTATCAACTAGTCCGCCTTTTTCAACAATTTAATATAACACTAGTCACTAACAACCAACACAATATTCACTCTATCACCGGTTCCATAAAAGATAAAATAGACAACATGGATAAATCCAACGTAGTTTACTAAATCGATTGTAATGATTGTGATGCATTGTACATAGGACAAACAAAAAGATATCTAAAAACGAGAATCAACAAACACAAAAATAGTCTAAGACACACTAACACAGTAAACACAGCGTTAGCAAAACATGGAATAGAACTAAAACACAATTTTAAATTTGTCGACGTTAAAATTTTTAATAATGAAAAATGGCTCAAGAAGCGATTAATTCTGAAAATGATACAGATTAAAGCACACTCCAAAGCGATTAATTTTAGAACTGACATCGACAAACTAAGCAGCATATATAATTCAATAATTTAACAAAACTCTGAATAATAACTGAAAAAGCTTAAATTACCATCCATCAATTGATCATTACCAAATCTAACAGTTATCAATTAAAAACCGGTCCAAAACCAGTTAACACATCTAGTCCAGCAAGAAAAACAACTAACGGCAAACTCCCCCAACCATGATCAACTCCCCCAACTCTTCAATACTCAATTACATTACCCCATCAATATAAATACCTCCTCACTTGCCTCAATACTCAGTCACTACTCAGCTCTCGAAACACCATGTAATTAAAATTGTTAATTTTGATCAAAAATGAATCTTGGAAAATATCAAACATGAAGTTCATAGGTAAATAACACGTACACAAAGGTCTCACAAAAAACATTAACTAAGCATTAAAATATCAAAATCCTCCCTCTTGCAGACACCAGAGATCACAAAAAAACGACCCGTCTTGATGCAATAAATTCACAATGAATATTATCCAAGATTCACCAAATGATCAAAAATTACCCGGTTACCCGACTTTTCATCCCCACCAAAATATCTCTGCCAAAATATTCAAAAAAAATATATCCCCTCGAAAAAAATATCCCAGGCAAAAATATTCCCTCCCAAACCCTTTTTATCAAACCCAAAAAATGACAGAAACTCTGCAACAGGGATATTTATTCTAGTAGCCGGATTCAATTTCTTTTTTTTTTCATCAAACCCAAAAAACGACAGAAACTCTGCAACGGGGATATCTATTCTAGCAGCCAAATTCAATTTTTTTTTTTTATCAAACCCAAAAAACGACAGAAACTCGACATTGGGTTAGCTATTCTAGTAGCCAAATTCAATTTCTTTTTTTTTAATCAAACCTAAGAAAACAACAGAAATTCTGCAACGGGGATATCTATTCTAGTAGCCAAATTCAATTTCTTTTTTTTTTTATCAAACCCAAAAACCCCAAAACGCCAAGGCGGCTTATTTTTCCTTCAAAAATTTGCTTATGCAATCCCATACAAAAAAATTGTACAAATCACACTACGATTGTAACAAAAAAAAAGTATAAGGGGCAGGGGATATTTTGGGTAGGGGATATTTTTCCCGGGATATTTTTGTTGAAGAGACATTTTGGGCAATTAATATTTTTGCAAGGAGATATTTTTCTGCCGGGATATTTTTGTGGGATATTTTGTCATGGGATCAAAAGTCGGGTTACCGAATCGCCATCGTTTTTCATTCTTGTCATTAACATTAGTGGTCATAGAACCACTAATGTTTTCGCCGAGACGAATTTTACAAGAGTAAGTAAATTTTATTCAATTATATGACCCATTTCTTGTATTTCCCTCGTGAATTTAATGTAGCAAGATATGAAATAGTAGTGATTATATTATATTAATTAATAGTATTAATTGTCATCGATCCAGACAGAATCGTATTGATTGTAAGACCGCTAAATTGAATAAACCCTTGTTCATATTTTCTAAATTGAATCCGACTTTGAAGAACATAAGATTTGAATTCAAGTGAATCCTCACTTTTACATCCAAACCCGAATCCACAACGCTCCAAAACACTCTCCTTCTGATCATTTCACCAGAGTTAAATCTTAACAGCGATTCCAAGCCCATTTTCCGAATAGTTTTTCAGAAGGTTAGGCACAAAAACGGAGGCAGATGTATTCGGAACTGATTCCAGGAGTAGTACTTGAAATTTATTTCCATGTCAGGAGAGTCTCAGTCACGATGACCTTCATTTTTGACGTAACCAGACAATGCGAGCAGACCAGCTAAAGCGATTTCTCTAGATAAAAGAATGAAGTAACACATTTTCCTGTTGACACAAAGACGAATTGTATGAATCACTTGTAGAAATTCTACAGCACGTACAATATTCGACTATAAATGATTTTTTTTTTCATTTATGTTTCTTTAACGTCGCATCAACTGCTGGGGTTATTAGCGACGGGACGACCGGTTTTTCCTTTAGTGCTTTTCCGAAACACTTTGGGGGTAACTCAGTGAGATTACTTTGTTATCTGTTTGTTGGTGTTGTAAACAGTCGGTCTTCTAGGTTCCTATCCCGATTCCGGAGCTACGTCATGTCGGTCGCTGACTAATCAACATTGGACGTCTACGGACTATACATTGTTGTGTACAATGTATTATGTCCGGAGCTACGTCGCGTCACAATATTTTTCGCCGGGATCCGAACCCGAGACCTCCCGATGCTTTGCTTTAGAGGCAAGCACGCTAGCCACTAGACCAACGTCATCGTCAAAAAATGAACTTTTCTTTCATCGCCTTTTAACGATTATATGCTGATTAACGTCATTATTCAAACCAATCGATCGATACGTAGAAACAGCGACCTCACAACAGAAACGTAAACAATAATCGTGAACGAAAATGCCACTCGCGATATTCTATGGCAATTGAATTTGACGATTATTGTCGTACACGATTTTCGTCAAAAAACATTGTTGTATGTGTGAACTTTACAATTTCTACAATCGAGTGGTCATTGTTCGAAATAGCATACACAAAATACAACTGTCTGCGATGAGAGCGGAAGAAAGAGAGAGAAAAGAGTGAGAAAGTGGGGTTTCTGGCAGCCTGCTCTACTATCGACTTTTTTGTGCCAAAGTATAGGTGAAATGTCGCGTCTGCGGCTGTTTCTCAGGGCTTCACGTGAGTGCCAATACAGAGGCCTCTTGATCGGTCTATTTACAAGAGAACCCGGTGGAGTTACTACACCCCGAGATGCAGAAACCCTTGTACGAACGCGCTCTATACAACCACCGTTTTCGCGTCCTTTATCGCTTTCTGATACCAGCGAACACCTGCTGGGTATTTTAAAGCAGAACACCCTCCCACACATGCATGCAGGATATATATAACACGACATGGTGCGCGTATAGGATTGAAACCAGCATATAATACCATAATACGTCAAGGCCACATTGAGAGATTATTGAAGATGGCTATATATGGGGCATTCCACACAGATTCAACTTGGGTCTGATCCTCCACCTCTGATTCTGTCCGCAATTTATATGGTTTTGTAATACCTCTGAAAAACACTCAGGACTTTGTTCAGATTTTTTTGGAGCGATTTGACTTAATTTGATGTTATAAACAAATTACTTATAGCCGAAATTTGGAAATCTTAAAAAATCACAATATTCCCGTTTTTCCGGTAAAAAATTGTAAGTGTTGAAGCGTTCCGGAAAATCTAAAATTTTTATAAAAAATCCGATTTGACATGTTACAACCCGAGTTAATGAGCGGTCTGAATTAACTCGTCGATGAATAAGAAAGAGTATTAAGTGTTTATTTTTCAGGATCGTTTCTCGATTAATGATTGAAATCAAATATTGTATTTTATCGACAAATTGACGTTGAGTATTGCACAAGATTTTTTTGTTTGCCGATGTTAAACGCAGTTGGTTCGGTGAATATTATTGATTTATAATGATTAATTATTTAAGAATTATTATTTAGTCTTAACACAACGAGATTTGTTGAGATTAAACTTCTTATTATGTCGCCGCTTACGACAAGTCTACAGACTTACAATTAATATAACTTACAAAATTACTTAGATATTGAGCTTTATAATTTTTCTTCTAGTAGTTCATTGTTGCAAGTTTGGAGTAAGACTGATTCAGGAAAATGAGGGAATCGATTAGGTAGACGTGAGGCGGTGGACGAAATGCTGACCATACAGGCCACGCGCGAGCGATGGAAAATGCAACATGTGGATTTTGGGAATGGGGAAAGAGACAGGTATATCGTGCGATGCCACGTGCATCGATTTGGCGAATATGGATCGGCGTAATTGAATATTGTCGTCCGGTCGATCGGACGATCGATGGTCCTAGTATTTTCTTGGAATTATTTATGAATAAATGGAGGAAATTACTCAGCGGAAATTCGAGAACGATTTCCGTTCAGGCGTGTGAATATCTAAATAATTATTGTCGTGAATGTACTAATTATGGTCGTGAAGTTATTTGATTTGAATGTGTAATTATTTGTGAGTTATTACTAGCAGCAATGAAGGCAAAAAGGGCCAGGACCTAACATGACACATGAAAATGTTTCAGCAACCATCCATAGTAAAATTACTCCTGCTTCTTGTTTTTTTAGCTAATGCTTAAAGCCAGAGTGGGGGGATTACTATTTCTATTTTCAGGCTTTTTCCGAAAAAAACGGTAAAAAAATTATAAGCGGCAGTCATTTTACAATGGATGGTTAAACATATGAAACATTTTCATATGTCATATTGGATTTTTGAAAAAAAAAAATTCAGTTTTTTCGGAACCATTTATAAGCAAAATGAATTTGAAAAAAAAATCTGCGAAAAATCTGAGCGAATTTTTAAATATCCCATATGACATATGAAAATGTTTCAGCAAACATCCATTGTAAAATAACTCGAGCTTCTAGTTTTTTTAGCGTTTTTTTCGGAAAAAGCTTGAAAATAGTAAGAATGAAAAATCTCCCCACTCCGGCTCTGACCTGAATAATTTTGATATCTGACACACGATTTTTCAGAATTTTTTCAGATTTTTAAATTGTGTCGATCAATAAAGTCATTTGAAAAATTGTAGAAATTTCAAATTGAATCTGAAAAATCTTAAAAAAAACTGAGTGCCTTTCAAAGTGAGAACAATCATATAAGAAATCGCTAGCTAAATCCGAGAGATCAAGGGTCAGACCCAGGTCGAAATGGTATGGAATGACACATATACACGCATAACGTTTAGTATACAGGCTATAACAGTAGAACGCTTGGGTTAGATTATTTACGTAATGATATTATGGGGCTATTGATATTATGGGTCATTTGCAAAATTGCAGAAATTTCAAATTGAATCTGAAAAATCTTAAAAAAAACTGAGTGCCTTTCAAAGTGAGAACAATCATATAAAAAATCGCCAGCTAAATCCAAGAGATCAAGGGTCAGACCCAGGTCGAAATGGTATGGAATGACACATATACACGTATAACGTTTAGTATACAGGCTATAACAGTAGAACGCTTGGGTTATACGATTTACGTAATGATATTATGGGGCTATTGATGCGAATGACGAGTAAACGAGAAAGCATGTTACAGCGTTGAGAAAGGTACGCATCAATTATCCATCGGATGAGTTATATGCTACTACTATCAACACAGAATAGAGTACTTAAGCATTATTAACACAACCCTTCGAACGTGCGCATGTGCGTGTGCACGTGCGTGCTCGCGTGCGTGCGTACGTACGTACGTCCGTGCGTGTGCGTGTGTGCGTGCGCATGTGCTTGCGTGCGTGCGTGTGTGCGTAAGTGCGTGCGTGCGTGCGTGCGTGAGTACGTACGTCCGTGCGTGTGCGTGTGTGCATGCGCATGTGCTTGCGTGCGTGCGTGCGTGTGTGCGTAGGTGCGTGCGTGCGCACCCACGCACGCACGCACGCACGCAAGCACATGCGCACGCACACACGCACACGCACGGACGTACGTACTCATGCACGCACGCACGCACTTACGCACACACGCACGCACGCAAGCACATGCGCACGCACACACGCACACGCACGGACGTACGTACGCACGCACGCGAGCACGCACGTGCACACGCACATGCGCACGTTCGAAGGGTTGTGTTAATAATGCTTAAGTACTCTATTCTGTGTTGATAGTAGTAGCATATAACTCATCCGATGGATAATTGATGCGTACCTTTCTCAACGCTGTAACATGCTTTCTCGTTTACTCGTCATTCGCATCAATAGCCCCATAATATCATTACGTAAATCGTATAACCCAAGCGTTCTACTGTTATAGCCTGTATACTAAACGTTATACGTGTATATGTGTCATTCCATACCATTTCGACCTGGGTCTGACCCTTGATCTCTTGGATTTAGCTGGCGATTTTTTATATGATTGTTCTCACTTTGAAAGGCACTCAGTTTTTTTTAAGATTTTTCAGATTCAATTTGAAATTTCTGCAATTTTGCAAATGACCCATAATATCAATAGCCCCATAATATCATTACGTAAATAATCTAACCCAAGCGTTCTACTGTTATAGCCTGTATACTAAACGTTATGCGTGTATATGTGTCATTCCATACCATTTCGACCTGGGTCTGACCCTTGATCTCTCGGATTTAGCTAGCGATTTCTTATATGATTGTTCTCACTTTGAAAGGCACTCAGTTTTTTTTAAGATTTTTCAGATTCAATTTGAAATTTCTACAATTTTTCAAATGACTTTATTGATCGACACAATTTAAAAATCTGAAAAAATTCTGAAAAATCGTGTGTCAGATATCAAAATTATTCAGGTCAGAGCCGGAGTGGGGAGATTTTTCATTTTTACTATTTTCAAGCTTTTTCCGAAAAAAACGCTAAAAAAACTGGAAGCTCGAGTTATTTTACAATGGATGTTTGCTGAAACATTTTCATATGTCATATGGGATATTTAAAAATTTGCTCAGATTTTTCGCAGATTTTTTTTTCAAATTCATTTTGCTTATAAATGGTTCCGAAAAAACTGATTTTTTTTTTTTCAAAAATCCAATATGACATATGAAAATGTTTCATATGTTTAACCATCCATTGTAAAATGACTGCCGCTTATAATTTTTTTACCGTTTTTTTCGGAAAAAGCCTGAAAATAGAAATAGTAATCCCCCCACTCTGGCTTTAAGCATTAGCTAAAAAAACAAGAAGCAGGAGTAATTTTACTATGGATGGTTGCTGAAACATTTTCATGTGTCATGTTAGGTCCTGGCCCTTTTTGCCTTCATTGCTGCTAGTAATAACTCACAAATAATTACACATTCAAATCAAATAACTTCACGACCATAATTAGTACATTCACGACAATAATTATTTAGATATTCACGCGCCTGAACGGAAATCGTTCTCGAATTTCCGCTGAGTAATTTCCTCCATTTATTCATAAATAATTCCAAGAAAATACTAGGACCATCGATCGTCCGATCGACCGGACGACAATATTCAATTACGCCGATCCATATCCGCCAAATCGATGCACGTGGCATCGCACGATATACCTGTCTCTTTCCCCATTCCCAAAATCCACATGTTGCATTTTCCATCGCTCGCGCGTGGCCTGTATGGTCAGCATTTCGTCCACCGCCTCACGTCTACCTAATCGATTCCCTCATTTTCCCGAATCAGTCTTACTCCAAACTTGCAACAATGAACTACTAGAAGAAAAATTATAAAGCTCAATATCTAAGTAATTTTGTAAGTTATATTAATTGTAAGTCTGTAGACTTGTCGTAAGCGGCGACATAATAAGAAGTTTAATCTCAACAAATCTCGTTGTGTTAAGACTAAATAATAATTCTTAAATAATTAATCATTATAAATCAATAATATTCACCGAACCAACTGCGTTAAACATCGGCAAACAAAAAAATCTTGTGCAATACTCAACGTCAATTTGTCGATAAAATACAATATTTGATTTCAATCATTAATCGAGAAACGATCCTGAAAAATAAACATTTAATACTCTTTCTTATTCATCGACGAGTTAATTCAGACCGCTCATTAACTCGGGTTGTAACATGTCAAATCGGATTTTTTATAAAAATTTTAGATTTTCCGGAACGCTTCAGCACTTACAATTTTTTACCGGAAAAACGGGATTATTGTGATTTTTTAAGATTTCCAAATTTCGGCTATAAGTAATTTGTTTATAACATCAAATTAAGTCAAATCGCTCCAAAAAAATCTGAACAAAATCCTGAGTGTTTTTCAGAGGTATTACAAAACCATATAAATTGCGGACAAAATCAGAGGTGGAGGATCAGACCCAAGTTGAATCTGTGTGGAATGCATCGGATGAGTTATATGCTACTACTATCAACACAGAATAGAGTACTTGAGCATTATTAACACAACCCTTCGAACGTGCGCATGTGCGTGTGCACGTGCGTGCTCGCGTGCGTGCGTACGTACGTCCGTGCGTGTGTGCGTGCGCATGTGCTTGCGTGCGTGCGTGCGTGTGTGCGTAAGTGCGTGCGTGCGTGAGTACGTGCGTGCGTGCGTGCGTGCGTGCGTGCGTGCGTGCGTGCGTGCGTGCGTGCGTGCGTGCGTGCGTGCGTGCGTGCGTGCGTGCGTGCGTGCGTGCGTGCGTGCGTGCGTGCGTGCGTGCGTGCGTGCGTGCGTGCGTGCGTGCGTGCGTGCGTGCGTGCGTGCGTGCGTGCGTGTGCAAGCTTACCATAGGGGCAACTTATTCATGAGTTTGTTTTAGTTTTGTATTTAGTTTAAAATTTCATATATGTAACAAATCTTGTGACAGATATGCAAGTTGAATAATGCAACCTGGTGAAACCTAGGCCCGACTTTTAAGTTCTTAAGATCTATCTTAAGATCAAACTTTCCATTGAACTCAAGTTGGAAATTAAGATCAAACTTACGTTTCAATTTGAGATTAATCTCAAGTTTGCACTTAAGTATCATTATAAGTTCACACTTAAGTTCAAACTTTAACGTGAAATTTAAATCGATTTTATGCTTAAACTTCAATTTGGTTTGAAATTTGATCTTAAGATCCATTTTCAGCTTGAACTTAGTGCGATCAAACTTCTTTTATCGCCTCCCTCGGCCGTGCTTTTTGACATTAGTTGTCAAAATAATTTAGGTCAATCGGACTTAAGTTTAAGCTCAAGATGGGTCTTAAGTTCAAACTTCAAACTAAATTTAAGTTTGAACTTAAGATCGATCTGAAGTTTGCACTAAAGTTTGAACTTAAGTATGGACCTATAATGACACTCAAGTTCAAACTCAAGATTCATATTATATCGGAACTCAAGTTTGATCTCAAGATCGATCTTAACCTTAATAGGTCATACTGGGTGAAATTCACCCAAGCCGTTTTTCGAGCCCATCGTAGATTTCCATAATTTTTTAAATGGGGCTTGTTGCATCATCTACCATTAACTCATAATCCTAACTGTACTTTGAAGCAGTTGGTGTGGCTTGGGAGCCATCATTCGTGGGAAGCCTTTTTAGGCGTTAAAATAAAAATACTGTTTCAAACGGACAAAATACGATTTTTTCCGTGAAAAATATATTGTCGTTACCTCAACTATACCGATTTTTTTAAATAATTTATCATTAAATTCTGGTTAAAAGAACTTAAAGACCTTTTATCGCGATCCTTACACAGCACCGAGATATTTTTTTTTATTTTTAGAACTTATTGTTAAAGCCTGACCTATTAGTGTTAAAATAGATCTTAAGATCTTAAAATTCGGGCCTTAGTGAAACTTGGTCAACTCAGAACAATTTTTGTGGTCCCTACTGATAATGGTGATTCAAATCTTTCCAGATCTGAAATCATTAAAATTATATAATAATTGCAATTATAAATTATACATTGCAAATTGAAATCATATATAATTGAAATCTTGAATCATGTAGGAAACCGATAATACGTAATTTTTAGATTATTTCACTGATGTGAGTATTCAGTGGTCGTTTCCAAACAATAAAGGGAGAAAAGGACATGCTTTGTTGATTTAAACCTAAGCGGATTCTAAGTGACAACAGCTATTAAGCAATTACTATCTCCTCAAGTAACGGCTCTTACGGTAATAGGCGATGCCTTTATGGAATAATTGGTTGAAAAAAACTCTGATTCTAGTGCCTGCGACGTTAAACACATGAGACACTGAGCCATAATGTGGCACGAATTTTAATGCATTTGAAGTTCAGCACCGAAGTACTGCAGTATTTTGGATGAACAAACATCTAGGCTGTCTTCAGGACCAATAAAGTTGCATCCGAAGTAAGGTGAAACCACCAGTAAACTGACGGCTCAAGAAACGCCACCAATGAATAGAAATCCTGGTATTTCATCAGATTCTGAAAGGAAAATAAATATCTCTCAGGTCTGTGAATGGACGAAATGCTGGTCTTTGAAAATTCCACAATGTATGAATAGGAATGGATTCGAGGATATAAGATCACCGTTTCAGTATTGAAGTATTTGATGAGGAATAAATTACAGTTGATAAATAATTAAAATCATATTTTTTGTAATTATTTAAAATAACGGCTTATAAATCATTGGAATCACAGTTCTTTTGATGTAATGCTTTGAAATGAAATCACAACGTATAATATTTTATTAACCTGTAACTTTTAACTGAAAAATTAATTCTTTCAATTCTATGGATTTCTTATTGTTTTATTAGTGAAATTTTTCAAATAAAAGTAAGTGCTTTAAATTTTTTTTACTTTTTAAAAGTATTGGAAACACGAGTCGATATTTTTAGCCTCCCTTGAATGCCCGTAGGTCTCATTTCCTTTGTAATGTACAAGCCGCCGGCCTCCGTTGGACCTACGGAACCCCATTTGTCGAATCCGGTGCCTCCGAGAGGCCTCCGTTCGATTCCACTCAACCTTGGGTAGGCCTCCTAGGCCTCTTTTCGATCTAACGTATCAGTGATACAGGCCTCCGTAACCTCCTTTCGATTCCAAGTCGTTGTCTCCATCACTTTTTGGTCCGAAACCCTCCGTTCACCCTCAGAGGCCTCATCGGTAACCCATTGTGTGTTGATGCTCGTAGTGTTTTTGTGGCATTGCCGCAAAGGCGACAAAGTGATGTTGTGCGTCGTTCACTAGCGTGCGAATTCTGTGTCTGTGTGTATGTGCCTGTGCCCTTTTCTTCCTGTGTGAGTGCGCGTCTCTGCTTGCTTGAGCACGTTACGACTTTCCGCCATCCCGGCACCAGTCTCGTGTAGTCTCTTGTCTCGAGCGCACGTATAGTTTTTCATATTTTTTCATGTTCGATTGGATATTTTATAGTTGAGGATAATTAATCGTTGATAATAAGAAAAAACAATTCGACGATGAGCACGAAAGTGAAGAGACTTGTGCGCCCTTGTGGTTTATCAAAACCCAGAAAAAGATCCAAAGAAAAAAGGTGGTCGTGACTCGAAAACTTGTATGACGCTTTGGAACTTATTCAAATTCCGAAAAATCATTGCGTTGTCTGTGATCGAACGAGAATCACGTGGTTGGACTCGTAGACGAACAAGCGTTCCTGCTACTACGTCATTGTTGAATAATTGGTAAGAAAAAAGTCGAAACGCCGGTAGTCAACTTAAGTAAACCTAGCAAACTGAACCCTTGTGAACACGTGGTGGATTATATATTTCAGATAATCGTGACGAGCTGTGAAAAATATCTCCCGCCAATGCGTCTACGGGCGAGATAGCGGGTCCGCAAGCAAAAATTGTCACCACTGCAATCATCAATGAAAAAAAAGATGGAAGGTGTGCAAAAAGCCGAAAAAGTGGCTTGTATTGCTGCGTAGATGGTACTTGCAGAGGAAACTTCAAAGGATTGTCGGGTATGGGAAGACGTGCAATCTTCTGATGCATACTTCCCCGTTCAACAACCGTTCGACACTAGTGCGAGAAAAGGAGGCAAGTATTACACCTGACGAGGTAGAAAAGGAAAAATATATTTAAAAAAAAATTAATATGTCGTTACGTTTAAATATATATTTAAGAGATATTATAAATTGCAATTCCTAGTAAGCCTTATCGCATTAATTATAGTTGATACGAAAAAAAAAATTTGGTTTTCTTTCTGTACATTTTCAGTAAGTTTAATTTGTAATAATGTTGAACGTGATATAACATAAATAAATGATACTATCCCTACATATGTGAAACATTCATATATATATTCCCGTTACTTATCCCTACTCCGTGTACCATTGGTCAGAGGGTCTGAGGCCCTGGCGGGTCTATGGTACATTCGCAGCAGGCCGAAAGAAGGGCCAGGAGGATTTGCGAGAGAGCTGCAATAGGCCTAAAGGAGGCCCAGGAGGTTTTGGGTGAGAGCTGGAATAGGCCTAAAGGAGGCCTAGGAGGTTTTGAAGGAGAGCTGGAAGAGGCTCAAGCGAGGTTCCGGAGGCCTTGCGGCAGGGCTAAAATAGGCCCAAGCGAGGTTTCGGAGGTTCTATTCGTACCATCATGGGCCTCTTTTGGGGAAAAAGTCTACTTTCGAGACTTTTTGAGGCTTTACCGAGGCCCTGACATATCCCTCATCTATACGCTGTACCCTCGCTTCGATGCCCGATACTCCCCTAATCTTGTGACGAAGCCTCGGGTGTTGAAGGGAGGTCAACAATTTCGACTCGGGAAGGATGATCGCAATGAGAGGCTGAAAGAGTTGAGGGTGAGGGTTGAGAGGATTAATCGGCGGGAGTTGAAGAGGTTGACGGGCGAGGTGTGAGGGCGTGTCGTACCCTAGCGTCACGAAGACTTAACATATCTACTTATATTGTAAAAATATATTATCACCGAGGTTCGCAGTTCGCCAACCTCACATTTAAGGCTCGAGAACTCATATACCGGGAGTCCAAATTGAAAAAGATGGCTACAGAGACACTTTGTATTCGATTATCCTTTACAATTTAGAGACTTGATATATGAGCCCTCAAACGTTTCGCCACACGATGGAGGTGATCCCCTTTTGGTCCTCACAACGGCAAAAAGGATTGCCTAGAAGGAGCAACAGGAAGGAAACGGTCGGCACGGAAATCTCCTTCTCACCCTCATGTGCGTATAGCTTGAGCCACACAA